>JBCNYG010000014.1:10450855-10481841 GCA_039654305.1 Porochilus rendahli | reverse complement strand
GTGTGTGTGTGTGTGTGTGTGTGTGTGTGTGTGTGTGTGTGTGTGTGTGTGTGTGTGTGTGTGTGTGTGTAAATGCAGCACCTGTGGGGCACAGTAGGACCTCTGCTGCACACAGGTGGCGGACAGAAGCCCCACTGTCTGACCCACGAGCCCCCTCGGAATTCAGCAGGTCTCCGAGTAATTACGCTTCACACAGCCCATTACCCATTCGTTTTCAGAGAAGCATGTCTTCCTACATTATTACACACAACAAGCCTTTCAAAGAAAGTCTTGCTTCATCCATGTGGAGTAAAAACTCATTCAGGTTTAAAGCTTCTGTCAACTTTTTTTGATTACCTTCTTAACTCTATACTACATGTGGTAAAAGTACTACTGACTGCAAAAACAAGAACAATTTTGTTCTTTAGAGATGACGTACTGAAGGAAAATGAAAGTTTCTGCAGTTTTTTTTTTCTGTTTTGAGGATGGAAGGACTGTACTGGCTGGAAGTAGGTGTACCAAACAAAATTAGCAATATGCTTATGTCAGCAACCCCATCCAGCCAGACAAATTTGCACACACTCAGCCTCTCTGAGCCTGAGAAACTTTGGTTGTAACTAAATCTACACTTTTTATTTCATGCACTCAGCTTTAGCAGTATGGTTTACACATCGTCATGGCAATTAGTTCTACATTCTCTAGATTTTATTGAAATTACAGGAATTAACAGAAAGAATTCACTGTGACGAAATCTTCCGTAAAAGACATGTCTGTGCCTAGTACAGTAAAAGAGGCCTCTGGTTAGAGCCGAGGTTGCTACCTTTTCAGCTGTATACACTAACTGTTATATTGGTTGAAATGGTCTTTACACCCTGACAGCAATTAATAACTTATGAGATATGAAAAAGGTCTGAAAAATATCTGTCATCTGTGGCCCCTGCACAACAACCATTCACAGCCTCATAGTCCGCTGGGAAATATCCAGTCAAATGCTCCCATGGCTCCCTGCATGCACGAACCAGCAGTGACGGCAGAGCTCATGAGTGTGGGGGTGGCTTTGGAAGAACCTCCGGGGCGATAGGAGGGTTTAGACAGAGCCCTGAAGAGATGCTACTTTTTTGAGTTTATTTTCACATATTTAAACCATTACAGAGGCGGGTGATGTAAGCTCCAAGAGCAGGGCATAAGCCCTGTGTAACAGTGTCTTTGTAAACACATTCAAATTTTTAGTATGTACTTCATGGAAAGAGGAAGAAAAGCAAACTAAAACGATATTTTTATAATTTATATCAAAATATTTTAACCACGACAGAGGTGGTTGAGCTCAGTGCACTCTGTAACTCTGTCTTATTAAACTCAAAAGTTTTATTATAGCACAGAGAAACAAACATAAACCGAACTCCATGACGGTGAATGTTTAAACTCATTCACAATTGTATTTACTACACAAAAACACAAGCAGCACAAATGAATCAAGATTTTTATGTGGTTGCTTCATCTTTAAAGCGCGACAGTTCTGATGCTGCCACAAACCGTCAACGTCCGTCATTTTGATTCAAGCATTATCCACCGGGAATAATGTCTATTAACCCCTTGACAGCAAACAAATCAGATTGTGTTGTACCTATGTAGTACACAAATCTAAATTACGGTACAAGCCCCAAAAAGCAAGCGCGCACACGCACACACACACACACACACACACACACACACACACACACACACACACCAGCATTATTAACAAAATAGAATAAGGCCAGATTCTAGCCTGAACATTTTCTCAAAAACTTATTCAGCAGCAGTAGTAAAGCAGCAGTTAGAAGATTTTATGGCTTTAATAATGAGTGCATTTAACAGCTGTAAGGAGAAAAGATATTAAAAGAGTGCTGCTACTAACAGCAATTTAAGAAACATAAATGAATAGACAGCATTAATGGTTTTTTTTACTCTTATGCATCGTGTTTGTGCTGCTATAATTTAAAATACTCCCATACTTTGAAAGTTTGGGAGTTTGGAAACTTACGGAACTGATATTGAGACTCATTTGCCACTGAGTCAGACCACCACTAGCCATGTCGTCATGACTTTTAAAAGTGCTTTGCTGACTGAGGCTTATGAGATTAATTAAATGCCACACACAAAAAACTGACAGCATCCTCCAGCATTTACGTCGTGGAATTGGGAGACTGGAGACGGTGTGGTAGAAGTTGGACAGTATTTAGCATGCGTTTTTTTAATTATGTTTTTTAAATGAAAATTGAAACTGAAAGCCCAGTACCTAGAATGTGAGAGGAAAAACTGAAATACCTTAAAAAACTACAAATTCTTAAACCCTAAGAGCCATTAACCACTACTGTGGCACGCAACATTTAAGATAAATTTAATGCTTAAAACTGGTACGCCCAAAACGAGAGCAAATTTGGTTCTTGTTAAGCCAGTTGCAAGTGGCAAAGCAGTAATCACGTGGCCACAAACCACAAAACCAAATCTTGCTGTCACGGTTACATCTCTACATATGTGATCAGATTCACCTCATTGCTGGAAAACAAATCATTCTGATCAAGGGGAACATTTTCGTAGCATGCCAATTATTTTGTGGCTAATCACGTTTCTTAAATCAACATTTGTAAAAACACTTTTACTTTTAGTAATGTTTCAAACCATATCCATATGGAGACTTTAACACTGTCAAGACACAAATAAAGCCGTGTTACTATAACAGTAAAGACCCAAGTAGTATTAATCTCTCAGTATCAATCTCTGATTGGACAGGGAGCTTAAGAACATTGCCAAACACACCATGGAGGGGGTGGAGGAACACAACAGAGATGGATGGTGAGGGGGAGTGTGTAAGACAGATTCCAGCAGGTATGTGGGACTGAGGAAATGTAGTTTCACTCGTCTGTTAGAGTCATTCACATCAACAGCAGAGAATTAGCCGAGGCCCAGACTGCATTCGTTCCACTGGCAAAATTCCTTCCTAATGAATCACCAGCCTTTAACTTAAACTGCGTTTCATCGCACAATCGCTAACATTTTTATTGGCCAGAGCTCCCGCCTGGAGCTATGGGATAAAAGACAGGGAGGCTAAGCAGGACATGAGCAGAGGCATATTTGGAACAGCTAGGGTTAATTAAACTTTTTCAGACAGGATAAGGAGGTAAGGAAGTGAAAGAGAGTGAAACACACATCAACAGATTTAAGCGTTTTGTTCAGCCGTCATTTCGGAATCCGAACTGGATTTAATAGTAGTAGCTGACGACGGTCATGTGAGTGGAACAGCAGGAAAGCCAGATCAGTTCTCGACACACTGTAAACGTTGGCCTCTTTCTGGACAGCCTCTCTGATGAGTCATGCGACATTATTGGATGTTCTTGTTTTGATCATCACTGGGAAGGATTTAAATTAGGCCACCATTGTGGCAGCACGAGCGATGCGGTGGGCATAAGGTTAGAATAAATATACCAAGCAATGAAGATTACTGCTTCAGAGAGCTGCACTGATAAAACATACACGGGGACAGAGGTGTCCAGAAATACCTTTTCTGTAGGTCATCCTATCTACATGAGGAACTCCAAACCCCATCCCAAACAGCATCTGAGCATTTACAGTGCCACTCCAGAGTTAATGTGTTAATACTTGATTAAATGCAGGCACACCTACTTCCTATCATCCCAAATTGGCTTCAATAATTTAATTCCTGCACCAAAAGCAATACTGCAAAATTCGCAGTGTTAAATTGGGAGGATTTCGCTAAAATATGGAGGCCTCAACACCAGGTCAGGATAAAGAGAATTAGATCAGAAATAAAATTAGACTGTCTGATTTTCTCTTTTCTTCCCACTGATAAGAACTACATACACACCAGTGCTTTCTGGACATCCTGTTCAAGATTTAGTTTCCCTTTGCAGTAGATTTTGGAGTGTAACTGTGAGTATTTGCAAAGATAGCAATAAAAACATTATTGAAGTCAGTCACTGGTGTTGGGTGCAGAAAGTCTTCCAATTCATCCCAAATGTGTTCAGTGGGCTTGAGTTTAGGGATCTGTGGAGAAAGCAAATCATGTCCTCTCTTTGTGCATTCGGGAACTGTCATGCTGGAACACGTTTGGGCTTCTTCGTTCGGATTGTAATGCTACAGCATACGAACGCATTCCATAAAACTTCAAGCTGACTTCAATTACTTGCCTAAGTGCAAAAATGTTTATTTCAAAAAAATCTTCATGCCACTTTCACTTTTCACTTTTTGAGATAGGATCCAGCCTTCCTATGACCCAAGCAGGATCATGCAGCAAATATTTGTTGAGGTAAAGTCTTTTGGCTTTTTTCACCTGAACCTGCTGATTCATCATAGCCAGAGAATATCCCAGTTTCTGTAGCGTAAAGCGAATAGGAGTTCAACCCTCCCAGTATTTCAACTAGTACCCATTTATACTGCTGGGTGGACAGAGGCACACTTGTAGTTAAGACCTTGCCCAGGGGTCTTAGCACAGTGGGAGTCTAACATGGATTTGATACGACTCCTTCACAACACAAGTTCAAATATCCATAAACACACTCTATCCATTGTTATATTGCCAAAATACTTGTTTAACAAAGAGTTCCATATCCAAGTTGTCCAAACCTCTTTTGTGATTGCTCAGGAAAAATCCCTACTATCCATATTCGGTTCCAGAATATTGTCACTACATACAGAATCCCAGAAGGATTCCCTGAATCATATAACAGTAAACCAATGAGAAACCTCAAAACAGACTTGATTCGTTATAAATAGAACTCATCTGTTGCTCGGAAGACGCTAGTACATTCGCCTTGATTGGTCAAAAGCCAGATTCGTTTAGTTTATAGAGTTTCAAATTCGGACATTCAGAAACTGGTTCTGTAACAGTAATTGCCATTTTCTCTAAAGTAGCATTTCCTCAATAGCGACAAGGTGATGAAACTCAGTCCATTTTCTATTTCCACTTCCAAACGGCAGCATGCATCTTTACTTAAATCTCAGTATTTTACATATTACACCACATCTGCACACACCTGCTTCATTTGTTACATGGTGAGAAAAACAACATTTCTTTAAATTACACAACAGCGATAAAGTTATTCATTTGCTATGATGCTCTGGACTTTATTACTATTTAAAAAATAAAAAAACAACATGCACAGATTTTTCTGCTGCTGCATCAATATAGTGTTTACTAGTAAAATACAAAGATTTGGCCAAAGCAGATGGTTTTGGAGCTCAGAGGTGGGCGGGTGTGTAATTGTCTGAGACACATAGAAAAAGTCTCAGATTTAGGCTTGCTTGCTGCTTCACTCATGGGCAGTAATTACTGTCTCCCAAGTGAAAACCCTATACCGTGTTCTTTTATTTATTTTTTTGTTCATCAGCTGGGAATAACCAATCAAAGGGTCAGTAAAATATTACTTATGGGCTGAATCTGGCTTGCGTGTCGCTAATTGAGTAGCCGTGCCCTGAGGACCTTGCGCTAATGAGAACCGCAAGACCACAAGAGTGCCATTTGGACCAACTGGCTCTATTCCCAGAGGGAAGAGGTGAGAGAGTACAGGTCATCCTCAGATTTACAGCCGAGTGATTAGAGAACTGAGGGGGGGGGACCACAAGCTAACCACATCCTATATAAGTATTGTTGATTTAAGATCTGGAAGCTGCATCATCTGGATGAAAAGCATGATTATGCAAAAGATTTTTATCATTTAATGATTTTCTTTTGTTTTTGTAATTGATGCCAACACTCAGGGTCCAGAAATACACAAGATAACAAGATAAGATCACTCTGGTCAGAGGCAGGGCAGACCTGCACAACGAGCCAGACCTGGTCCCAGCTGAAGCCTGCAGCTGGTCTGCTGCACCCCTCCAGACTCGACCCAGGCCCTAGGGAGGTTGGGATAGAGATGGAGGGCTGGATGGAAAGCTGGGGGTTGAGAAGAGTGATGCAAGGACAGAGGAAAAAGGAAACGGGAGATTTGCGGCCTTTCAGCTCGTCTTGGGCTCTTCACGCTCAGCTGAGCACAGTAACAGATAACCGCACCCTGCAGCTCTGCATAATGACGGGCTCCATGCTCCACACTTCCCAACCACCGAACACCACCGGCCGCATCAGCAGGCCCCCAGCCTCTCCGCCCTTCCACTTTCTCTAATCTCCTCATCAGCTGCCTATTTCTATGCCTGTATCATACACGTCATATATCTTTCTAATGTTCACACCCACTCTGTCACATATAACTACTGATTGTGTGGATGAACCCGGTCACTGCTGTGGGTTTCAACACTTGCGTTTGAATTTGAACTTTGTTAAAAAGCATTTGAATAAGACAGAAAATACAAACAGCACACATCATATGCTAACTAGCTTTGATATTCCTGCATAAACCAACGAAGGTGTTTGCTTTCAAAGAAAGTTTATATTTCAGTAGACCATTCCATCAAAAACTTATCCAAAGTAGATTTTTGCTGTGTTTATTTATTTAGCTTGATTTTACTTTTCTCAGGTGACTTGTACTATCATCTCATTTTTGAGTTTGTGAATGAAAAAGAGAGTGAAAGTGGCAGAGAGCGAGAGTGAAAGAGCGAGCGAGTGAGAGAGAGCTAGCGAGTGAGCAAGAGAGAGAGCAAGAGCGAGAGAGAGAGAGAGAGAGAGAGAGAGAGAGAGAAATAGAGAGGGAGAGAGAGAGACAGAGAGAGAGAAATAGAGAGGGAGAGAGAGAGACAGACCTCTTGGCTGCACCTGTGGCCTCTCTACTGCTGTTGTGCTGAGGGAGTGAGCACCTGAGCAACACCTGGTCACAATCAGAGTGCCTGCTAATACACAGTCCTTCAGAGCCACACACACACACACACACACACACACACACACGTCTCTGTTGCTGCACACACCAGGGAGCCAGGACACAAAGTGGGATTTAATACTCCACACTGAGACTGACTGAACAATTAAAATACCAAAAAAAGAACAGAGAGCAAAAGAGAGAGAGAGAGAGAGAGAGAGAGAGAGAGAGAGAGAGAGAGAGAGAGAGAGAGAGAGAGAGATACAGAGACAGAAAGGGAGAGGGAGAGAGAGAAAAAGAGAGAGGGGGAGAGAAAGAGAGAGAGAGAGAGAGACAGAGAGAGAGTGAGGGAGAGAGAGGTGCTTCTATCACCCCCACCCTTTTAGTATAACACGTCTTGGAAGGAAGGTCTTGCTGGAGGAGAAAAAAATTAAAAGGAGCTACAAAAAGGTTGGCGTTCTTTGCGTTGTCACTAAACGACTGCATAATTTCATTTCCTGGAAAGCCATTAGCTTTCATCAAAAGCAGAGAAGAAACAGATGAGAACAATTCTTCTGTAGAGGGAATTCATTTCAGCAGCGTAGGAGAGCTACGCTAACACTAAACCCACCACAGGCAGGAAATCTGGATGTCTGAAATGAAAGCAGCGTTCCAAAATTATTTTCCTTATAACAGTGAGCGTGCTTAAAGAGATTGAATGACCTCAAGCCACCAGGATCATCTCGTATCACAAACATACACACGATGAGCTTCTGTACACATACTGCACTCTGGAGAAAAATTCACTAAAAAGAACAGAATGTATTTTAACATAATGCTTTTAAAAAGAGTGTAATTTAATACAGTCCAAAAAATTATCGGAAAAAGTAAAGTGGCAAAAAAAAATAAAAATCTTGTGAAACATCCATGCAACCTGCATCCTAATAATTCACGTAATATATTAATGAATGTTTTTTCAAATAAAGCTTGTGTATGGTTAAGTAAGTAAATAAGGAAATAAACCATTGCTGATTTTCGTAAAGAGTTGACTGCATTGCCGTCAGCGTGTTTCTGCCCTGCGATGGCCTGGCGAGCTGTCCAGGGTGTACTCTGCCCTCTCTCAGAGTCGGCTGAGACGGGTGCCAGCCTCCCCGCGACCCTAACTATGATTAAGCGGTTCAGAAAATTAATGCATGATGAATTAATAAATAAGGCAAAAATAAAAGAGCAATAAAAATGTACAAATCAGTGCAATGTTTTTTCAGCAAATACAAAGAATCCGGTGTTAAACAGAGGTCAGACAGCTCTCTCTAGTTCTGTCAGGTAAAGTTTATGACTCATAAATCAATGTGAGCTCCATAAAGCAAAAGCTTCCTTGGCAAGAACAATTCTATTGCTTTTGCTACACACTTGGGTTTGTGATCAAAACGATGACAAAAGATCAGCTTTCAATTCCTGATATTTACACACAAATGAAGAGCAGAGAGCTGTCTAGGAGAGAAAAGCAAGCAATTCGTAGCCGAGAGGAAAAGCTGTACGTTGCACAAGCACTCTCAACTCACTCGCTCACTTATTTGCTGAAGCACTTAATCCCACTAGGGTCGCATTGAGGCTGGTGCCTATCTCAACCAACCCCACTCGAAGGTGGGGTACACCCTGAACAGCTCACCAGACCATCGGAGAGAAACACACACAACCATTCTCACTCACACTCAGGGCAATTGAAACCAAAGCATAATGGGCATGCCTTTAGACTGTGGGAGGAAACCAGAGTACCCAGATGAAACCCACGCAAGCACGGGAAGCCCATGCAAACTCCACACAGTAACGCTTGAGCCCGGGAATTGAACTCAGGATCGTCACCGTGCCGTCCATTCTACAAGCACTGGGTTTAGAAAGTACAATTTTAAATTGATCTTGAAAATCACAAACAAATCCACTTGTAAACTAACATCCAGACATCAAACTGATGAGACAAGAAGCAGCGAATGAGAGCAGCAACAGGTGTAAAGCTACTAATAAAAGCTCAAAGTAACAGTCCATGACCTTACTATCAACTGTCACAAGGCAGGGAAGAAGGTATCATAACCCCCCCATTCGAAGATAACTTCAAGATCATACCACAAGAACAAGCACTCATCAGCACTACGTATCAGAAGAGCACACTGGAATTCACAAAGAAATACGTCAAGGAGCCACTAAAATTCTGGAGCCAAGATTAACGTCTAGCAAAGTGATGGAGAAGCCGTAGAATGAGTTCAATGAGCACATGAGCTCACTGGTCCTGCACAGTGCACACGATGTCATAGCTTGGGCTTCTGTAATGAGGTCACTAATCTTTACTGATGACATATCTCATGATGATAACAGCAGAATATATTCAGAGGTCTACAGTAACATTCTGTAGGGGGTTGTTGGGTGTGAGCTTAATCCATATGAGCAACATATCACGAACTGAAGAGGAGACTGAAGGGAGAAATCACCGTAAGAGCCATGGTCTCTCTGTTCTTTGGATCATGATCATTGGAACACTTTAAAAATAAACTAGAAAAATCTCACTTTTGTTTGCTTTGATGTTTATACTGAAAAACTGAGTAGTGGTAGCTCAGGGATTCAAGCCTCAGTCCCACCAGTCTGCCACTGCTGGGCCCTTAAGCAAGGCCCTTAAACCCTCATCTCCTTAGTTGTAGAAATGATGTAAAATATAAGCTGTTAGGGATAAGGGCATCTGCCAAACACCATAAATGTAAACAATCTCTGAAGAAGTCGTTAAGAAGCGCGTTGGAATTTGTGCGTTGAATGGAGCTCACCTGCCACAGCCATGCATGTAAAAACATAAATAAAATCTTGTTTCAGTTTGCGTATCTTATGTTCCCATGACTTTTCAGTGATAACCACCTCGCCTTCTGTGAATAACTGTTAATTACCACAACTACCTTTTAAAATCAGATACCACAAAGGAACTTCACAGCAATGTGGAGCTTTAAGGGGTGCCCTGGTGGCGTACTGGCTAGCACATCCGCCTCACAGTAACAAGGTTCTGGGTTTGATTCCCGGGCTCGGGTGTTCCTGTGTGGAGTTTGCATGCTCTGTGCTTGCATGGGTTTCCTCCAGGTAATCTGGTTTCCTCCGGCAATCAAAAGACATGTAAATTAGGCATAAATCAGTGTCTGATCCAAATTGACACTAGGTGTGAGTGTGAATGGGTGTGTGTGTGTGTGTGTGTTTGTGTGTATGTGTGTTGGCCTGCAATGGTCTGGTGAGCTGTTCTGAAATCGACAGCATCCAGGTGAGCTTATGCACTGAGACTAAGTAATACAAATCTCTTAGGTACCAGTGTGAGATCATCCATAACAGTGAGCTGACCTGCTCTCAGTGCAACAGTATACAGAATGTACGGAGAGTCACAATGCATTTGAACTTAGTCCGATTTAAATCTCGCACAGCCTTTTCTTAATTCAGCTACAACCTCGTGGGAGCCGTTCCCTTTACTACAGTTGCTAGGACGACGCATTTGCAATGCTGGCGGGACTTGAAAGCACATCCAAACAACACTTCCAGCAAGGGAAATAACACTTGACAGTAATAATGCTGCATTGTTGAGAGTCTCAAGGCCCATGTGCAATTAACAAGCGGTTGGGTTAGAGGTGGCCGACCAGCCACTAGAGCTCTACATGCGAAAGAGATGATAAGATGAAAGCTGAGAAGCAACAGGAAGAGACGACGTCTCTCTTATCCCCCAGGTGCAGAACAAACTATTAACTAAACTCTTA
Organism: Porochilus rendahli; assembly: GCA_039654305.1. Taxonomy (NCBI): domain Eukaryota; kingdom Metazoa; phylum Chordata; class Actinopteri; order Siluriformes; family Plotosidae; genus Porochilus; species Porochilus rendahli. The sequence continues at coordinate 10,471,325 of JBCNYG010000014.1, read as the reverse complement.
ACTAATAGATTTTTTCTGTCTAGTGCTGTTCCGCTGCATTGGGGCGTTCTGAGGACGGAATCCCAGGACGTCAGTGAACAACAGGAAGGTTGGCCTTCTGAGATGAGCGCTGATTAATGGAGCTAAAGGAAGGTCCACACGGGAATGCGCACTGGTGGAAATAATTACAGTCTCATTGAATCAATCTAACAGACGGCAAGGGAGAGTAATCTGAGCTTGTTCACTTGCGTATATGTACGCATGCGAGTGTGTGATGACACCCCTAATAATAAGTAGATTATATTAATACAACTGAGTGGATGGGTGGCAGGCTGCAGGAACGTGAGCATTTCCACAGGCCAGTCAGCAGAGTTAAAAATACAGCGCCGGCACATGGACACACCCGCAGAGCAAAGAAAGTACAAATCCATGTCAGCAAAAGTAAACACACCCACACACACATTTTAGAAAGATAAATTATGTTGACAAGGCCAAATCTTTCATGACAGAATCGCTCAGCTGAAGACAAACAGAACAGCAAAAAGAACGATTTTCTTTTTAGATACAGGGAAGTTCTGAAATGTCCTTTAATGTACGTACTTCCCTTTTCTGACTTTCTTACTGTCCCTACTCTTTCTTTCTTTGAAGCTGAGACAACAACTTGTACACAAATCCAAGATTGCAAAATGAAACTGTTCGAGAGCCAGGAGTCCATGTGTCTCTCATCTTCACCTCTCAGCACCCGCAACAGTAGCCAGCACCTTAACACACTCAAGCACACGCACACACACACACACACACACACACACACACACACACACACACCAGGAGACTTTAGAAAATAGGTGATAAATCAGTCTAAATTGAAAAAACCTCACACTAAACACAAACAGGCGGACACTGCGTGAGTCAGTCTGAGAAAGTTGAACAAATATAAACTGTTCCTGAAGTCCAGCACAAATGCAAATTCCTACAGAACCCTCAACCAAGCACGGACCCAACTACTCAAAATACTCTCCAAAAAACTCCAAAATTCACTGTAATGTCAAAAGGCTACCATTTTGCTGTTTAAAATTCTCTACATTTACTTTTACATTTTTCCTCACAATAAATTACACAAAAGCACTTGTTCCTTTTTAACCACAAAGTGCACATGACCTTCTTTTGTCTGAAGCAGGCCCACTAAGCACATTATCCCCCCACCAAACAAAGGCTTTCCGCTGTGTGCTCAGACACCGGCTGGATACCCCATCAACAGCTAGAAGATGACAAAATAAACTTTTATTTCATTATGTAAGCTGAAATCTTTCTACTGCTCCAAATTATCGATTTCCGGAGTCAGAGTTGCAGTCGGAGCCCTAGTGCTTCCTGTGCATTCGTGTTGACGACTGAAATGCCAACAAAAGACAAAACTAATTTGTCTTTTGTGATTATAATCTGTTTGACGAGTAAATACTGGCCTGGCTGAAGAGGCAGGATTTTCAACGTGCATGCAAATTTTTCTTTAATCTAAATCTGGATTAAGCCTTATTAAAAATTGCTCGAAACATCGACTCATCATTATGCAACACCTTTCAACCTCCCAGGATAAACAGCCACACAGGCTCAGCCTAATATACCACACAACTACCACACACACAAGCACAAGGAAAGCTCAGCCACTGATAAACTCGAGTACGTAGGCCACAGAACAACACGCCTCATGGCATCAGTGAAATCCTGAAAAATGTCAAATCCCGTCCCGTGTGCCAGATAGACTTGTAAAGTAAATCTCACAGATTGACGGATAATGAAGCTATCATGTGGTGACCATGTGCAGTGGCCTAGCTAAAGGATGCTGGCTAAAGGAGCAGATTGGAAGAGGAAAGGAAGAAGTGATTGTTGCACTGGTTCTATATGCTGATTTCTCTTTATTTGCTCATGTTACAGACTATGAAATGACGAATATGAAGGAACCAAAAAGCGGTTAATGAAGATAATGGTTTGGTCAATCATGAGAGTGAGAGCATGAGAGCTGCTTCAGTTGGTCAGGTTGCGGCTCAGCAGTAAAATGAAGTCAACTGATGACCTGAATGTAAGAAATGTAACTCTGTAATAAAATGTTTGTTTCATTGTCTCAGGTTGATGAAACAATGCCATAATGGATACATGCTGTAATCAAAGCTAAAGATGCAGTATTTGAGTGTACGGCTTTTCTTTTTTTTGCAAACTAGTATCGTGATAAATATTGTTAACATGATAATGTCCGAAAATATTTTGATATAATATTTAAATCATATCACATGAACCAGCACTACTTTCTACCATACTACCTGTTCCACGAGCTCAATCACCTCAAAAGTATTTCGTCAACACACACACACATCTATCCACCCACCCATATCCACCCTAACAATAAAAATAAACACAAGTTTATTTAAAGAGAGTCAGACTTACGCACTTAGATTCAACAACTGTGGCACAAGCAGGCTCCTCCTGGTTTCTAAATTTTATTTTTTGTTATACTCAGGCGCTTACAAAACCATTCAAATACACTTGAACTAAGAATGACCTTTTAAATTAATCTCCATTATTCAAGACACGCAGCGTATTGTGGTGGTTACTCTAATTAAAGTGTTATGTCAAATAAACAGTCATTACCCGCCATCTGCCTCGCACTACAAACTCTACCAACTTCATTATCATCCACAATAGGTGACCTCGACTAAACCAGACGTGCTTCCTGCATGTCACTGCTGTGTGGATAAAAGATTGAACTAGGCAACACATGGAAACGCATTAAAATTCTTCATAAAATACAATATTACTACCAAAGAAATAAAGAAAGAAAGAAACATATAAGCAAACAGACAGCAAGGAGAACTGTATTCTTCAGATTTAATATAAAACTACAGGTATTCATTGGTTTCTAATATTTCTAATTAATGCTAGCGTATTTTTAATATGTATTTTTTTTCAGTAGTGAAGGAGTTCACAGTTTTAAACCTGCCAATGTTGACAACCAACTGGTGACACACCAAAGTCAATTAAAGTCAAAAATACCAATTCGTTTTCACATGCAAAAATTCTCATTCCTTATTTTCAACATGCCAACTGTGGATTTAAATATTAAGAAAAGGAACCCATCAGTAGACAGAAGGTAAACAAAGGAAGCTCCTTTCTAAGACTTCTATTTTTTTTTTTTAAAGAAACTGAAGACCACAGGGATTTGGCTTCAGCTAATCCACTTAGAGCACTGTGGCTCTGTGTTTAAACAGTTCCAGCACAAAAGCAATAAATGAATATATAAATAAACCACAAGAAATGGGTCACTGCACTTCCTGCACTAACATTTGAACCAGTGTATCCTCGGAAATGCCATGGGCTTGATGCTGACTCTTAATAGTATTACGCCTCTCATTCTGGGTCGGGCTCTTTCATTAGTAAGTAATAAGGTCTGAGCATGGCTTTAATGAGGTTGCACCGAAATGCATAATTCCCAAGAAAATCCCGGATATCGCTGCTTAAATTCAATCTGATAAAACCCAGACTCATCGCCCAATCCTGACCAGATAAATGTGTGCAAATTTAGCTGCGCTATCAGATTGCCTAATTCCCTGACACATCATTACTCCTGAACATTTCCATATTACACTACTTACAGGAATAATTAAAGTTATATGCACAAGACTGAAGAAGCAAGCACCCCCTCCCTTCTCTCACAACAACACCAATAATACACTATAGTCAGAAAGATAACATTTCCTTTCCATCGCCTCTCCATCACTAGCACTCATGCATAAACTTGCCACCTTACATGGCAACCGGTCTCCAGGGTGAAGTGACAAAGCGCCGCAAACAGCCGCCCATAAAGCTGTCATGTGCCAGCGCATCACACCAGAGCAGGAAAGAAAGAGAGTACATGAGTCTCATGAATCAATCAGACTCAAAAACTAAGTACACTTTGTTTAAAGCAATTCGTCCATTTCAGGGAAATGTGTAGTTTTAATACACATAATAGATATTTCTCATAAAACTCAACCACCAGCATTGGGGAAAATAACTGCTAGAGAAAAAGTGCTTAAGCAACCTTTAAACCACAGAATTACCACTGTGAAGGGCAAGAATGCAGACCATGGCGTATCATGACATAGCTGCAGTAAGCATGATTTTAAAAAAAAACTAAAGAATGCAGCTATATATTAGTCAGTTTATGACCTGAACATGTGAAGGGAGGGTAATTTTCCTAATGTGCATTTTTATGAGTGTGTTTTCTGAACAAGTGCAGAGAAAAAAAAGGAAAAGCTGAAGCCCGACCTACTCTATCGATTCAGACGGAAAAACATGTGAAATATATTTGGAGTGAAAAGAGGAACTCGGTTTGGTTCATCTCGCTTTCATACACCTCTGTGGGGCGAACAGAGAGACCTCAGAAATCTTATGACTTGACTGGTTTGTGTGAGAAATGATCTCGGGCACATCTGCTTGTTTCACCACCGCCCCCTCCCCACGCTCTGTGCTAGTGGAAGTAGCTGCTGGCTTTTTTTGATGATAGGTAGAAGAAAGTCTTTTGTGATGGAAAACTGTACTGATGGCGTGACTTCCACCCCGAGAAGGGGGGGTGGGGGGGTCAGCTTGTGAAATCAGCCAACAGAGGAAAGAAAGAAGGGGTGGAGGGAGAGTGAAAGGGAGGGAGGGACAGCCAGAGAGACAATTTATATATAGGTGATACTGTCTTTAATATAAAGTGAAGCAACTAAATGTGTGACAAGCACAGTGAACGGGATAAATAAAAATCTTGCTCGGGGTGGAAATGGGGGGTGGGGGGTGGGGTGACAATCACCTTGAATACTCACCCATTATGCTGGAGCTCATGAAAGGTGTCGGGGACAATCCTTCATGAGACACTAATCGACTGTCACTCAAGTGATCACCATAATGAGGGCTGTCTGTGAAACCCTGGGGGAAAGAGATCACAGCATTAAGCACATTATTAGCCAGCTCTGCTAATTGAGTGCTATGACACTCCTCTAATTACTGAAGCAGAAACGGGCAGCACAGTTGGTCAACTGTTCCCTGAGACGATCGATTTTTCCTTTCAACACCAGTTGTTGAGCAACATTTTTTAAACCTTGGATGCATTTCATTAAAAGGGCAGAGAGAGCTCTGACGATAAGCCCTTTACAGCACATGCATGTGAAACCATAAAAAGCACAGAATTAATGGCACACACTCTTAAAAATACATAAAAAAAGAAACCGACTTACACAAAAGATGACAAATCTGTGAGATGATACGATTGTGTTGTCAAGTTAAACTGGAAAGCATTAAGACTGTAGAGCGTTTGAGTCCCAAAGCAGAATGTACTGTTCCATCCATATGTGGACACCATCTTCACACCTACACACGTCCATCCTAAAATGATGGGTGTTTACATCGAGCTCATGCTCCCTTGCCTATTATTCTGCAAATGCTTTCCACTAGATTTTCCAGCAAATCTGTGAGGGTTCGCCCATTCAGCTACACGAGCTTTCAACAAGACATCTCATGCAGTCAGTGTTCCGATTCATCCAAGGGGTTGAGGTCAGGGTTCGAGCTTTCTAGACCAACCTTGACAAACAACCTTTATGGAGATCATTTTGTGCACACGCGCATCCTGGACGAGGTTCAAGCCTGTTACTTCAAGTGAACATCAACTTAACATTGCAGCACCCAAAGTCGAGATAACTGTGTACTTCTAACTTAGCGACAACAGTTTAGAGAATGTATGTGCAGCTGGGATGGTCAGGTGTCCACATACTTTGGACATATTGTCAGGCACAAATTGTGCATATTATGCCCATGATTGTACTTCAAACATGTCTGTTAACAACATGACTGTATTCTTCTTATGCTTCCTGTTAACTAAATAATTTATTGTGGTATAAAATCAAAGCATGAAATGAACCACTACAGATCAATTGTATGCATTTTATTTAAAACCCACTGTGTTATCCAGACATAATTTAAAGATATACTAAATTCTTCAGCATACAGTATAATCTGCATCAACTACTGTAGTCCATTCAAACTTACAGTCAAAAATGTCGGCTTGTAATGAGTAGTCTTTAACCACACCGATATCCAATGATGTGGTTATTTACACACACTCTACATGTCTCCATTGGCCAGCGTAAATTACCCATAACCCTTCACGTTGTCCTTATTCCATTGGCAAGCCAGCTGTGACATATTTGAGTATTCATGCTGAATTTGGTTATCCTTCTTGCCCAGGTACCACACGGGGCAAGCGGAGACATATGGGTGAGAAAAGTTTAATTGATCAAAGAACAGAATGGTCCTGATTAATGTCTCCGGTGACAACTGCTTTTCTACCAGCACAGAAATCCTTCATAAAGGGCTAATTTAATGTGTGCCAGAGTAGGCAACCCTCCAAACGTCCTTTGTTTTAAGGGTATTAGAGATCACCATTTGCAAACATTAACATTTTCTTATTGCTATTTCGATTTATCCTACAGCTTTGTTTCTACGATCCAAGTGCAATCAGCCATTGCCCTAGCTTTGTTACAGTCTACATGCAAACTCACATGTATTTTTACTAAAGATAAAAATACTGGCACTCTTAAAGGCACGTCACCGTTAAGTGAAAGTCCATTCCTATTAATTTTCACTGAAGTATTACAACACTTGTGTTTGGATGAGGATGCTGGAATGAACAATCACACTGTCTTGTTTTTGCTAGCTCACTCTAGGAGAAGAAAATTGCAGCACATTGCACATTTGAACAGCAAGTGGATCATCCCTAGTTTGTTTTTTAAACTGTTTATTTGAATTTCAGGTTGCACTTCACTACTGCACAGGAAGCATGGTGGAATTGTGGCTCGAGCTGCTACATTGCACCAGGATATATATTTACATCTCGAGTTTAGATTACTTGTCTGATGTTCTCTCCATGTCTGTGTTCTCCCCATGTCTGATGGGTTCTTTGGGTTCTCCAGTTTCTTTCCCACCTCCCCAAAATCAAATGTGAATGGGTGCACATGGTATGCAGTGATGGAACACCACCAAATCCAGGGTGTATTCCAGGGTCGCTCCAGTTCCACTGTGACCATGAGCAGGATTAAGTGGTCACCGAATGTGAAAATTACATTTTACTACCCATAAACAGCATATCAGCACCTGATAACCTCCAGGGAAACTCCTATTACTCTCCCAGCTAGAGATATGGGACAGGAAAGCAACATGCACTTGGCTAAGATATGAACTTGGTTGCCAAGTTGTAGCTGCACTGTTTGAGCTGAGAAACACGTACAATATAAACAAGCTCCCCTAAAAAATGTCAACATAGGAAGCAATGAGCAACAACCGACCATTCAAAGTCAGTGAACGCCAGCAAAATGAAAAACGAGAGGTATGACAAGGGTGGGTACAGAGTTCAACTGAGCTGAAATTTCACACGATCACGATTCAGGAGATAACCAATCGGAGACAGATGCCACCACACACAGAATTCCAAAAAACATGTTGCGATGGGAAACAAAGACAACAAGTTTAATGATTCTGCCTACATCAACATTGAGAGCAGCTCATTAGCACAGCGTTTAAATAACAACTGCACACAGAAATTTTACAAGGATAATAACAAGAAACACGATGTTTGGGTCAATGTTTACGAAACAGTTGTCATTTCCCATGAGTATATTTTACATATGTTTAAGTCATTTTGGTTCAAAATGCACAAGCGTCACTATTCTATACTTCCAAAACGATAATAATATTTGGGATTAGTAGGCTATTTAATACGCTAAAATAAGCTAATGTCAATATAACCTCTGCGATGGCCTGGCAAGCTGTCCAGGGTGTACTCTGCCTTCGCCCCGAGTCGGCTGAGATGGGCGCCAGCCCCCCGCGACCCTAATTAGGAATAAGCGGTACAGAAAATTAATGAAGGAATAATATAAGCTCCTTATTAGCAAACTAGCTAGACACTGCTCGCAGCTCTACACTTCCTGTAAGGAACTAGTTGTTAATGATTTCAACCTTTGGAAGAGGGAAACATGGGAAACACGAACCAAGACAAACCGAGCTGGATACAAACGAGATTCGATTGTGTTGCAAGGTGATTCACATGCGGCTTATCGCTTATTGGTCATTTCTTCCTGTATGGACGCAAGTCTTTTTTAAAAGACTATTTCCTTATCTTGGTTCATCAGGAGGAATGACGGTAAAGTTGCACTGTCACATAACACAAAAGGAACTATATAACTTCAGTCCATCCTGAATACCACCGAACCACTCCACTATCAGCAAAATACTCTATCTTAATCTTATAGCTTATTCTACTATATTTCAGGCAAGATTATTTATAATATGCAACGTTTGGAACTTATTTTTAAAAAAATTTGCCAGTAAGATTTTATTGACAGCAGTTCATCCAACCAAGGTGTCTGCAAAAACACCCACACATCCTCTTCTCCATTCTTCCACAGCTAAACACTGCCCTTTCATGACTGTTATCAGCTTTAGGGCCTTGGCTCTAAATATCGGTCACAGTATGCTCCTTTAAAACTCTGGGTTCGCCATCATAAAAGAGACTCTGTAGCTTTTCTAATCCAAGGCCCTGTGAAAATCTGTCTGCCGCTGCACTCGCAAACAACATTAACTCCCTCTGGAGTCCCAGAGCGGCCGCTGCTTCCTTTTTCTATAGAGATTTCCTCTCTCACATCATATCCACCACATTCAACATGGAAGAAGTAAAAAAAAAAAAAAAAAAAAAAAACAGAAAGAAAAAGGGAAAAGTTAAATCGTATTAATTTTTTTTCTTTTTGTAAAGAGACGGTGATGGGGACATTTCAAAAGTAGTAAAGCACTGCCAGGGCAGATGCAATCCAAAAAAAGAAAAAGAAAAATCCTCTCTGTAATATGTTCCTGCCAGGCCACCGTCCGCTAATCCCATCATGATCTGCTTTACTAAAAATATGGAGAGACGGCAGGAGACAGGAAGCTGTCTCTCCTGCTTTAGAAATCAGTTGTGTTTGATATGGCACTTTATATACAGTATCTGGCATTTGTTCACATGCATAAATTATCTACTTCATTTTCGTATATACGTTGTGCATTTGGCTCGCTTGCGTTTTGTGACCTGGAGCTGACAGCTGCCAGAGTGCCTGAAAAGGACAACACTTGGGAAGGTCTGCGGGGATAGAAGCTAGATAGAAAGAGGTGAATGAGGGAGGGCAGGGGGAGTTTCTGCTCCTCTGGGACCATTAGATCATCAATCATGCCTGGCTCATCATCTCTAAATGCACCATTCGCTTGTGTTCCTCTCTCTCTCTCCATCTCGCTCTCTCTCGCTCTCTCTCTCTGTCTGTGTGTGCCTGTTCTGTCACTGTCCAGTTACTGTTGGCTAAATGACTGTCAAATCACTGCTTAAGCATGCAGGCCAACGCTCCAGCAGATGACCCAGTCCCCCCTGATGTGACGTTTAAAGAGTTCGCTCGTGCTAGAGTTCTGCGTCCAGGTGAACGTCAGCCTGCACTCTAACGTTTGGGGGACAGGTGATAGGAGCATGATGGACAGGACGAGGCATTGTGGGATGGCGGGGCGCGGATTGGGCTGTCAGACGGGAGGCCTGCGGCCGTAGCAGCCCAGGATCCAGAGTCTGGCTGCTGGCCAAGGTCAGCATTCAGGGACTGGAGTCTGTTCACAGCCCACTAATCATACACACGCTCAGCATGCCGACAGAGAGAGAGAGAGAGAGAGAGAGAAAGAGAGAGAGATAAAGTATGAAAGAGTATGGGGAGGGAGAACAGAGAGGAAATTTACCTTTATCGGTTGTTTAAAAAAATAAAAGACAGCAAAACCACAGAAAACAAGGTGCAAATGATCTCAGCAAGGTTCGAGGCACATATTTTCCGTATTTCCGTGCTGAAGAAATATGAATGAATAAACGACTCTACGCACTGTATTTGTTTATCTGATGTGAGATTAAAGATTCTGGTAAACCTCAAACAAGTGCTGTGACACATGAAGATGCTGATAAGATGTAAACACGCCCTGTACACTGCAGAGGAATTCTCTAGCTACTATTGTATGGCTGCGGATCTCTCTGATAGCAATCCATGAACAAACTACAAAGGGACAGTTTGTGCGTTTTTGGTTTTGTTTTTCTTGCTTTGTATCAGGTGAAGAGGGTTGTGACAGTGATACGCTCATGTGATTTGCGCAGATCACGCCTATCTTCACCTTTAAAGGAAGCTTTTCAGACACAGAACATGGCTGATGGTGGTCACAGAGGATCATTAAGCATAAACACAAACTCCAAATGGCAGACAGACTGCTTGTGTGGACATGAAGGATAATAGGTGGGTGGACGGAGAGATATGAGCAGGATTTAACTAGCGGTGAGGATTAAGGGAATCTCCATACTCGCTGTGCTCAAAGTGGGCCAGATGTGTGTTTGACAGGCTAGAAAGCAGGCCATGGATGATAGGGATGCGGCTTTTCTTTTACTCATCATATGCCACACTATCCGAGTGTCAGACACACACAAGGGGCTTCTTGGGAGAGAAGTGGCCGTTTGTGCTGTGTGCACTGTTTTTCAAAACGCTATTGATTATTCCAGGTCAAACTCGCTGGCAGTGATAAATGGTTACAAAGCAAACATAACACACGGTATTACCAATCAGTGCTGGTACAATGATCACATGTGATTGTGTGTATGCATGTACGTGTGGGTTAGTATGAAGGAGTGGAACAGCTGTCTGCTCACTGATGCCCACCCTTCGCGATGTCAGTATCGCTGATTTATATGCACCTAAAGCAAAGAGATCTCAAGCATCTCCAACTTATAATTCAAATCAGGCTGGCGCCAGAGCCGTAGCCTGTAGATGTGCACTGGGGAAGGGCATTGAAAAATAAACAAGGTAACGTGGCATGGGAGCCTCTGACATTTGACTGATTTCTGATGGGAAGTGACAGGAGAGTGACGTTAAATGAAATTCATACAGGGCACCCAGAACAAACCGATGTGTACCAGACAAACAAACAAATCGAGAAACAGAGAGATCTTCACACTGTGTTACAGAAGTGTGCATGACTCTGTGTGTGTGTGTGTGTGTGTGTGTGTGTGTGTGTGAAATGAAATAAGGCACAAGGCTTGGCTGACTCTATTTGCATGCATGGAAATCTCAGCTTATCACAGATCTGAAATGCATCCATGATTCCATTCCAATTACACAGAGCGATATTTCCAAGCCATGGAAACGTAACCGTTCGTTATTTAGAGATTCCATATCTAGCACTACCAATAATATCAATCATTATCATTTAAAGTGGTCTGCTGCATTTGCATTTTTATTTATAAATGCCATGATAACGTCGGGGGACAGGAGTAGTAAAGGTACAGTATATGTTTATTTATTTATATAGCTGATAAATATTTGATATGTAATGATTTAAGATCAAAACTAATATTTAGGCATCCAGAAATTTTTTCAGTATTGATGGAAACATGTAAACATATCACTGGGGTCATTATAAGAGGTTCTGGGTGTTAGAGAAGAAAGGCCAGGTTTGTGCTCGACAAAGTAAGATCGAGAGAGAAAACAAGAAAGAGGAAAGAGAGAGAGAAAAAGAGAGAGAGAGAGAGAGAGAGAGAGAGAGAGAGAGAGAAAGAGGGCACATAAGAGATCTTTCTTACCCTGGAGGACTCGTCATAGGAAGGGCTGGACTGGCCACCTGCGGCCCAAGACGCCTCGGTTGTCCTCTCATCTATACCTGTCAACAGAGCAGATACACATCTCCATCATCCTGCAACGCTCTACTGTACCCATACAGCACGCTCAACACAAACACAAACAGACCAAAGTCAAGGAAAAGAAAGACTCTAATTCCAGTGTCGTATTGGGATGCATCAAATTCAATCGACGACTTCTATTAAAAAAAAAACAAATCACGGTAACAAGTAAGCAATCACTTATAAACCCACACAAGAGTCCACCTGAAACAGGTGCACACTGCCCTGTTCTCCTCACGAATAAAAAAGACATAGCTCACTGTACTCTTACATTCATCTCCCTTCCATTCAAAGTCTTAGCTTTACAAATTGTAGTGGGTCGTTTATTTTGCTGCACATAAATCACGCTAGGATACGTGTTGCATCCTGGCACGCACTGGCGTTCATACGCAAGCAACTGGGCTGCACTGATTTGGCAGTGATGTATAACTCAACCTCATCAAAACAGCTGAGCACTGAAACCTGATGAAGCTCATATTTTATGCAGCCTTGAGGCCCTCAAAGACAAGTCACTGAAACACACACACACACACACACACACACACACACACACACAAACTAAATAAATAAATAAATAAATGTTGACAATTGAATAGATTCAACATCTGGTATGTGATGAACAAATACAATATCTAGTTTTCGCAAAATTGCATTTTATGAAGGCTGTTGGGTAAAGATATATGAATCTTTGTGTCTTTGTGCTGTTTGAGCCAATATTGTTTTGCAGGTAACAACATTCCGGTTCAGTGTCATGTACGAGGCACAAAATTGCAGTAGAAAAACATCAATATTGCACCAAGTTATTGATAATCCATCTCACCAGAACATGAGATTTGTCATCTGATTTTGCTTGGTTATAACATCCAAAACATATCAAAGTAAACCAATTGTGAAGGCCCGAGTACTGGTATGGATTACAGAACAGAATATACAGAATGGAAATGACAAATACCTCGACGGTGATGTGCACAGGATTAACAATGTGCTAAACCTTACAGGCTTGTACTGCATGGCTGGACAGGCCACATACTAAAGAGCAACTATGAGCTAGGGATTTGCATAGGGAGAACAAACAACAGAGCAAGAAAACGAGACGGAGGGAGGGAGAGAGGGAGTGTGTAAAAGAGAGAACGAGATAGAGTGTTTTTTTGTTGGGATTTTTTCCCCCCCTGAAGGCCTATAGCACACAATCAGAGAGTGTGGGCAAAGACTGATCTCATGCCAAAGACAATCTACAGGCCAAGCTGTCTGTGTGGCACTTCTGCAAAGACGGCAGTGGCCTTCACAACCCTATTTAACTCAGGCATTTTCTCCTTAGCCACTAAGGGAATCAAACATCTGGCCAATACTCTCATCAGGAGGACGTCGTAAAAGAAAAAAACGAAACAAAAGAACAATTAGCATTATGAATATACAATCAGGGAGACGACGTATAATACGAAACGTCACTGTGTATGTCTGGGGCAGGAGCGTTCACCTAAAATACAGGAATAAAACTCGAACAAGCTTTGACGTGAAAACAAACCTCATTTTGAAAAGAGAAATTGGGCTGGGTCGCTCCTTCGCTTTCACTCGGCCTGATTTGGAATGTGTCAAAGAAATGGACATGTGTTCTGTATTTACAGCGCAGGAAATGACCTCACAGGGAAGTCCTTCTCAGAGGAGCGCAAAGGAATTTGGGCCACATGTTTTTACAGCACTTTTATTCCTGTTAAAAGTATGAAACAAACATCTGTTACATAGATTTCAAAATAACTTTTTTTAAAGACGCTTTGGCTGAAAAGTAGTGGACTTCAACTCAAAGAGAGAGAGAGCGAAACAGAGAGGGGTAGAGAGAGAGAAAACTCCCCCTTTCCGTGGTTTGTTGTATTATGAGTCAGCCACTCAATTTATACATCTGCCAAATCAAGGTCAGGCACGGAAAGACGATTTCCAAACTCCTCATTGAAAAGTACTTGCACACCTGAACAGTGGGTTAAGTACGCCAGGCTCTACCTGGCCTGCACACACTTTCTGGGGCATGAATCAGCTTTATAGCTGCACTTGTGCTCACAATGGCACGTAACAGATTTTTAGCAAGGGCCTCACAGTGAAAGACTCGTGGCATGTAGGCTTGTCACAACACTATCACATCGCTACAGCTCCACGCCGGCAGTGTGAGAGGAACACATGTTCCACGCCTGTACCTGCTGATGGCCCTGATTCTGTGCCCAGTGCTCAGACACGGCTCTGTGCCAATACTTACATCTTCTACAGTCTCAGCCAAAGTTGTTTAACAGGTAACAGCGTTCGGGTCCTCAATAAACATGAATATCATTAGATTATCGATCACTTATTGATCACCTTTCTTCTTGAAAAACTAGCGTCCGCTTCTTCTGAGCGGCACATACTCCATTTCTACCCCTCACCAGCAACCTAATGTGTATCGTGTAGCTCATCTTTATAATTATTTCAAAGGCCTAATTTTTTTCCATGCTTAATTATGAAAATTAGCTCCAAAATAAATGCAAATTATGCATGCCTAAGCGCTTCTACCTAACTGCCGCGGATTTTGTGCTCTCGCCCGGTGCCAAAGTGGGTTCATTTACATGCAGTGTCTGTTGAGAGCAGGATTTAAATATGGATTTAACTTGGCACAGTGCTGCCTTGTGAGCAAATCTTTGTCTTTCTTATTTCTGTGGCTCGGAGGCATGACAGACTCTTATTCAGAGTTTTCCTTCTTTAGAATTTTCCATCTAATTTATTTTTACTATTTTTTAATGAATTATGATGGGGTCTAAGGGTAGCTTTTATTTATAAAATTAGTAAACACTGCGCCTGAAGGTGGATTGATGTGGTAAAGCACAGCACAAATAGTTTAAACCAAGGCCTCAAATTAAATAAATGTTAATGTGTGTAAAGAGATAAATATGCAAAAACACATTTATTCAGCCAAGTGCTCAGATCTCAACACTGTGCAGAGAGGTAAAGGTCGGTTATGAAGCTCTGAACCCACGTACAGCAGTGAAAGCTTTTTTCAGCCCAAACACGTTCGGTGTAAACCCTGTGAAATCACAGCCAACTTACTGTAAGGAAGAAACGTGTAATATCCTCACCGATTCACACCAAAATACTCCTGCATGAGAACACAACCTTGACTGTAAGGCAAATATTTCTCTTGGCAGAGAACGTTTCTCTTCTGGGGTTTAATCGCCAAACAGGTGTCCATGTCCCTTCACACAAACACACAGTGTAAAAGAAAAAAAAAAAAGCAATGGAGCAATTACTCACAGAAGTGAGTGGCTTGCTTATGTGCTCTGGCACTCTAAAAAGTAACAAAGTCAGGGCTTTGATTGACCACTGCCGGCCACCGCCGTGAAAACGCATACACCAGACGTGACATCACTGAAGTTTCTCGGGACCCGCTGCTTGCCAAACTGCCATGGAGTCGGAGTGTTGCTTTGCCAGGATAGATGGACATCACTTGCGGGATTGGAGGTGGAGATGCAATCGATACAGACCCACAGCAATGATGCAGCCTGTGGCTGGAGAAGCATTACTGTTTCTTTCCTTAGACCTGACTCATATTAAAGAAGGAATAAAGCCTGCAGTCTAAATCCAAGAGTCTTAAAGCAACTCGACTCTCCAGTAAGATCATCGATATTATCCTGTAAAACTGGCGCTGCTCAGTACAGAAAAATAAACATCTACTCAATCAGTTAAAATAAAAAAGCTGTGCATGGTGCTATACAGCTGTAACATCCCTAATATAATTTTAATATCTTGCTTATGCTCATTACAATCCCTAGATCTATAAATAAACAGTGCATGAATGTGGATACTTCTGGATCTCAGCTTGTCACTCTGCTAACTAACTGTAACCTAGCTCATATTTCATACGTCGTAATCCCAGCCATTTCTTTTCCGTCAGTCCCAACAGTCCATGATAATCATAATTCTGTTCATCACTAACGGGCTGCGCAGTGGCGTAGTAGTTAGCACGTCCGCCTCACAGCAAGAAGGTTCTGGGTTTGAGAGCTGGGCTCGGGTGTTTGTGTGAAGTTTGCATGCTCTCCTCATGCTTGCGTGGGTTTCCTCCCATAGTCCAAAGGCATGCCCATTAGTATAACTGGCTGCTCCAGACATACCCTAGGTGTGAGTGTGAATAGTTATATGCCTGTGTTGGGTTGGGATGGTCTGGCGACCTATTCAGGGTGTACCCCGTCATCACCTAGTGTTGGCTGAGATATGCACAGCCTCTCTGCGACCCTTAAGCATTTAAGCAAATGAGTAAGATTGTTCATCAACATTACCTAAGTTAGCCAACTAGCTAATTTAACATTTATCAGTAGCTCATTAGCATTACTATTAGAGAACATTGTTCTCTAATAAATAGCATGTTAAGTGCAATGGGTTCAATTTTATGACATCACAAACCCAAGAACAAATGAATGGTGCGACACTAAAGTTTAAAATCATGAAACCTAAAAATAAACTCGTAAAGCCATCATGACAAAGCCATCTCACACACACACACACACGGATTACAGTAATTTAAAACTGTGTATGTGGGGGAGCACTGGAGCAGTGAAGTGTGTCATGAAAAAAAGAGAAGAGAATGTGAAGTGCAGGATGCTGGTAGGGGCTTGATGAAGCGCGCGGGCGGTGGCAGGGGAGTTTGTCATGACTCTAGCATCGTCTTCATTAGGACAGCCTCCTGCTTACCAAACTGCAGACTGCCACACAGTGCTGTCTGTCACTCTCTCTCTCTCTCTCTCTCTCTCTCTCTCACACACACACACACACACACACACAACAAGGCTCCTCTATGAGACAAACACACACCTCTCATACACATATCAAACACAAGTGCCTGCATGCATGCACACATGCACGCACACACACTCCACATCATGCATACACAGCAGAAGCAGAATCCCTTCAGTGGTTATGGACATAGGAAAATATACATGAAAGTGTTTGAGGATGACTCAAAAAAAAAAAAAAAGCGTCTAAAAGCAGAGCAGGCTAATTTTCCTATGCAAAAAAAGAAACTATCTTAAGCTCTCTTCCAAGAAAGTATCTGATCTTATAAGACAGGAAAAAGTGTGACTGTTCTGTCCAGTGATTGGCCTGATATCACACAACTTGTCCAAAATTAATTTTACACTACAGTCATATTAGTATCAGAGAACTGACTTTGAAATATTGTTAGAATTAACAGTGATTGGTGTGATTTCTATACAGTCATAACACACACACACACACACAAGAAAGCAGTAAACAGTGACTCAGTAGGTAGTGTTCTTAATCATAGGCTCGCTCTCTTTCTCTCTCTCTTTTTTAGGACTCCTATAACTTGAAAAAAATCCCACAGAGCACTGGGTTTTATAATGCATATCATTTAAATATTAAAATGAGGCTCCTGTATCAAAACACGGTCCCAATATGGTTGGTCCTCTACTCTCATTACCTACTGAACCAAACTTTCAGTTTTCACAACTTTATATTGGGACATTTTCTGCACAGCTGAGATTCTCGCTCCTATTTTTAGGAAAAAAACAGACAAAAAAATTTTCTTTAATTTTATTTTCTCTTAATAAAGCTCGCTGAAGTTCACCTGAGCGGCAGGGTGGTGTAGTGGTTGACACGTCCACCTCACAGCAAGAATGTCCTTGGTTTGAGTCCTGAGTGCGGCATGTTCACTTTGTGCTTCCGTGGGTTTCCTCCAGGCACTTCGATTTTCCCCCCACAGTCCATTAAGGCTAATTGGCAATTGCAAATTGCGCCATGTGTGAACGTGAATAACTGAGCGTGTTGACCCTGCAATGGACTGGCGGGCTGTTGAGGGTGTACCTCACCTTTGAGTCAGCTTAGATATGCTCTAGCCACCCCATGGCCCTAGTAGGATTAAGCAGTTCAGTAAATGAATGAATGACGTTGACTTGTGCTTTATAGTACTGGTGAAAGTAAGAGACCATCTATAAACCACATGACCAGGACAGCAACATAACATTCTTACAAGAAAATAATTACTTCATAGGATTTTAAACATATTGAAGCGTTATGGAACAGGATGGATTCAACACTTACTGCAAATACAACATAATACACAAGTCTTACAGAAGTACAACAATAACATCATCATATACACACAAATTGACCTTTCCACAGTTTGAAGGTTGGAAGACTCAGCAGAAGTACCTCATATTGCATTACTGTATGAGTCCTGCAGTAAATCATATCTCATCTATATTTTATCAATGATATATATTTTTTTAATGAATTATTACACAAATCTTTTGTGCCGCATAAATCCCAGGACAAATCTGAACAAGTACGACAAAGTGATTCTGAAACCAAAGTGTTTTTAATGCATATGCTTTAATCAGAAGGAAAACATTTTTTTAGGGAAATGTAACTATTTAAGCACACAAAATTCCACTCCATTCCTTCCAGTTAAGACATGTCTCAATATAGTACATCAACTCAAGGTTAAATATGACTTTGAGAAGGGCGGACTGTGATTTACACACTGTGGAAAGTGTAAATGTGTATCAATTCATCCTGCCCCTTTCCTGGACTTCATTTATAAATGTAAAATAAAAAAAAAATAAAAAATAAAAAACATTAAGCCACTGACTGAACGGTCACTTCATTGCAGGGGTTCAACATTAACATTCGAATCACACACACACACACACACACACACACACAAACACATACGTTATATTAGTTTTTCTATTTTGAAAGATTTCTTCATAAGAGCTTGATTGCTTTTGGTTGATCTTACTCATGAGGCACAGACTTATTTAGCAAATATAGAAATAGTAAGAATAAAATCTTACTCTGAAAAACAACATTAATTTAAAAATACATAAATCTAGAGAGAGAGAAAGAGAAAGACCTACTCTGTCACCTCACTTTACCCAGCATTCCTGCTGAGCATGCACCACACGACCCTTTAAATTCCTGTCAGTAACGAGCCCTAAAGTGACGAATGCAGTGTCTTTGAAATAAAAACGGCAGAGGTTTTAAAAGTTTCTTTACCTCTCTATACCCTTCCCTCACTCTTGTGGAGCCTTTAAAGGGGTCCTGGCAGAGCAGTTCTGCTGGATTTGTCTGGCCATGCCCAGTTCAGACGCATTAATCCAAACTCTCATTCCCTGCGATTTTCACACTTCCTTCCTGTGCTGCGCTCGCGCCATATGTTCACAATCGCTTATGGGGGAAAGGTGCCTCTTCCTCCAAACCTTGAGCTCCATCAGAGGAATGGCGGCACACAAGCCAAATGGATGAGAAATTTATCTACCTCATAAAAAGGCTGTGGGCTCTGCAGAATATATACAAGAGATTTCTCCTCGCTCAAATGCATAATTAAATTCAGCACAGTCGGGAATACAGTGTCAAATGAAGTGCAGTCATTTCATATCTGATCACAAATGGAAACTCTGCTGTCTATAACCACAAACACAACCCACCAAGACGCTGGAATAAATCAATGCATTCTGTTATTTCATCATGCAAATAACTGAAGATGCGTCTTAGGCTTGCGACGTGTGCACGTCCTTTCGTGCATCCAGCGCACCGAACACAAAAGGATTACGCTATCACACCCCTGGGTGCTTGCAATCAAGACGGCGTTTATTGCATCAGGAGGATTTATTTTTATTGAGCTGCTCATTAGTGGGGTTTAATCAGAGCTGCGTCTTTATGACTGCTCCAACGCTGGGATCACATCGCTCATCAGCCGGCCTGAGCGCAACCACAAACAAATGTGTTCATTCCGAGAGCTCTCCATCTCCTACTCTGACATCCAGACAAGGCAGTGCATATCAATAGCGTTTATACAAATATCCAAGTGCTCGCATGTGTATTTATGCATTTACATAATCAACTACGGCAAATCCAACCTAGCCAGTGCACATCCACACTCTCTAATTCACAAATGCGAGCTGCTCTATCGCTAATGCGAGTCTTTCCATGAAGTCCATACGAGCCAACATGGAGGGCGGCCCGGACGTCATCGCCCTCTGCCTCCCACTGCACTGCATGCTGGATCAGTTGAGTGTCCTGATGGGGTTGGCAGACAGCAGTGCCAAGTGGGCATGAGAGGCTCTGCCCTGTCCGTTACACTTGTACATGACCACCCATCACTGCCAGCATTGCTTTATGTCACAGTTGCATCAAGGGAACTTATATTTTTTTAAAAAAAGGCAGTTTGCAGCCAAACATGTTAAGTATTTTAAAATACAAAACAACAACAAAAAAAAAACAAGAAAGAAGATGACAGGCCAATATTAATGATGCAATAAACTGACTGATAGCCAATCGGAGCTTATGACCACTACCCTCAGAGAGCCCATCTGTCACATAGAGAGAGGAGCCAAGATGACACACACTGAGTAACACACGCTAGCTTTATATCGATTAACTCTCTCTGGCCCTGAGCATCGGAGAACACACCAAGGCCTTAGTGCTTAGTGTCTTAAGTACTGCCAAGAACATTTTTCTTGTATTCCTGTGAGAAACACATTCTACCAGTTACAGTCATGTGCTATGTGTATCATCATTAGCCAAACTGAAGCTTGAAACCTGAACTGGGTTTATCACCAATTTCTTTATGTGTCTAGAATCCTCTTCTCTTAATAAGGGAATAAAAAAGATCAATAACATTAAAATGTATATGTATACACACACACACACACATATATATATACATATTATATATATATA
>JBCNYG010000014.1:10435610-10447245 GCA_039654305.1 Porochilus rendahli | reverse complement strand
ATAAATCCCTCTCCCTGGTACAGGAATTACAACCAAAACAAAACACACAAAGTTGTGTCTAAATCCTTCAGAAGACAAATTAAAACCAGGAACAAATCAGTGCTACACACTAATCCTCAAGTCTTTTTCAAGAGAAGAGTTCTAGAATTCAATTTGGTTAGTATTTTGTGCTATTGCAAAGAGAAGTGAGTGTGTGCATGTGTGTGTGTGTGTGTGTGTGTGTGTGTGTGTGTGTGTTGGGGGGTGTTGTCTGAACCTAGAAAAACCAGACCAAGTTAAGTGCAAATGCACTGCAGGGAAAATCTATACATAGGAGAGGCTGAGTCGGCCACTGCTGGGGATTAGTGCTCGCACTACAATGGCTTCTCCTCATCAGCATTTTCTGTATCTAAAATGGAAATCCTGATAAAAGTATCAGGCTACGGGTCACGTTCTGCGCCACACTCAGGCGGGCTCGTAGCCCCAGAAGCAGTGCTTACAGGCTTACTGAGTGTTTGTGTGCATGTGTGCCACTGAGCAGGAGTGTTTGAGAGTCACCATCACATGTTCTTTAACCATGACAAACTGTGCTTATTGCCCGAATGCGAGTCTGCACGGCATGCCATCTCACTCTGGGCCTCTTCAGCACCTGCGCAGCCAGGCCCAAGTCTTATCTCTCCACAGCGGGGAAACTTTTTCCAGCGAGGAAACACAAACAGGCAAGCTGGCAGAGAGGCCTGCCTAATGAACTCAGATGATGAGAGGTAGCCTCCGAGTGCTGGTAAACCTCCCTCCAACACCAAACATGGCGCTCACATGGTACTGCCAACCACAACATGCAGCCTACGATACCAGGGCACTCCGATACACAGCACAGTGCTCAGAATTACACAGAGAGGTGGGCAAATCATAAGCTTACTTGCCCTTTGGGCAAGTAAATGCTCCAGTGTGCCACCCAGTCTCGTGTTTTAGTTGTCCAGAAACAGACTAGGAAACAAAATGGGGTAACTAATGTAATGTAACGGCTGGGCGACATGGCCTAAAAATAAAATCTCTTTTTTCAACCTGCACCCGATTTTCAATTCTGACTTCATCACAGTGATGTCTGGGGTGGTGCTAATTGGTAGCTAGATTGGTAGCACATATCTGCAATTGAATCAACTCTTTTTCTCCCACCAATGTATACGTGGGCAATATATCTCTGGCGAAATGAAATGCCACAGAATCTCTTAAGTCGTAAACCTGAATCACAAGTAAGTGATCTCGTCCGAAAGTACAAGTGGATTTTATTTAGAAGGGAACTGAATTCAAACTGGAATTTGCATTTTTTACATAGTCGGTCAAATTCGAGGTAAATGATCCATGTTCGCGATCTTCCACTCCCGCCAATATGATAATCGAAGGCTTCCGGGGAGACCGCTAACTTCAAGTATAATGGCGGTAATTTCGGCCGAAACGTTAACCCAACTTTATAACGGACAATGGTTTGTACTGTTAGACTCTGCATAAGCGAACCATTTCTAAATTACCGGTTACACTGCCAGTTTTCAAGAAAAGATCCTAGTTGTTCGCTAACGAGGAAGTCTACAACAGGACGAGCGTGAGGCAGGAAAGAATCCTTGGCGGGAGCACCAGCACTGTGCAGAATCAACAAAGCCACAAAAAAACGTATATATATCGTTCTAAAACAAAAATTTCAATAATTGAAAATCAAGGGTCGTCGGGAGGCTGGTGCCTATCTCAGCTGACACTGGTTGAAGGTGGGGTTCACCCTGAATAGCTCGCCAGACCAACACACACAAAACATGCACACACACCTAGGGACAATCTAGAACAGCCAGTTAGCCCAAGTGCAGGTCTTTGGACTGTGGGAGGAAACCAGGGTACCCAGGGAAACCCACGCAAACATGGGGAGAAGCTGCAAACTAAGCCTGGAAAACCTTGGTGCTGTGAGACAGATGTGCTGAGTACGGTTAAAAGCAAGGTTACTTAAGACAAGTTTGCACTTGCTAACTTTCATATTTTCATCGATGTTTCCACATGCTATGTGATTAGAATTAAGGAATAATAAAAAAAATTTCAGCGCATGGTAATTAATCCACCTTTTAATCCAAGTTTTTGCACCTCGGTTCATGGGTTTGGTTGTACAGCGTCCAGCTGTGAAGAGCTTTACATTTAAACAAGGATACATACAAAGTAAAAAGACAGTAAGAAGTACTTTTCCCCCATTTTCTTGATATTGAAGCTACATGTCTTCGAACTATAAATTTAAACAGCTACGAAACCTGCCTGTCCCAGGGGCCCAGGCTGTTGATCAGGTCACGCCTGACTCATTCAAAAAACGCTAGCAACCAAAAACTGAATATTAAACATCAAACATTTTCAAAATGACTCGATAAAGAAGACAGAGTCTTTCAATAACGAACTAAGCTGAGAAGGATCATTTACTCCAAGTCCTCTTTGGTTCTTCCCCTTAAGTCGTTACACCTGAACAAGTCACCCTTGCTTTCTACATCATTTTCGATGCTGAGTATTGTGTACGCCTGCCAGCACGAGGTTACAGTGGTGCTATAATCACAATATCTGCATTTCCGAGGGAAGAATCTGACGAGAAAACATACACACCCTGTGCTGACCCCAAGACCTTATTCAGAATGACTATGTGTCATTTAACATAGACAAACAGAAATCTTCACTGCTCCAACTCACATTAGCATCTAAAATGGGAATAACCTCTGCTCTGAGAGCCAGTGTTAGCCGGCAAGATGTTACGGATGAGTCTGACAAACCTTTCAGAGCCCATTCCCAAGCTAGTTTTCTCAAATTCAATTCGGCGCTATGATTTAAGCTCACAGGAGCTTAATCTTGTTTCCACATACAGAGGGACTTATGGGTCAGACGTGTAATGAAATTGGAATGCGCTGGATGGTCCATCTCTCGTAAAGTGAAATGATCTGGCCTCTGAACATCCCTGTGCTTTAGACTGGGATTATTGAGTCAAATGGCTTTTCAAACTTGTTTGGAAAAGTCACGGTTACGCTCAAAAACTTAACACCATTATTGCTTTTCACAGATACACGTCTTGCTGACTCGAACACTTTTTCGGAACTAAGGTCTTAATTCGAAATGGCCCATAAACAGTCCATTATATTTGGTAATGTAAAAGAGATCACATCTGCTGGAAAGTGAAGGGGTGTCATTAAAAACGTGCTCGCGTCGTCAGGGTAGCTACAGCTCCGATTATCATGTCCCGAGGCTGCAAAGACGTGGATACAAAACACGGATCCAAAGCTTTAGAAGAGCAGAGGAGGAAACTCCGATCTTCATCTGCCTTGGGCTCACTTCCCCTCCCCCCTTGATGGCTCATCAAGCATGAAGATGGTGAACTTAAACACTAGTAGGTATTATTACTCAGCCAAACGTACCAGTTGGGACCCTGAGGGACAATATGTCATACTACACCCTACATCTACACTACGATTTAAACATAATCAATAACCACAATAAAAAAAACACATGAACATTTATTATAAATAATCAACCCTGGGCTATTATTACCTTTCCAGGTTACTTGACGATATCAAAAAAAAAGACTCATTTCACCCTCTGTGTACTTCAATGCTCTTTAAAAGCACACTGTACGCTGTGAATCGAGCTTTTCTCCACACCGGCACACCTGAACAGCCTCCTGTCTCCGTGCTCCAGATTTCTGAGATTGCTTCAGCAGTGTCGAGGGAACAGATGAGAAAGTTGACAGCTTCCCTGGAAGCGCAGCTGAACCCCCCAAAGAAATGCACGTATTTATGAAGCGCCAGAGAAGACTGACTTCAAACAAAGAGTGATTAGAAAAAGAAAACACCTAAACAAATCAGCATTAAAAATAAAATGCTTTTTAAACCCGGTATCATGGAATATTTTATGAAAACATGGATGATGATATTGATGATGATGCAGCATACACCGGGGCATCTAACCTGACATCAAAGCACTTTGATCGCTATGGCAACAGAAGGATCCTCATAAGCAAGTCGGTTGGCGACCTGTGATGTAGAAATACAAAAAAAAATAAAACTTGCACTCAAGTCTGAGAAGCCACAACTCAGACAGGACTCACAAGGACGGTCCAGCTTGTCATAAAACACACTGATGTCTCACAGAGGTCATGACTCCTTCATGAACCCTTTCATTTGGACATTTTCCAACCGAGCCTTAACTCATTAGGGTGACGAGTCTTTTTCCAGCCACCCCAAAATAATTTCTGAGCTTCTGTAGAATTGATAACGGAAATAACTCCGACATCCTACACCAAATTTCCAGAGAACTGTACAACACAAACGTTGATAGAAGAAAAATTTTGATATGTGAAAGCAAAGAAATGTAGAAACTAACGCAGGGTGTCTCGGGAGACTATGGCTTCCGGACAAAAAAATATATATATATATCAGTGGCTTAATAACAAAAACTGCAGAAAGGCAGAGACTTAGATGCTGGAAATCTTTGAAAAAATAATACATTTTGTTCTGCGATAATCCATTCCAAAATAAATGTGTGATTAAATGAGAAACGTCTGGCATTGTTTAAAACATTAAAAAAAGATGATGGAAAAAAAGCGCGAATCCTCTGACAAGCCTTTGATGATAAGCTTTACTCGAGTTCAGTTTTGTCACCTTTTATATCACTGCACAGCAAAGTAGTTTTATTTTTATGTGAGAATTTATCCCAAAACTTCAAGCTATTCACTTTTATGGAATCGCAACAAAGGAGGCTACTCAGGCTGAAGAAAACTGAGAATACTAATCAGTTCTGATTCTTTCCAATCCTTCATTAATAATTAATCAGAAGATGACAGTGTTTTCTAATCCAGAGACGGCACCGGAGACTGAGTGCCAGTCTCAACGTGGATGGAGCTGTTCTCTGTCTCAACAGTTTGTCAGGAAATGGCAAGGAATGTGTGCGTGCGTGCGTGTGTGTGTGTGTGTCTGTTTGGGGGTGGTGGGGGTTTGGCATAACAGCATTCACCTGCATGATCCTCTACCATTTTTAATCACATGATCTAACAATAGCATCTAGCATCAGTTCCAGTCATAAATTCATGAACCGTGGTTATAGAGACAGTGAGAGAACTACTGCATGCACACAACTCAAGTTTTATTAACAACAAACATGAATAAATCCGTATATAACCTAAAATTCATATTAAAGTTTATTCATATATGGCCACGAAATTCATCTCATTTATTTTTGATGGATAAATTAATTACGGCTCGACTACGTGTGAAATACATAAACTTCAGGAAGAGCTTAATTGTACAGAGAACGTTTTAACATGGAACCTCACCCCTCACAGGGAAAAAATGGGTCGGTTCCGTATGTAACTGGTGTGGACACCACTGGTTACACCGTAAATCAATGTGCGACTTTCAGTCCACACAGTAAGAAAAACAGGAATTTCTACTTTGGGTATAAATTTTAATGCAAAATCTTTATTGCAAGCTCTACTATTTGCACTTTGAGTTGATACTTTGGTGCTAGCATGGCATGAGACATAAGCAATAAAAAAGGCAAAACCTTGGTCTGCACATTGCAACCAATTTTGCAGAAAAATTTACTTTTTTTTTTTTGCTGGATGTATTCAAGTGATTTTTGTATGTGATCATGTGGTATGTTTTAGTTTAGTTTTTGGAAGATATTATGTGCAAAATGTGAATCATTAAATTTGACCCAGTTTCAGAGAATGACCCATATTCTCCCGATATACAATGTTGTACTACCAATATTTTGCTTAGCTAAAAAGGCTAATAAAACTGGTTTTAATTAATACCATTGTTTACGCTACAAAATAATTTCACTGGGAAGAAAACTGGTAACGGTTTCATTTTAATCTCGCGTCAAATAGTTTATTCTGTGAACACCTGAGGAGTAGAGCGGTACATGATATAAAAAAAAAATCAGATCACGACAGTGCTTGAAGTAAAACTTATTACATTACCCGGCTCCAGATATGCTCCAAATTCCAGTTCCACTTCAGTTGTGAACATTTCTCTTTGCACAACAGTGTTATACATGATAACCAGAGGTGTGTGGACTAACTGTGATGAAGCACACAAAAGACAACTTTGTTAAGATGTAGGTAAGACATGCCTCACTGACCTGCTGATGAGCCCAAGGGCACCCAGATCACATGACTCTCACATGACCTTACGCTTGCTAAGGTGAAAGCAAACTATAAAAAGGATGGGGGGAAAAAAAAGGTCCTTTCAGCTAAACAGAAAATGGCTTTCACCAACAAACTTTCAACATCCTACATGCATTTTCATGAACGGGATAATCCCAAAGCGGTTCACAGAAACAATCGTCGCCTGTCAATCAGAAGACAACCGCGTCTCAGTTGAAAAACAATGACAAGAAAGAAAACCGTTTTTGCTCAAAGTGTCCTAATTTAGAAATCAGACACTACATCCTGGTTGCCATCTGGGTCACGAACATCGGATAGCATCCTCAAATAATCATACGGCACACAGACAGAATCACAATTTGTTTTCACATCAAGAACAGCTTCACAAAAGAAAAGCCTAGAAGCTGTGCATGACCAGCACACCTATCTGAATTACATCAGGATTAATAAATAAAACAGCTGTCAATCATTTTTATAAAAATAATAAATCAAATCATCTTATGCAACATAACAGGTAAAAAAAGCCAGTTTTTGTTTTTTTTTTTAATCAGTGGGTTTTCCAAACATCCTACACACATTATCCTCACTAATGTTCACGTTCACCTCCCTGCTGACTCAAAGACCACACGGTCAACAAACAGCAAGACCTCTGTCAACTAAAACATTCATCCTTACTTATGTACCCATTATATAAAAGAATGATATGCTGTAATAATTTACTGCAAACACACACTGTAGTCCTGACTCTGACAGTGGGAGGAGAATAATCACCCTTCATCCTACAGCGGGGAACATTCAGCCGGTGACCCATGGCACTGTATTTATCAAAGGCAGGAGCGCCACTGGGGTTCGTGGAGACTTATTGGGATAAATTGGAAATAATGTGCACAGAACCATATTTCCCCTGACTACAGATATGATGTTTTTGGACCTTTGGCAAGAGCTACAAGCGCAACACACAGAGTACCCGTCAACAGCCTGGATGAACCGGTCAACAGCCTGGATGAACCTGTTTGACCTTATGCTTAATTTATGATGACAAATATAAACGACCCACTAAAAGCTTTCAAAAGCATTTGCTTACAATTCTTTTAAGCCTCCAACAAGTCGATTTCATTTAGGACTCAGTAAAACCAGCAAACCGGGGCTCAACATGCAGGAACTTCAAAACTGCTTTAAAAAAAAATGTCACATGTGGTTTCTCTTGCGCTGCTCGGATGCGCTAAGATCGTTCAAAGACTTATGCGACATTTCAGGCATTGTGATTTGTTGCCTACTTTCTTGGTCTTTGTATACTTCTGAGTGTGTCATTTCCGACAAAAACGCCTTCACTGGTATTCTAGAAATAAACGAAGAGTTGTTTTATCACTACGTGTTTGTATGCGTTGCACTGATAGTGAAAGCTAGAATATTTGCATTAGGTTAATGTCGGGATCTTCTTATATCTTCCAAAGAATACAGAACTACAACCAGTAACAAACCACTGTGGAATCAAATTACACACACAAAAAAATATCATCGCCAAAAATAACCAATAATGACCAATAATAATAACCAAATCTCCCAAGCACATTTTAATGCATCAAAATCTCTGCAGATATATTGTTCTATCTGTTTTAACTGGGAAGGCAGATATTTATTCAGATAAAATAACATGGGTGCTAAGAATTTGGTTGAGGAAAAAAAAAATCTAAATTCAAAAATGATCAAAGCTGCTGTGCCTTTTTTCTTGCATGACTGGAAGGAAAAGCGTAATTGAAAGCTAGTGTTTCATTATACTATGAAAACCATGAATAAAGCACATGAAACATAAAACGTTTTAAATCCTGATCTGATACCAAATAAGACACTTTATACATGAACATATTTACAACCCAGGTTCAATGTTCGGTCCAGGTGTAGCTTGTAATGTATTCTCCAGGCTGTGATGCAAGTAACATACACACACACACACGTCCATGAACCTGCACTGGCTCCTCATTAACCTCGGCTCACTAAAATCCGAAACACCTTCAGTGGCATCTGGAATCAATCAGGATTACGGACAGCAATCAAACTCCATGAAAGGCAGCTCACCTCAGCGCACCGGCACGTGAATGCAGAAAGCCAGACACACTCTCATTAAAGAAATTCAGAAAGGATGTACCTGATGTACTGAACTGGCTGCTCCCTAGAGTTGTCGGCCTGTTTTTACCGCTGCTCACCGGCGGTGAAAACATCTTGAGGAAAGACAGACATGTTTGGTCAATTATTCATTTCAAATTATTATATTATTATGTGCTATGTGTAAGTGAAGATGACAGAAAATAACTAAATCTTCAGAAACACCTTCAGATTTTTCAGTCATTAAATTGTATATATATATACATATATTTGTTATAGGTGTTTGGAAAAAATCCTGTTGTACACAATCTCTGAAAATGGGTAATAAACTGTATCACTGCTTCACACTGGGGGCATGGGGTGATGGAGTGGATACTAGTAGTATTTATTTTTCATCTGTACATTTAAAGCATTCTGTGTAATATTTATTAGTTTTGGATCCATCCTGTTCCTTTTTACTGCCTGAATCATGGGCAATACTTATATTTATATTCATCAAACTGATTCCCATACGGGTACTACAATGTCAGGACCATTTAGCCATCCTGTCTGTATATCCAGAAGGTGTATATCGCCATGTTTATGTATCATATGTTTCTATTTCTATTGTTATATGATCGACACTGTCACTTTTCCCCTGTTCCTGACACTTGCGCTGCTGTGACAAATCAAATACCCCCATTATGGGATCAATAAAATTTGCATCTTATTTTAACCTGTGTACCTCAAAACATTTTACAGGTAAACATTTTACAGCCATGATTCCCGGTGAATATCCTATAACTCCTTTTAAATAATTCGGAAAGTGTAGACTACCCACTTCATCCGCTTTATAAAGCATGAAAGTTTGATGCCAGGACATTAAAGTGTTCGTCTTTAACGATCAGTAAAATTAGGAGGAACTGATGAATCATTAAATCGGTGCGAATCAGTGCTTTCATATTCTAACCTTCTCCCACAGTTTCTACCTGGGTTTATCCAGCACATGAACACCTGGATCCATTAGAAAAACACTTCCCGGGACATTATAAAGCATGAAACGGGTCCAGATCGAGGTCACAACACTTCTAGCACCTTATTAACTCAGTGTTAACTTTTAAATGGATACAATGCTGCTGATGAAGTAGATCAAGCCTTAATGAAGTAACCCAGGGTTACTCACCGCACTGAAATCCAGCAGGTCACTCAGCTCCTTATCTGTCCCGATAGCGGCAATCCGCTGCTGTGGATTCATCCTCACGATCCTACAACTCTAATAAACAAATAAGCACAAACATCACTTCACTAGCAACACACAGCTGCACTGATAGCCACCACAAGCTAACTCCTAAAGGACATTTAAAGCGTCTGAACAAATTCCGCTGAAGGCTTTTTAAACTCCAAACCTGACTTCCTGACATTCTGGCAGTCTTTTGAAACCTAATTCGAAGAAAGTGTTTATTTGTTTGAATTTATTCAACAAAACATGCTAGCCAAAACATTAGCCACACTATTTCAAGCTCACCAAGTGTTACTGACTGACTGACTGTGTGGCGGTTTATAACGTTACATTATTACCAGCCCGTCCACAATATTCCCGGTTGAAACGTGTCAGTTTTATAAATAAAGCATGCTGGGTTTATTTAATACCCCCAGGCGAAGATTATTCAAATGTTTGTTTGGTGAAAATTTGAAAAGCACTCATGACAGAAATTTCAGGCGAGAGGCTCGGATGGGTTTAGCTTTCTGTCACAGACAAGCAGTGCACACACAGCATCCTTATTAAATGGATTAAAGCAGAGAAAGACACGCATCATAAAGAGATAAAGTGATCTGATAAAACATTAGTGCTCAATAGAAGCCTTAAAAACACACTACAATGCCACTAACTTATCAATTATCCGTTTAAATCATGAATATCACCGACTTGTGTTACAAGAAGGCAGAGTGGCTTTAGTTTGCAAATGTCGCGATTTAAACAATTATCCGACAAACAATATCGAGTCTAAATAAACACAAATGATCTCAAACAATCACCCAAACTCATCATATTCATATTCGACCCACAGAACAGTAAGACTACAAAACGTGACATCAGTAAAGCAAATGCAGACCATTCAGTCCTTAACAGCTCCAGTCTCTCATCCCAACTTCTTTCAGTCCCAAACCTTTTGCAAACTCGCTACAATAATGTTACCTTTTCTCGTGTTTAAAATCCGACTAAGGGCGGTCGGTGTGGCAATAGGGTTGTAGCTTTCTTTAATTCGCGTCTGAAGGACAGTGAAGTCGATATCTGTGTATTTGTATTTTTCGCAAAATATCCACTCTGGGTAAGTTGCGAGTTTCCCTTAGGCAGACATTTTTGCCTTGGTGATAACCGAAGCACACCGATGACGTTAAAAAAGTGTATCCCTCCGCCAGCTCGACAGGGGTAGTGATGCGCCTCGAGTTTGTATGAGACAAACAAGAAAGCCGCACACACAACCTTGCTAGGGGCAGAGGACAAGTTGGATTTTTACACTTCACTTTCCCTGTTTTTAAAACTTTTCGAAATAATAATTCGACTCTAAGAAACAAGGTTAATTAGCTATTGGACAATTAATAACCATCCCATTGGTTTGGCTTTTATTTTTTTATAATTCTAATCCTTTTTTGTTGCTGTTATTATATTATCACTATTTTAAGCTACTATACGTTTGTAAGGGAAAGAAAAAAATAAGCAGTTAAGATATAAAACTCTTATAAGCTGCCAACAGACAATGCAGGACTGGATCAGTTCCACCGGTGGGTGTACCTAGTGTTTAATAGGCAGCCGGGACTATTTTTTCTTGCGCTATAGGGCCAAGAATGAAATGCAAAACCACCATGTCGACCTCCTACGTTAAACAAAAATAAATAAACTCGTTCATAAATATTGACACCGATATTTTAGATAAGCTGCGTTACATCTAATTGATTGCAAAGACGTTGAACGTGAAGTTATCCATTTCAGCATGATACTGAAGGCCCCAGGATGAACAGTCTGTAAAATGACTGGAGATGTCTCAGGTTTAGCTCAGGATCTGGAAATAAATTCTTAAGGTTTTTAGGAAAAATCATGCTGTAAACTTATTTTGATAACTTATTTCACTGAGTCTGTATTTGCCAATCATAGTTAATTTTAAATCAGCCATTTAATATCCACCCACCTGTTTAGCATTTATGTCACTTTTAACTGTTTTTACGAGGGTACACGAACATCCATCCCCTCTCATTTTCTTGAATGAAAAGCGCACCATCGTGTCGTTTAATGATCATTCACAGACAATGGAAGGTGCTTTCCCTGAATTTTTCAGAAACCTCATAGTGCCACCTGTTGGACAAGTCGACAGAAGAAGGCAGGTGAGTGATGCTGCAGCT
>JBCNYG010000014.1:10396196-10429910 GCA_039654305.1 Porochilus rendahli | reverse complement strand
GAATGGCACATGCGAGCCATTTCCCCCCATTTCATTTTGTAACAGACATGCATTATTAAGGTTTACTTTATGTTCATTGTACTCTACAGCAAATTACATAATAGATTCTTTCAAAATAGTCCTGGAATATATCATGCCCCATTGCTCTCTTTTTGCACTAAAATGTCTGATACTGCCAAGACTTCACTGAGAATGCTCTATTAAAGATATTTTTCACCATTTTATCCATAAAACCCATCATGACTGAACCTGCAGAGCTATGAGACAGAGGGACAGTGAGATGTGAAATAGATGGACAATGAGACATGAGAGAGAGTCAGAAGGGCACACCGACATGAAGCAGAGGGACAGCCAGAGATGAGCTAGTTAGACATGAAACAGTGGAAGAGTCAGATTTAAGACAGACAAACAAACAGTTAAGAGACAGTGGGACCTTGAGATATTAGACAGTGAGAATAACAGGAAATCAAGGAAGAGGGACAGCAAGGCGTAAGAGAGAGGAACAGCGTAATGAGGCAGAAGTTCAACTAAAGGCGAGACAGAGGGGCAGCAAAACTAGAGACAAATAAGTGACGAGGCATATGCATAGTGAGTCATGAGACAACAGGATAGGTAATTGGGGACAATAAGATGTGAGGCAGACAGACAGAGAGACAACAAGCCACAAAAGGACATTAAGACGTTAGAAAGAGGTTAGAAAAAGGGACAGCAAGATGAGAGAGAGTGACAGCAGATGTCTGTAAGGGAAGTGAGATGTGAGACCATGAAAGGTGGGCAAGAGAGACAATGAGATGTAAGACAGGGAGACTTAAAACAGATGAACAGCAAGATTTGAGAAAGAGGGATACAGTAGACAGATCTGAGACAGTTTTATTTCCATAAGCGAAATTGAGAAAATAAGACATGAAACAGAAGGACATTAAGATGTGAGACATACGTATTGATGAGCCATGAGACAGGACAGAGAGAAAGGAGACAGAAGGACAGCCCAGAGCTGAGACAAAGGCACATCAAGCTATGAGTCTGGCATCTGTCAGCAGACATTCTCTTTCAGTCATTTATTCATTTTGTGAACCGCTTAATCCTAATTAGGGTCACGGGGAGGCTTGCGCCCATCTCAGCCGACTCTGGGCGAGGGAAGAGTACACCCTGGACAGCTCACCAGACCTTCGCAAGATAGAAACATGTCTTGTACAATAGCTTTTTCTCATGTATGTGTGTATGCATCACCTAATATCTGTCCCCACAGAAACAATGATTCCCATAAGACCATTTCATGTAACTTATTGTTATTCAGTAATTCATTCACCCATTTCTCTACAACATTAAACACAGGTTGTTAATTTTTTTTTAACTTGGATGAAAGTAAAATCCAAAAAAAAAAAGGATGGTACACAGTCATAAACAAAAACGAGAATAACTTTAAAATCATAGCCCTAAAAAAATTTCAAAATCATTTCTTTCAACAGTACAAACCAGCACAAACGATCGAGGCCACTTTGGTCATGACATTTGTGATTTGAACATGGTGGGGGTGACGTCACCATAGTAAGGAATTATACATTTAATAACTGAAATCATGAGAGCAAAATAATTTCTTTTAACAGCACAACGAATGGCAGTGCTGTTTTGACAATTCGAAAAGTGGAGGGGGCAACATCACAGAGCTTTCATTTCCACTTGTTAATCAGCTGGTGTGTGTGTGCGTGCGTGCGTGCAAGCATCTGTGCAGGCGTCTGATGTATCGACAACAAAAAAAAAAAACCCTCCTCCTCTTTTTCCCATGAGGCACCGGGCTATTCGCGCTAGCAGCTATGCCTGTTTCTTTGAACCATCTTCGGTGTGATTTGTAAACAGACTGTGTTTGAGGTAAGCGCCAGTGGCACAATTCAGATAAGTAATTCATGTTTCAGTAGGTTTTTAAACAGCACATCATATTTTTTTGCATGTCTGTTAAACGTGCTGTAGCGCAAAATGCTAATTGAGCTTAGCCAGCAAGGCTAGTTTAATGTTAGCTTTTGGCTATTTTTAATGATTAGCTAACAACACAGTTGCTTTTCTACCTACATTCCGGCAAACCCCACCCTTTTTCTGATGATTGGTTAGTACTCCTTCCTCCTTGAGCTGTGATTGGTTAGTATTGTACGTTTTTTTTCTAGTTACTGTCGATCAACCAGTCATGATGTAGCAGGCGGGCCTTGTCTTAACAACGGTAGGAAATAAAGCAAACTAAAATAGCGATTTAGCTTGTTAGCTATTGAGCGTGTTTGCAGACGCAGTATTTGCTTTGTCCAAATGTGGATGACCACATAAGTATGCTTATTAAATGTTATACTAAAACTGTCATGCTGTTATAGGTTAACCGAGTCAAGTGGTAAGATATTATTAATCTGTTAGCGAGCAAGTGGAATGAGCTGTTCAAAGTTAAACATTGGCGGCCGGATCGTGCTAAGGCTCTGCTTCCCAGCCCTGGAGTCCCTTCTGTCCTGTAAATGCAGTATTTTCTCTTAAAACGCATGATTCAAGTAATCAGCTCATTAGGAGCCCTTTCTGAGTGTTTAAGTGGGTGTGTTGGGGCTGGAACATCACTGGGGCTAATCCAAGACGGGGTGGAAACCTGTGTGCTACAATAAATTCTCACTGAATCACCGTTTCCTCAATTTTACACTAAGATAATCATACAGGCAGATGTGGCACTTAATTACGTATGTGGGGCAGTTATACTCAATGCTCTTGTCCCTTTTCTTTTTAACTGCCGTTGTGAGATGAGATCAGAGATCTTTCTTGTCTGATCAATGTTGACCAGATGTATAGTACAGTAGGCCTACTGGTCCAGATGTAAACCTTAATCAGCTTAAATAGAGTTTATGCATATATGCACCCTATATTAATAATACTGTTCTGCTTACCAAACCCAGCTGTCTGGAATCAATCCTATATCATCTCTTTCAGTTAAAACTTAGGTAGATCTTGTTTAGAAGCATACTTGGGGAAGGGTGGGTGGGGGGATCAGTGGTTGCTAGAGGCACGTAAAAAGCCCGCCTCATCATTCTATAAGGTCCAAATAAAATGATTGCAAGGTCTATGTTCCTGTCTCCCTGTGCACTCAATGCATGTGACAGAAGTTTTGCTAGAGAGAGAACTACAACTGTAAGCAGTAACAGTACTCATGTTCATTCTTTACATTTATTATGGTAGTTTTAGATGTTTTCTTTCGTGCGAATAAGACATGTAGTGGATATATATACACGACAATGACACACTATACTTGTCCCCTCAGCATATATGCACCTACAGTAATCAGGCAGTGCGCGTTCATGTGTTTTTGATGGAGCGGGATTTTTCAGATTGATATTTTAGATATTTTCACAATCTAGCCAACTTTTGATGGTTTTTCTGAAATTACCTACAGTAGGTTGAAAGACATCACTAATGTAATTGACTTAATTTGCAAGTCAGTCTTTCAGTTTTAAATAACGCTGTCAGCTGATTTGGATGGCACAGAGACAGCAGGCTGTATTGCTGTTGTTGAGCTTTCAGATTCTTGGTACAATAAAGTTTCCTTACATACTCACACTCTGCATGTGTTTCCTCTGGGTTCTGCTTTTATGGTTTCCTTCACAATATTCCAGCAGGTGCATGTTGCAGTGAAAATGTAGCTGTTGACCTGTGTATATATACCTATATGCATGATTTTATGCAGTGAGGTGTTTTGCCACTTGACTGGCTGGTTGGATAACTGCAGGAATGTGCAGGTGCCCAGATGTTTCTGTTAAAGTGATCAGTGAGTGTAGTGTATTGACCCATTTGAGGTGGGAAATTTGCCTTTTTTTCCCCAACACGTTTTCGCCTTCTTTCAGAGATCAGCGCACACTTACACAACTGCACCATCCATGCATCTTTCTGCCTCAGATCTTTCTTCCCACTTCTCTTCAGGTTCTCCTCCAACTTTTTTATGGTCACACAAACATGCTGTTTAGCAACTTTGCTTGTGTTTGAAGAAGTTTATATTGTACATGGTGAGCAAAAGGACCTCAACGCTCAGTTGCCTTAAATTATTATTGTAAAACACCAATGTACAGGGCATT
The DNA here is from genome assembly GCA_039654305.1 of Porochilus rendahli. NCBI lineage: Eukaryota > Metazoa > Chordata > Actinopteri > Siluriformes > Plotosidae > Porochilus > Porochilus rendahli. Next base: position 10,425,822 of record JBCNYG010000014.1, on the reverse strand, counting down.
CCAATGTCCAGTAAATAGTGTATTAGTACACAGACACCATCACTGTCTTGGGTTGCACATGACCACTCTGGTTATCAAATGCTTTGAAAAGCGGTGTGGGTTTTTGTCAGCTTTATTTGGTTCAGTCTACACAAGCAAAGCTGGCGTATTGTGGGACTTCTTTACTGTGGGGTCTCTGTGTAAATACGTCTCGCAAGGATGCCGGACTGGACTATGAAGTTTTGCACAGTTTTCTTCTTCTTATTATAATTTTTTTGCATTCCATAATATTTAGTTCAGAAATTGAATAAGAAAACAGTGATATGTTGATAGTGTAGTGTAATTTAGTGTACTCTCTGGGCCTAATGGCATACTCTCACCTGACGGCTATAGTGATGGTAGCCAATCATAGAGGTCTGTGAGCCCAGCGTTTATTTTATTTTTTCAAGTATTGTACATCAGGTACAACAAAAATGAAGCAAAGTTCTAGTTCCAGAGCGAGGAATTGTGTGTTGGTCGCAGCACCTTTGCTGAATCCCAATTCCGGTGTCACATGCATCGAAGGCTGCGTTCGACGACTGAATACATCACAGTGGAGCGACAAGGCCGTCCCATTTCAAAAAAGTCCTTCAAATCCAGCCACACAATCCACAAAATTCATTGCGTGCTGCTGTTGAATTTTATTTAATCTAGGTCTGCCGTGGAGGTTGTTATGCATCCACAGAAGCAGTTCTTTGTGAGGTAAGGGGATAGCCATTGATGCAAATAGGAAATCTATTGTAGACTACACTGATGTATCAGATACGGCTTGGTTCATAGCGGTTTAGCCTTCACAGTTAATGCAAACCTACTTCGTGGTACTCATTTGATGGAATGCTGCTCTGCAATTGGATTTCACCCTCTGTGTTTGGAGCAGCACACATTTATCACAGGTTCCCTATGAGCCCGAAATGGCCACTGGTGTAGACAGGTGAATGCCCATGACTCCCTGGCATCGATACACTTACAGTCTACATGTTTTATGATGATCGTTTGTCTCTGAACGTTTTCATATAATTAGTATTGTTGTGCTGTTCAGTATTGCGATGTCATTTTGCTCAGCCCTATCTCTTGTCGCCAACAGTGAGTGAAAATCCATGTTAGCAAATGAAATGAAGTCGATTGTTAATGGTGGTTTGCTAAAACCGGCCTTCTTCTTTTTACAGATTTTTTATCATTGCAACACAAGAGTGAGTTTCACAATTCTTTGCAGCTGTCACTGTAGTTCAACTCTAAGCACGATTTCTGACAGTCTTTTACATTTTAGGTCCAACCATGTCTGAGCTTTTTATGGAATGTGAGGAGGAGGAGTTGGAGCCATGGCAGAGGGCAATACCAGAAATCAGTTTGATTGATGACGACGATGACGACGAACCGATATTTGTAGGAGAAATCTGCAGCTCCAAGCCAACCCCTAACGCCAGAGCGGGTATGTACATCGCCGTGGTGTTCACATTCAACTTCAGATGTCATCGCTTCTGCAACAATTTGTTGGTTTTCATTTTAGTAAGATCTAAGCGAGTCATTTTAGTAAAGTCGCACTAATTTAGTGCGATTTAAGCGAGATCTAAGTATTTGTCCGCAGTCGGTTAGTGGAAACGTTAGTAATCAGTGCAGAGTGTTTCAAGTTAATCAGATTTAATGATGCATATGCTGTCTGCTAACAAATAGTCTGCTGTATGGATTTGTTTCGACACGATCCTTTTACATAAATAGATTACTCACTCAATTTAATTCACATCAGCATCAAAACAGGAAGTGAACAGCTTCCGGTCGCTGTAGATATGAGCTGACTTCAATCACATGTTAAATGCTTCGCCGTATATCGATGTTGGTGGTGTTGCTGAGAAGCAGAATAATGATAGTTGGTTCATTGTCTCAGTACTTATGGAGAAGCAAGAACTTCTAGAACTATTTTAAGAGTAATCTTTTGTCAGTCTAGGCCAGCAGGCTTCATGTGGCTCACAGAAGAGCTGAAACACACCTTACACATTACAGGGTTTATGTACTTGTAGAATAGTTTGTCAGGCTGTGTGACTTTACCTGCAGACATTTCTGGTGCAGCATCTATCCATTTGTTCATTTTCTAAGCCATTTTATCCTAATTAGGTTTGCAGGGAGGCTGGAGCCTATCTTAGCCGACCAGGAGCAAAGACGGGGTACACCCTGAAAAGCTTGCTAGACAATTGCAAGGCCAACATACACACATACAACCATTCATACTCAAACTGACATCTAGGGCAATTTGGAACCACCAATCAGCTTACTTTGCATGTTTTTGGAGGGTGGGAGGAAACCAGTACATTTTAGTTTTAATTAATTATTACTATTATTATTATTATTATTTTTTTTTTTAGGAGTTGGCTACCAGCGTAATCAGCGCAACGTCACATTCCAAAGGGTCCCCGCACAGACTTCACCCCAAAAGACTCAGGCTCAGACAAACTCTGCCAAACAGTCTCCAGCACCTCAAATAACTTCCCGAGGCCCATCACAGCCGGTCTTCATCCCCATCAGCTCCCAGTCAGCACCACTGCAGACAGGACCCAGGTTACTAAGCACTCTATCCCCTCAGCCCATCATCATCAACAATCAGGTACAGACATGTTGAGATCTACTGTATACATTTTGCTTGATGTCCATATTGCTTGAGTCGCCTTAGTGTTCGAGCTTCACAAGCCTCAACAAGTATTGGAGCTCCAGGGTGTCTATTGTGCAGTTTGAATGTTTTCTTTTCTAAAGGCACTTTCAGTTTTCTCTTATGGAATTAAAATGCTATACTTTACAATCTCAAGCCTCAGTGTACCCTGATGTACCATGTAATTATTTCTCTGGGGTGTCCCCTGGGATTCATGTCCTTCATGTCATTCCCTGTCCCCTGTATTGTTACCTGATCCTCAGACCTTGCATAGCTACCCAGTCTCCATCCCCACTGTCACTACCTGATCTCCTCCACACGACGCTACCTGATCTCCATCCTGTGTGTCTATACTTAATCCCTAGCCCTGTGTTGTTACTTAATCCCCATCCCCAGTGTCCCTACTCAAACCCTGTCCATTATTTGTCTTCTTTATCTCTATTCCGTGTAGCATTATTTGATCCTTGCGCCTCCCCAAACCTCCCCGCCGCCGCCAAAATTGCCCGCTCGATTGCCATCCGCTGGGTTGCTGCCCTATCCCCATCACCTGTAATGTTACACAATCATAGTATTGTAACTCGAACCCCTGTCCATGCCATACTTTGCTTTTTGTTTCTTTTCCTCCACATTACTACCTGTTACCTTTATTTCGTACCTGATATCTCCCCCTGCAGTTTTGCAATCACTATTTCCCATGTTGCTCACTAATCACAGTTGTCTGTGTCACTATTATCAGCATCACCCTTGCTACTACTTGATTCTAGTGCCCCGTGTGGCTATTCGATCCGATCTCCCATGTTGCTACTCAATCCCTTTCCCTCCGCTTCCTTATTAAACCCCCCAACACACAGTTGCAACCGTTGCTGCCTGGTTCTCAGTCCCATGCCACTGACCAATCCCTATTCTCGTGAGATGTGTAATTTTGCCGTTCGCAGTCCGTGGGTTCTGAGCTCCTGCCCAGTCTCCATCCCCCACTTCATTCCAGTGATCTATATCCTATACATCAGGCCCTGATGTGTATTTCCTTGTTTGCTCCCTGATCTGTTTCTTGGTTCAATCCATTTTCTGCCGCATCACGTATTCCCACCCCCCACAACATTCCCACTGACTCCTCTTTCCCAGGGTTGCTGCCTCGGTCCACATTTCTGACATTGCTCAATCCTTGTTTCTTGCTTTCTTTCCTGATTTGTGTCGCCTGCTCGTCTGTGTCAGATGCGTTGCTCCCTAAAGTGTTTAATTTCCTGTGTACATCATCCATATGCAGAATTTTAATGAATGTTTGTCTTGTGTCTTTTACAGTGAAATATTAAAGCATTTTGCAAAAAAAAAGTAAGAATTTGAAAAATAATTAGCTTCTTGTTTTGCAGTTAGATTTGAAAATCATCAGTTTTCACCCCTTAGCCGGTTAAGGCTGGAAAGGTATTATCGTTGGCTTGGTGGCTGGGTGGGCGGGTGGCGCATGCAGATGCCAAGTTTTTAACTTTTGCAGAGGCATTCCCTATGACCTTTGACCTTGACACATTGACCTTGAACATATTAAGTTTGTCTGTGCCATTACTCGGATTGCGTGAAACTTTGCATGGGCACTCCCTATGACCTAAACCTGTGCGTAGGGCGGCTAATAAAATATTCATTGTCCGGCACTGTTCAAATGAAGGATGCCAATTGCTAATTGGTTATTTCTAGTTTTGTATGCGTGTTGGGATATGTTCGTTTTGAAATTTAGATAATTTGGAGCTTAGTTGTTTATTATTCTCTACAAATGGTTAAGCTTGACCTGCTGTGCGCTTGTTGGTTTGTTAGTTATTCCAAAACTAGCTGCATATGTTAGAAAATTTGGTATCATTTTAAAGCTTAGGATATCGGCTACAAAATGGTACCAATGATTCAAAATTATTAATTTTTGACTTAATACCCACTTTGCTGTGATGGATCACAAATGTACTGTTAAAAATACTATATCCTCTTGAGACCCCACTGTCCTCTTAGAAGGACATCATAATTTTTCCCACACAATATTGAGTGTATGTCCTATTAAGATCCTCATATGAGAACCAATGGACTTTGCCAAACTTCCCCTTGTTTGAAGCATCGATCAAGTTTAATAGTTATTGGGTGTTGCAGGACAGAAGCCGCACCACATTAATTTTTGGGTCTCAGGAGGATATCTTTATATTTTTTACTCTTTTGCTGCTTAATAATTCAGTCTGTTATTTTTTGTTTACACTCAGATGGGTTTCTCAGATCAGCAGTAGGTGCATCAGATCTGTTGGTTACAGTTAGCTACATGTCATGATGCCCGTAGGACAGTATTTGTAAAGCGCTTCATAGTAAAGTTAGAGGAGGTAGTGGTTTTGGTACTTAAACGGCAGTGCTCCTGGGGACTTGACCACTGTTTGAGTTTGGACGAAGTTATATGTAACTTGAGTCATACTTTGTTGAAATGCCTGCATTGATGATTGTAAAAAATGTGCTTATGGTGCAAAGAAGCATGTAGGTAGAGTGATTTTTCTTATTCAGAGTGACTTACATTTTATCATTTTTGTGTAAATGAGCAATTGAGGCTTAAGCGCCTTGCTCAAGGGCACAACAGTGGCAGCTTGGTGGTCCTGGGGCTTGAACCATTGACCTTTGAATCACTAACCCAGAGGATATACACTAAGCCACCACTGTCCCATGTGCAGCTCCTACCTTTCATTTTATTTCCCATTAATTTTGCCACATGTTACTACATGCAATAAAAAGGCAATACTTTGTTTTAATGAGAATGTTTTAATGTAATTTCATAACCAGGGTTGTATTCAGGCCACGCTTAGTTCTTTCAGTTGTGTCAGGGGTCATTGGACTTTAAAAACAACCGCAAGAGCTCTAAATCTATGCCTCATCAATCCATAGCACTGACACGCAATGTAATGGTTTTATTCTTATAATGGCAGCGTTTGTTGAAAATCTTTAATGATCGCGAGCACCAGTGAATTCACATGGATTGAACTTAATGACCTTAGAACGGGTTCTGTGCAGACACGCTGCAGAAGCTCTTTGGATATGTGTTTGTGTTTTTATATTTTTTTAGGGTTATATAGTGGCTTCACCACAAAACCTCAACAACAATAACTTGCCGTTCATCACATCCTCGGGCTCTCAGTATCCTCAAGGAACATCATTCGCTGTTTCAGGTATGCTGTGTGTTTTTGTAAAGCCTGATTTATTTCTATCATTTTGTTCTCTGACTTAATTTGATTATAATTTGGATAATTTGGAACCCCACGTCCAGAAAGGTTGGGATTTTTTCCGAACTGCAATAAAAATTCTAAATCAGACACTTATTTTTTCATGTGAATATTCAAAAGCCAGTATCTGTGATGGTATGGGCATGCATCATTGCCACAACATGGTTGAGTTGCATGTGTGTGTTTTTACAAAATCCTAAGGTGGGCTGAGAAGTTCATAGGCTGGCTACGAAGGAGTAATTCCAGAGCATCTATACTGAAGGGATCTGAGCGCTGCAACACAGATGGAAGAAGTATGCAGATCCCAAGGGAGGCTATATTGAAAATAAACCACATGTTGTCAAATTCCACCATTGTGTTCTGCTCAGCCTATGAACTTTCTGCCCACCTTTGTTTAATTAAAATAATAATATATTATAATAGATAGTTGTTTTTTGTTGTTTTGGACTCGTTTAAACAAAGGTGTACATGAACTAACAAATGAAAGTAAAATGTTTTTGTAAAATTGTTGCGTACCTTGTGAAAATACAGCAGGTCAGCCACCAATGCAGCAGGTCCCTGCTCTGCCTAAACCAGTACCGGGTGTCATCCACCGGCCCCAAGTGCAGTTAATCCAAAACAACGTGGTGACGCTGTCCAACGTCCAGGGCCCTGCTGACATCTCTACCCAGCCTCACTCTAATGCCAGGCCACACTCTATTCAGCATAGCCCTCAAAGCAAATCCATCTCAATGAGCTCCTCCAAACACCCCCTACCTACTCTACATGCTGTGAACAACCGGGGTGTGTATATTGACACGACAGGTTATAACCACAAGATTTATGGTACAGCAGTGTGTAATTGTCTTCTCTGATGACTTTTTTTTTGGATCTCAGATAATGGAAAAATGAAACGTAGCATCCTGCCTGAGTCGAGCAACGGCACCTCTAAGAGAACCAAAATTGACATGGGTTTGTGTTCATTCACTGTGTTTTTATATATTTACATTGAATTTCACGAAATATTTTATTCAGCGAGAGAATTTTGTTTGCAACAGAGAACGAGAGCCCCTTAAATAGGAAGTGTCCCAAATGTCACATTCACTTTAATTTGATGGAGCCATTAAAATCTCACATGCAGGTGAGTCAGCTTTTTTTCTTTTTTTTTTTTCTCCAGCCTTCGAAAAGGAAGCCTTTGCAATTCTGATTATGGATTCCTCCTCTTGCATTTTTCAGATCTGCTGCCCAAACTTACTCGACACGATCCTTCCTTCAACCTCAAAGACAGACCGAGCTGCAATGCCAATGCGGATTTATGAAACCGAGCGAGGGAAGCTCATCATGCTAGTGTCAGAGTTTTATTATGGCAAATACGAGGGTGATCAGTCTGCTGCCCGTGAACAGAAGTCCAACACAACATTCAAGTGCAACAGCTGTTTGAAAATCCTCAAGAACAACATTAGGTAGAGTTTTCCATAATGTATGGTGGCATTTGTGTTGATTAGCAGCATCGTTATAGCCTCTGTGTCTCTTTCTGAAGCAAATTTAGTGAAGCAACACAAGCTATAAAAAAAAAAAACAGCAAAACATAGATTTATACTCCTATAGTGCATACGCAGTATTTAAAAGTCAGATTTCCTGGTTTCAGTACTGAGAAATTGAGGTGTTGATTTATTATGAAGTATTTTGATTAATGCTTGCTTGCTGTAGTAGTTACAGAACACTAATGGGCATAATAATGTACAGATTCGTGCACTGCGGCGCTTCCTGTGAGAATTTTGTAAACCGTGTTTCTTTTTTTGTTGCTGCGAAGCAAGCACAGCGATCAGAACAGTTAACCTAATTGTGCTTTCCCGCCTGGATGCTAAAGCCAATATTTGGTTGGTCCCGGAAGCCCCCCCAGAATTCCATGAATGACTCAATTTATGTGGTAGCGCATGCGCCGCACAATGACAGGAAGGTTGAGCTGTTGAGAGCCACTTTGGTTGGGTTTGGAAGCCCTCCCTGAATTCCATGGCCGATTCGATTTATGTGGTACCGCATGCGCGGCACGGTTATAGGAAGGTTAAGAGAGCCATGCGCGGCATGATAAGCTCTTAGTTCTCACAATCGTCACCACCACTTTCCATACATGAATAAACAGGCCTGGTGAGATAAACAAAATGTGTACAAGAGGACTGTATAGACTTGGATTAACTGCCCCTCACATCACTCCACTCGAGTATGAGAACTTCTATCATAATTAATTATTCTGTTGATGTGTTAAATGGTGGCGTATTGGTTAGCACATGTGTGCTTCCCACAGTCCAAAGTCAGGCTAATTCGCTCTTCAAAATCACCCCTACGTGTTAGTGTGACTGAATGGTTGTGTGACTGTTGCCCTGCAGTGAATTGGCGGCCTGTTGAGGCTGTACTCCGCCTTTGCCCAGATTTGGCTGAGATAGGTTCCAGCCTCCCCACAACCAGGGGAGCAATATTTTCCTCTGATAACACTGTTTATCAAAATTGAGAAAAGATTTCACGTGTGTAGCTGGGACTATTCTTCCTCTATACAACAATAAACAAGAGACAGTCATAAAGTATCCAAGTGCCTGCTTAAAGGGGTCCCTTGTATAATTTGAAAAAGACAACCCTGACCATGAAACAGCCCATATAAGGCATAACTCATTAGGATTATTAGTTATACACTATCACAGGGAGTGGAATAATTGTTTTATTTAATACTTTGGACTGTAAGAAGCATTGCATCTTAATTCTTACGATAAAATACAGGAAAGCCAGTTAGCAAGGTTCCATAAAGTCTTATAAAGTCACATTAGATGGAAAAGAACCCCTTCTTAAATCCTACTTAAATTACACATTTTGCTGCTTTCTGTGGCGATCCGATTAGCATGAAGCTAGCTGGATTTACTGAAGGCCTGTAAATGATTAAAATCATGTTTGGTGGGGAAAAACCTAAAAAAATAAAAAACAAATTTTTACCATCAAATACCTTTCATTGTATATTGTGTTTCTTTTTGTGGAATTAATATAGACTGGGGAAAACCCCCAGAACTTTGTGCCTGCTAAAAAGTTTCTTTATTTTAGTTGCAGGAGTCTAAATACATTTTAAAAAGAATTTATAAAAAATAAGTTTGCAAGAATCAATGCATTTGGAAAAGTGGAATCTGCAGAAATTGGTATCAGCAGATCAGACTTGGGGAATGATGGACAGGAAGGGGGGGCCTTCAGCCTCCATTACTGCTTTTCCCCTTGTAGATAGATGAGACATTATCAGTCCTCACTTCCCCCCTCCTGGGTCCTGAGATGAATAATGGTCGGTAGTTTGGCTGGTGTAAGAAGAGTTGGTGTGATTAAATAACTTCACTCTGCCACGGTATGAGAAAAGCCTCGCTAAGCTCCTTTTAATGGGGAGACACGTTTGCTGTGTACCCCAAGTTCCTGCAGCCAGGGTCATGGTTCGTGTGCAAAAAGAAAAAAGAATCCCTATTAGGGGAGCTGAGGTAGCAGAACACGACGTCTGAAAAATAGGCCACTGTACATCAGGGCAAGATGGCAAGCAGAGAGAGGGGGCTAGAGGCAGCCTGAGGAGCAGCTCATCATTAAATGAAACAAAAATCCTGCTGTAATTGCTGGTATTATAATGGCTATTATGCATGCTTAGAAAGTGAGACGTGAGGAGAATGAGTGCTAATTTATCTTAAGGAAAACCTTTGGGAGTCCAAATAGTGCTTTGATGCACATACAGGCCACATGCTGTTAAAACGTCCCCCTTTAAACTAGCGACGTTGTAATTTGGTTTGTTATATTTAACAGTGCATGGCCTTTATTCCCAGTTGGCTGTGACGGCCAGTTGGCTCCTGCTGTTTGTTCTATTTGTGGTACTTTTGTTCTGGTGGACAGATTTGATTTATAGAAGATTAAAGTAGGTGTCTTTTAAATTTTTTTAAATGATCTACAGTCGTATCCCGTATGGTGTAAATAGGGCATGTTGATCTGAACATTTTGAAGTTTGCTTATTCTCAGGCTGCTGTGGGTCTATTTTTAGCAGCTCTTTTTTGCGGTGCAAAAGAAAGCTTGTGTTTTTGAAAGCACAGCCGCTTTGTAGTGGTTTACCTGCCTGAACTGTGCTCATCAGCATAACACTGATTTCCGCTCAAATCAAAGCCTCTCCTGTTTTGGTTTTGCGCTCTGTTGTCAAAGGCATCCCCTCAGCTCCGTTTCCCACACCGCTCTCGTCCGTGTTTAACTCTTAGTTTGGCATTAATGACTCATAGCACACACGGCCCTGATGGGGTTTCTTCATCTGTTTTTCTTATCTCTCGCTTCGTGGATTGATTCCTGCTTTTATTCCCTTATGTCTCTGTGTATTTTATGTATATATTTTTTCATTTGCCGTAATTTTTTTTTATTCTGCTTCGTGACTGTTTATTCTTTAGTTTCCTGTCTATCTCTTTTCCTCTCACTTCTTCCTGTCTATCATTTTACTCACTTTCAAATGCTATTTATATCAAACTACTTTACCTTCCATGTACCTTTCTGATTTTCCTCTTTCATTTTTCCTGTTGTATCTGACTTCCCCTTCCTTCCCTCCCCAGGTTCATGAATCATATGAAGCATCATCTTGAGCTGGAGAAGCAGAACAGTGAGAGCTGGGAGAGTCACACTACATGTCAGCACTGTTACCGGCAGTACTCCACGCCGTTCCAGCTGCAGTGCCACATTGAAAGTGCCCACAGCCCCTACGAGTCCACCAGTACGCCACCACAAACCACCAACACCATCCCAAATGACCAAAAAAAGCCACTAAACTATTGTTTTTACAGTCGAGGATACAAATGTAACCTCCAGTTTTATTCACAATAAACACCTTGTAGTTTACTGACCCTAAAACTGTAGCGTGTGGCACTCAGTGATTGAGTTTCACACTCTTCTGTTGTTGATGGGTGATTTTTATTTTTTTTTTTTCCCCTTCCAGCAAATTGTAAGATTTGTGAATTGGCCTTTGAGACCGAACAAGTGCTATTGGAGCACATGAAGGACAATCACAAACCAGGAGAGATGCCGTATGGCTGTCAGGTATCTCTGATCCCTTCACATTGCTTTCCTTTACCGGTTATCTTTATGTCCTGTCGATCTCACTGCTGCATTTCTGCTCACAGGTCTGCAACTACAGATCATCATTCTTCTCAGATGTAGAGAACCATTTCCGCACTGTCCATGAAAACACTAAAGACCTCCTCTGTCCATTCTGCCTTAAAGTCCTGCGCAGTGCCCACATGTACATGCAGCATTACATGAAACACCAGGTGTGGAAGCTTTGGTTTAAAGACACTGTCATATTGACAGCTCTTTTTACATGTAAACTAGGCTTGGCATACCGTCATGTGAAAACAACTTGTACATCTAATGGAAATAATTAATTTGTTTCATAATTAAGCAAGCAAATATTTCACCCTCATTCATACACTGCCTACAGATGAAGGTGTACATTTAAAAATATGTTCACCAAAAAAAAAATTTTATTCACCAAAAATGTTAAAGGTGTGCTCACTTAATACTGGTCGTGATGCCGATTTGTCCTGATCATATTCTGATATTAAATTGGAGGAAATCCAGTCCACCTTTTTATAATCGGAGGAAATTGTTGAATGTTGGTGAAAACTTTTGGGAAGAGTGAAATATTTTGGGAGATTTTTGTGACATTTGCATAAACAGGAAAAAGTCAGACTCGCATTGGTAGTGATGGATGTAACCTTCTGGTAAATTTGCACATTTTTTAATACAATGTCAGAGGCACATCAGAACAACATCGGTACAATTCGGAGTGACATTGGTGTAGATTGTAATAACATCCGAATCACATCGGGTAACAAGTGGAGAACATATCAGAAAAAATTCGAACTCCGTCAGAATAACATTGGAATATGATTGGCACAGATCGATATCATGTGAGTACACATTAAGAAATATAAATTTGTTCTTTACACCCTTGGAATCTGGCATTTCGCCGCTTTAGCTGAAAATGCTACTTCTAGCCATTTTGCTTTGACCACGCTTGTTAATCACCAGTTTTCATGGGAAGTAATTATTTTTTCAAACCTCTGTATGTCTCATTAAATGATTAAAGTAGAAAAATGAAGGATGACTAGTCCGTTATGTAAGCAAATTAGATAAGACTAAATAGTCTTACAGGGCGACACAGTGGCGTAGTGGTTAGCACGTCCGCCTCACAGCAAGAAGGTCCAGGCACGGTTCTGTGTGGAGTTTGCATGTTCTCCCTGTGCTTGCGTGGGTTTCCTCCGGGTACTCCAGTAGGCTAATTGGCTGTTCCAAATCACCCCTAGGTGTGAGTGTGAGTGCGAATGGTTGTGTGACTGATGGCCTGGCGAGCTGTCCAGGGTGTACCCCTGCCCTCGCCCAGAGTCGACTGAAATGGGCGCCAGCCTCCCCACATTCCTAATTAGGAATAAGCGGTTCAGAAAATGAATAAATTAATAAATAGTCTTCCACTTTTTATTACTACTTTTTTTCCCTCCAGTGACTTTTATTGTGGCACATTACTGTGCTAATTCCTAGGCACAAACCCATTTACTTTCATAACTCTCATGTCATAAGTATCTGTTGGGAGCTCTTTAGTTTTTTCTTGTTTGGAAGTATATGAATGACATGTAATAATTGTGTGGAATCAGAAAACATGCAGTTAGTGATTGTGTTGCAGGGGATTTATAAGTAATTTAAGTGTACGAATGTTTTTGATTGATTTGGGATGTAGTTCAGATAAGCACATCTATTATTGAGACTAATGTACATAGTATCTTTGTGTATGTGAAGAAAATAGGTTTCCACAAATTCTTTAATACAGGTGCTTGCTTTTGTGTTTAATTTGTAATCAGCATCTATGAGGTGACTTTCAGGCTTCGTAAACAGCAGTTGCAAATTTGCATTGACATGACCCTTCATTTTGCACTTTAAGGTAGAAGCCCCACTATTTGCATATTCATTAAGGGAAGCATGCAAACACAGATAGGACATGCTATCATGTTCATGTGAATTACACAGAACCTTTGTAGCCCCTTCTAGTAAATCAGCTTACAAATTGGTCCGCAAGTGTCGTCCACTTTTCCATCTTGGAGTTTAATGGCATTGTGTGCTACACACATCTGAAGTCAGCAAAATGTGGAACTCGTTTGTGAGTCACCCTGTTGGTTCTCTCAGAGCCTGGATTGATTCGCTTGTCTGTCCAACACCTTGGTGCAATACATAACCGTCTGAACGTGGAGACTACTTTCCATTACTAGCTGTTAGTTTTTCCCCAGCAACAAGGACCAAGACTTACGAAGAGCCTTTTCAGCTGAGAGGGAAAAAAACAACAATCTGCTTTCAAATTTAGAAACGAACAGCAGTTCAGTAATGTGTGTCAGAGGAAAGGTTACCGGGTTAAACCGATCTGTTCAGTGCTAAAGGACATTCAGTGTGACTGATTTTAAGTGTTACTGAATAAAATTGTGCTTATTTACAATTTGTACTGATTTCCTTCACAGAAAAAAGGAATTCAGCGCTGCGGAAAGTGCAGGTTAAATTTTCTCACTTATAAGGAGAAAGTGGAACACAAAGCGCTTCATCATCGGACTTATAAAAAGCCAAAAATCCTTGAAGGACTCCCTCCAGGAACAAAGGTTTGTGAATGTTCATGCTTTATAGTGCTCAAGTTATCACTGCTATTTATTATTTTATTACTGCATTTGTAATACTGAGAGCTATATGCCGACCACCGTATTTGTGTCAGACGTTCTGACCTCTCAGAACAATTTCCTAGTACATTTTCTCCTGGATCGTTAGGATCATGACCCTGATTGTTATTAAAAGTATTGATTGTTTCATGTTTATCATAGTGATGCATACCCAGTGGCCATTTTAACAGCATTTCATATCTGCTTTATACCAATAATACACATTTCATTCAATCAGCCAAACATCTGGAAGCAGTCTATAGAATCATACAGATTCCTGTCAATAGCTTGGGTAACATTATACATGTTCACAATAAACATCAGAATGGAGGGGAACCTTCTTAACTATGGATGTTTGGTGTAAGAAAGGCAGCGATGAGTATTTCACAAACTGATGATTAGTCGAGAGTTTCACGCACAACACTCAATAATTTAAGCGGCCTTTACACTATAACGAAGTTTTGACTGCGTTGTTATTTGTATTAAGTTCCCGTACATCGTCATTCGTGCAATTCAACGTATGTCAGCGAGCAACCCGTGCGCAGTGACAAAGCTCCATATGCGTTCATTGTTCATTCGAAGTAAGGTTGCGGCAAGTGAGTTGGTTTCTAAATGGACTTCTTGTTCATCATCCATCCTCCTGAACTTTCTTCATGGCCCTGTGCTTTTTGGGTTTCCCTGCTGGTACTGTTGAGGATGTGAAGGCAGTTGAGAAATTGGGTGAACCAAGAGAAATGTTTCTGTCAAAAAGAGTTGGGACTGAGAGACCTTGATCTTGAGGCTTCATGGGATGCAGCTCCTTCTTCAGGTGAAGGTGTGGGTGTTTGCCTTCTTCTGGGGCGTACCATACCCCAACCCACCCCTAGAGATTTTTGGCATGTTCTAAATTTGCACATTTTGACAGGGAAGAAAATTAATTCGGCAAACCATTTTAATTTCATTTCATTCGTTGTCAGTTTTTTCTGTCCAGCCCTCAGGAATCACTTCTTCAGGAATTTTGTGTGTATTCAGACTTTTGCAGTTCGTGTCTGGGGGGAAAAAAAGATCTTTTCCTGTCCAGTTTATGTTAATCTGTACCCATGAAAGTCTCAGATTCCTGTTTTTGGCAAACCTAAGTGGAACCCAGTTGTAGCCCATTTCAGCTGCCTTAATGTTTGCTGTGCTGTGGATGTTTAGATGTTTCTGCCAACCACGGTTGTAAAAATTGCTTACGAGTTAAATATCCTTTCTGGCTGCTTGCAGCAGCCTGGGATTTTTCTTTCCACCCACAGAACTGTCCCTCACTCAGTGTGTTTTGTTTTCTGCACCATTCTGTTCCCACTCTAAAGATTGTTGCGTGGCAAATCCCAGGAGATCGGTAGGGTCTGAAATACTCGGATCAGCTCGTCTCCAGCCTGCTGCTGCTGAAGTCACAGAAATAATGCTTTGTTCTTTCTGACGTTTTATAACCATATAATCTGAACTCTTGACCTGTATCTGGAAAATTTTATCCATTGCAATAATGCCACATGATTATCTGGCTGTTGAAGTGTTAATAAATAAATAAAGTGGACAGTGAGTGTAGTGTACATATGTATTAACAGCTCCATAATGTTATGTACTAAACCTGTTATTATTGGAATAAAACTAGAACTACTTTTCCATTAAGATTTTGGTTGCTGGCTGTGCTGCCTGTATGAATTTCTGGTCTGGATTTTTAATTTAATTAAATGGCTTTTGCAATTTTTTTTTTTAAATAAAAATAAATTAAATGTATTTATTACTAATGAATTATTATTGGGTTTTTTAAAATTTCCTTTGCTGGGTTTTTTTTCCCCTTACTTCCTTCAAGGTGACAATACGAGCATCGCTCAATGGAGGATCTACGATGTGTCCCTCTGCTCCTGGCAAGTCATACGTTAGCCTTGTCCCCACATGCCCTGAGACAGCCAAACCAACTGCTCACAAGTCCAACTCCAGCATGGGAAAGATAAAGGCAAACCAGAGCAATAAGAACCGCGCGCCCTTACCCAACACTGAGCTAAGACGCTTGAAGTAAGTCTTTGCTTCACCCTGCACACTTCACTGAATTAACCTTTATACTGACATTTCAGATTTTGTGTGTGTGAGAGAAAGAGAGAGAGAGAGTGAGAAGTGAATGTAAACAACCATTTTTATTCACAGACTTCTACCTGGAGTGCACAAATGCATCGAGTGTCAGAATGAAGTTACAGAACCATACAGCCACTACCCGGTATCACTGAAATGTTTTATATGCAAGTACAGGACGAGCTGCCAGAAGGCTTTCAGGCGACATAGGTTGAGGTAAAGACAGGGGCGTGTTTGAACTTGATTCTTTAAATAAATGATGTTGGACGAATGACTAACTCCAGCTTCATTACATTTGTATACGTTTTTTTTTTTTCATGAAGTTTTCACACCAGCTCTTCAAAACTACGGTTGAATAAGGTGAAGAGGCCCCTGCGTGGTGTACGGTAAGGTTTCACTTAGTTCGAGTTAGAACTCCAGTAGGATTTAGATGACACGTTACTCTCAAGCTCTGGCACTTATTTGAATGAATTTACACCTCGGCTCAGGCTAGGCCTATGTTTTGACTTGCAACGTTAAGCGATGTACTACACAGTGACAGGTCAGAAGGTGGTGTGAAAACTAATCAGTCAAGGACATCTGAGCCCCTGGAGGTGAATAACACTCCGGGTGTGTTCTACTGACCTGTCTTGCAGCATGAGCAGCAGTTTGAAAAGATGTAGTCGGCTTCGTGTGTTTCAGAGGAAGCACATGATGGCCTTCACCCTCCTGTGTTGGTAGCTGTCATATTACTGGTGACATAACTGGTAGACGTGAATCGACCAAAGATTGAATTGCTCAAAAAATCCCGGACACCGTCTTGGCTGAGGTTTGCACTCTCTGAGTGCCTTTCCAGTTTGTTTGTTATTTGTTACATGTTTATACAGAAGGTTTGGTGTGGATTTTCATGAAATGTGTATCAGAGGTAGCTCTTGGGACATGATAGTAAAGGAGTTGATCTGGATCCGGGAATTTCTTTAAAGGATTCTTTGTCAGTGTGCGCTAGGATAATTTTTTTGGAGGTGTGGTATTACGGCAGGCCCAGCAAGGGATGTTATGCTTTTGTTTTTTCAGCTTTGCAGAGGTTTGTGTTCTTGTTTTAATAGTCTCTCGTTTGCGTAATAACTACTCATTCACCGGGGTTTATCTAAAGACAGTGATTCACTCTGAGCAAGTCTGGGAGTATAAAGGAGCTGGGAAAGAAGGGAACCAGTGTGAAAGCGCCCTAACCAAGAAATTTGAATATTAAAATATTTTTTAATGGGTGTCATTTTTGTGCTTTGAAAATAAATACATATCAATATTTGGAATAGTCTTGACGTGTAATAAGTATCTGGAGTTTATAATGATCTGATTTCCAGGAGTCTGACTCTTGTTTGTTTGAACTGCGAGTTCCTGGCTGACGCATCTGATGCGAACCGCATGTGTGAGCATCTAATCAGCAGACCCAACCACAGCTGCCAGGTCATTTTAGAGACAGGTAATAACACAAAGTCTCACACAGTATCTGTGATCTCTGCTTTTTGTGCCTGAATGAGACTTAATACGCTTCTCTTATCTACCTTTCAGATCTCGGCACGACGGCAGAAAGGTGAGCAGTTTGCTTCTTGATTCTAATGCCATTGTTTTTGTAAACTTGATTAGTGTGTGATTATTTTTCTGGTTATAGTGGTTTATACTACAAAATACTGTAACATGAATGACAGAAACCACTAAGAGAAAAACAGAAGCTTGAAAATTCTTTTTATTTTATTATTATTTTTTAAAGGTTTTTTTTTTTTTTTAACTTTTTTAAGAATTTTCCAGAGAATTAAGAATTGGGCACGACTCCCCTCTAATCAAACAAACATAACAAAAAACTTTTTTTTTTTATGGCAAATTGCCTGCTCCAAGTCACTAACGAGTTGAGTATCTTTGTTTGTTTGAATCAAATATTATCCACTCAGAATAATTATTTTTATTTCTGAGCTAGTGGACCAATTAGACAGCGCCGTTCCTGTGTAGGATAAACTAATGTTACACCGTGTGATTGTTACAGTTTGATGTTTTGGAAAATGACCCTGTGTATTTGTGTATGTGCTGGAAGAATTTAGAACGTGCGTCGCTACGCTGGATTAGCGTTCAAAGAGGAAAAAAGTCTCTTTATCTTTGGAATCTTCTTTTGATTTCTATTTATTGTAATTTGGTTTCTTCCTATTGTTTCTCAGGATTGTTAGGTGTTTCCTATGAGGATTTTCTATGCCATTTCTTGGCTCTCAGTGGAACTGAATGATGTATTGGGAGACAGTGACACCAGTCGTCTGGTGCTTTTGTTAAACGTACAGGGCAGAGTTGTGAGAAGAAAAGGATATAAATAGAGACAGTGATTCACCTCCACTGATTTAGATAAATTGCCCTTTGTGATGAAATACATGTGCAATTTCCAACTCTCTGACCCTTGAATTCTATGAAAATACCATTCTTTGTGAAAAATCATCACTAATTTCATTAGTCTAATTTGGATGCGTGTTAAGTGGTGTGCAGAAGACATGGCGCACTGGCCTTAATTAGCGCCAAGGAAAACAACGTAACTAATGTGCAGCAGAGAGAAAGGTCGTCAGAAGTCACAGTGAAGTATTGCAACATAGGGGTGTAAGGAACCGAATGCCGATTACTTTTCTATCCCACAAGCTCTGACACTCCCCAAGAGAGTGTTTCAGTAATCCACCAGAGAGCCATTGTTCTGGGTTCAGACTCTTAAAATAGGCGTTCACGGAAAGTGAGCAGGGCGGAAGCTATCGAAATGGGTTCCGTCCGTCTGTCTTTGTTTTTTGTTAATGCGCTAACTTTGGAAGGAAATGGCCTAGAATTCCCAAATTTGGTGTATGGGTCCCTCTCAGTGGTGAATAGGGTGGGATTGTATATGGGTGGGTGACCTTGACCTTGTTTCAAGGTCACTTTTTATATATTGGACTTGTCAATTCCCGTAAATGTGATAACTTTGAAAGGAAATGACACACAATCACCAGATTTATATATATTTTTTCATATTTAACAAATATTAAATGATGCTACCGATGGGAGCATCTGCACTCCTGTTGTTTATTTTATTGCTTTAAATTAAAAAATCACATGCGCCCATTGAAAGATCTTTTCAAAGTTTCTTGTCTCAATGTGTTTTTTATATTTATATATTTAGGTCGACTCTTTCTGACACTGATAAGGTGAGTGAATAATTAATTCCTGGTTTAATAGTTTGTTTTCTTGTGTGCGTCATGCTTAAAGGAGTTGCCATGATTTTGACCCAAATGTAGTTCCAAGAATGTCCAGAGTGCTTGTCTATATTTGTTAAATAGCCTTTCAGCTTGGTAATGAGAGTTTGAGATCAGTATGGAGCAGATGGAAATGAAACGGCTAAACAGTTTTCAGAGATTGAAATCATGTTGCAAACTCCGAACAAACGTAATATATGAGCCCAACTCTTTAATCTCTATTTAAATTGATAATACCTTTCATGATAATAAAGGGTACCTGTGGTGAATTAGTGTTACAAAAACGATCGCATGTAACATCAGCAGTACCTTCGGGTACTCCGCGTTAGATTAGCTGGGCTGGGTCACTGATCCGAATAGCATAACATTATTGGCCAGTGAGGAGCTCGACAAGAAACAAGCGCAGACATGGCGGAAAAACCAAATGACGACAGGAAAGCCCAGTTGGTAAAACGTCAGCTGCATGAGCCATTTGGCATCCTCAGAGACACTAAAATGTTTAGAATGTTAGAAGTTTCACCGTCTCCACAAGAGATGTCAACCCCGCCCAACACCCTAACGCGCATAGTTTAGCACACTGCTAGTAAACCACGGGATAAAAGCACCCAGTTTTGTGCTTTTTATGGTAAAATAGGAATCTGTATCGCTAAAAACGTGCAAATGATGCTGTAAGGACGATCAATACCACTAGTACTCTTTAAAGGTATTTTCTTTAAACAACTATCACACTGCTTCTTTCACAGATGGACAGATTTCTGAGTTGTTTCTTCCTCTTTTTTTATTTCTGTTTTTGTTTTATTCAATAAATATGATTTTTGTACTTTTCTCTAATAGGTTGAGGCCCAAACTTCAATAGCAGAAGTGAGTGGTCCTGACAGGTGAGGCCATTTCTTTATATTAATGTGATTCTTCACATTGGATCTATTCTCAGTATTATCTGGATTCCTTGTATCCATTTTTATAATGATGTATCATTTTTCCCCCCTTTCCTGTAATTCAGTTCTGCTGATACCAAAGTTTCCTCCTCACAAACATCCTCTGAGAAATCGGGCTCGACTGAAACAGAATCGCTGAGCATCGCAAACGTGTGGAGCGAAGGACGTGACGTTAAGCCGGTTAGAAAAGGGGTTACCCCAATCCAGACTGCTCCCCAGGACGCCGGCGACGAGACGGGACCAAAAAGCGTTAAGCCTACAGCTGAGAACGGCTCAGCGAGGACAGAACCTGAGAACTCTGACGCTCCCATCACCCCGTGCAGCCCGATAGAGAACGGAGGCGGCGTGAGCACAGAGGACTTCCTGAATAAAGGTGACAAAGCGGAGTCTGTAAGCGTGCACTCCCTGCTGGAGCCACTCACTCCATCCAAAGTCCTCGAAGGCAGCGAAGCCGAGAACGGGCCAGAACCACACGGGAAAAACTCTAAAAAGGACATTGAGGAGGAGGAGAAGGAGGAGGAGAAAACCGCCAGCCTGATAAGCACCTAGAAAACTTTAGCTTCAGAGTAGCATAGGAACACCTCCATTTTTAATTTTACATGTTTTTTATCTAGCTATAAGACTTACTTAACGGTTGTAACTTAATGTAAGATTCCCAGTGATGATGGAGTGTTCATCTGTTCCAACTCAAAAGAAAACAAGTACTGATTGCAATGAAACTTGAATTGAGGAAGATTGATTGTGATTGTGCTCCAGAACAAAGTATTGCCTTCTATGATGAATCGTTGCCCATTTCAGAAAAAAAACTGGAAAGACTGTGAAATGATGTGTTACTGTAGTCAGCAGTGCTTTTTACTCGTGTAATATCATTACCTGGTGCACATGGAACCAGAACGATTGGAGACTGGACCGAAGGTAAAACTGTGTCTCATGCGGTCTATTGCACTGTGGTGTACCTGACTGAAAACCCCCTCTCACACACAAAAAGAGCTTTATTGTTTCCAGTGTAAAATATCCTTTTATATACTTCTTTTAAATAGGAACGGGAGGCTCTATCAGTATCGCTTACACTGTTCTAGTTATTCCGGACAAAGGGTCAGTGGGTTTTAGTGGTTAAGGCTCCTTCAAATGTCTTCACTTGAATGAAAACAAATAAAGAACCTTTTCTTTTGTTATATGCTGTGCATTACTGTGCTGCTTGGGGACTCCGGTTTCTTTTCAGCAAAGTGTTTTTATTTATATATATGACCATTCACTCACTTATTTGCCAAACTGATTCATCCAACCAGGGTTGCGGGGGAGGCTGGAGCCTATCTCTGCCAACACTGTCACCAACAAGGCAGAACAGCTCACCACACCGTTCCTTCGTTCCTTTTTCCTCCCATTTGTGTGGGAGGAAACCCACACAACCACAGGGAGAGCACAGGAGGAGTCCAGGAATCGAGCCCAGGCCTTCTTGCTGTGAGGCGGATGTGCGGACCACTGTGCCACCGTGCAGCCTTGCATTGCCGACGCATGCGCAGTCGATATGGAACACAGCCAGTTAGCCTAATGCGCATGCGTTGGGACTGTGGGAGGAAACTGGAGTGGCCTGAGGAAAGCCACGAAAGCTCCACACACACCCTCCGACACCCTCGTCAAGCTCTGGACTCAGACCTTCTTCCAGTGAGGTGGATATTCTAACCCCTAAACCACCGTGCTACCTTTTTATATCTCCAGGTAGTTGATGTCACTCTGCTTTACTGTGAATCCACATGCAATCCAGATGCTGTTGTGATTTGAGCAAGAGGTTAGACAAGTCAAATGATCCATTTTATCATGACGGCACACTTCTAAATGACATGGCTGATGTTTCAGCTACTTGGAGGAATTTCTGAGTGTAAATAAATTTCTGTATTTCCTCTGATTAATAAATGTTATACCCATCCCAAGTTGTAAAGTAGAAGTTTCTAATATTTCAAGCAGACTTGCACTGCTGTTTTAGCCAATTGTTGAGCTAAATTCTGGGTCTGAAGATTCTACAAGGAAGCCTGAAGTAATATTAGATGTTGGTACGGTTAAGAATTTCAAAAGCATCTCAAATTCCCTGAATATCACAAACAGGCAGGCGGTTTAAACATTAATAACTGCACCTTGAAAGCCGCAGAGTACAAAACTGATTTGACTAACCATGCAAAGCCAGTGTGTTAGACCGCATCAACATACAGAGGTTTGCATAGAACTTGTCTGTGTCCATATATGTGATTACTGCCAGTGTAATTTGGGACGCTGAGGTTTAGTGTTGAAGCAAGAAAGTAAATCTGCTTTAGTCAGCATTAGAGTTGAACTCTGGATTACAGGAGGGAATGAATCTACCTAAATGAAACTGTAATTGAATTCAACTAGTTCTACGTTACACATCACTTTGGCATAGTGGTTCGCCCATCTGCCTCACAGGAACGGCAACCATTATAAAGGATAAAGTGGAAGAAGATGAACCATGAAATTCTGTTTCATTCTTTGTGTGACACACTGCAGAAGCAAAGCGTTGAGTGAATTACTAGTGAGATTAACCCGTTAATATCCGCTACATCTTTAATATGCTGTGATAAATTACTTTGGGGCAAATCTAAGGGGTTTAATTGCCCCTTTTAAAAACTCTTTACTCTGTTTTTCTTACTACATTTATTCCTTTTTTCTACATTTTGCCTATAATTGTTATTTCAGTGTACAGTTAAGAGGAGTATTTTCTTCTTAATTCTGACTTTTGTTTGCACTATCGCCCTCTAGTGGTGTGAGTTTTAGGATGCACCAGACAGTTTGCTAAAATAAACCGAGACGAGACTCAATAATGCAAGGGGATGAACAAGTCAATAAGTGAGAGAGCATGTTGTGGTAAAACCCGCCATCTTGTGGTCTTCTTTGGAAGTGCATCCTGTCGTAGGATTCAATCTGCTGGACTAACGAGTGCAGAGCTATCCAGTTCAATTTCAAGTTCAAGAAGCTTTATTGTCATTTCAACCCTATATAGCTGACGCAGTACATAGTGAAACGAAACAGCGTTTCTCCAGGACCAGGTGCTACATAAACATACAACAAGGATCAAATAAAAAAAAAACATACAATAAAAATAACACCTCCCCCCCCATTCCCTAGCCACATAAAGAGCAAAGTGGCCACATTAGTGCAAACAGTGCAAGACAGTACAGTGCAACAACAGGGCTAAAAAGCAAAAGACAACACAAGAATGGGACGATTAGTGCCGAAGGAGAGAAAGAAAAAGATTGTATGGAATATGAAAAATTTAAATAAAGGTAAAATAAAATGAAATGAATCTAGTGAGGTAGTGCAAATTGATGTAAAGTACTGAAATGCAGCAATGGAATATTTAAATAATAATAATTTATTAATAAATCTCATTGAGTTGGCATTGTAATGTGGTGGTAAGCCACAAGTCCGGGGCTCCGCAAGGGCATTTCTGTGTGCTTGTGTAAAGTTCCTCCATGTTTTCTGGTTTCCTCCCACAGCCCAAAGACATGTACGTTAGGTTAATTGGCTGTTCTGAATTGCCCCTTGGTGTGAGTGTGAATTGTTGTTGTGTGTGTGTTTGCCCTGAAATGGATTTGTGAGCTGTCCAAGGTGTACCCCCCCCCCCCCCTTCGCCCAGTGCCGTCTAAGATGGGCCACAGCCTCCCCACAACCCCAATAAAGCCTTATGTACACATCTTTGAACTGTGGGAGGAAACCCGAACAAGCAACCTCCACACAGTAATGTCTTCGCTGATGTTATTGTAAAACCTTTATTACAGGAAAAGCCATATGAAGGGCCCCACTCTTTCTGTTATTGTTTGGGTGGACCAAGACAGGGATTCACCCAAAACTTCAAACTTACACCAATAAATAAAAGCCCAATATGATTGACACTCATCTAAACAAATTAAAGCGTGTACTTGAAAAATATATTAAAGCTGGTATAGTCAGCAGAAATTTGTAATATACATAAAAAAAACACGCAAGCAAATAAACTAAAAACAAAATAAAGTAAGAAAAAAAAAGTTTAATTGTATCGCCAAGTACCACTACAGTCCAGTGGGGGCGCACAACAACTGAAAAGTACTCTAGACCTCTCTCGCCGGAAGTGACGTTCACAAAGATGGCGGCGCCCACATGCTACATGAAAACTTTGTATGTTGATGCATTTTAACTTTGCCTTGATATATATGGCTGTTATCTGTAAACGGAAGAGAAGAGAAGAGAATATTACACTCTAAAAATGTTTAAACCGGATTATTTTTCAATGTTTAAAACATATCCGAGCCTCTAGTTGTTAAAGGCAGGAGGTCATCACCGACTGCTGTCAAAGTTCCCCACAACCGTCTGTGTGTAAACACAATCATTAAAGATGTGGAGTCAAGTCGGTGTGAAAGGGATTCACAACGGCCCTCGTTTTATTCGCGGATTTTGTCGGCGATGTGTTAAAGACAAGTTTGCATCGTGTGTTGTTCAGAGTCACAGACATGCCTGGAAACCTTCACCCCTGTCCTGTAGCATCCAAACCCGCCGGGTGTCAAACCCACCGTGGAGAATTTTGTTCTTCGGAAGTGACGATTTCGCAGTAGAGTCTTTAAAACGGCTTCAAGCATCTCGGTAAGAATGTTTTCTTAAGACTGTCACCCTTTGTCTTAATGCACATTGTTAACGTGTGTGTGTGTGATGTTCCAGAGGAGCTGATTGTTTGGTGGACACACTTGAGGTTGTCACTTTGTCCAGTAATGTCCCTGTGCAGAAGTTGGCAGAGCAGCACGGGCTCCGGATTCATGCGTGGCCCAGGGTGGAGTCCAGCGGACAGTTTGATGTGGGAGTTGTGGTCTCTTTCGGCTGCCTGCTTCAGGAGAGTCTCATCAACACGTTTCCATAGTAAGGCGATGTTTCGTGGGGCTAGTAACGCTGCAAGGTGTTTGAAGTGAGCTTTCCTAAACAGTGAGATCATAATTCTCACACACTCATTCGTTTGCTGAACTGCTTAATCCTTCTAGGGTTGTGGGCAGGCTGGAGCTTATCTCAGCCAACACTGGGCGGTGGCTGGGTGTACCCTGAAGTGTTCGCCAGATCATCACATGCTCAACGCACACAGAACCACTCACACCCATGGCCAATTTGAAACCGCCAACTAGCTAGCCCATTGTGCATGTCTTTGGATGCAAGCATCAGGAGATCATGCAAACTCCACATAGAAACGCCTGAGCCCGGGACCCGAACCCAGGAGATGCTCGCTGTGAGGCAGTTGTGCTTAACCACATACCACCGGGCTGCATTAGAATGATCGTTCTGTGATAAATATCAGGAAAGCTATAGGATATTTTGAAATGTCAGATAAAACTAATTTTTATACATTTATATGTTTGTTTAATGTTGTGAAAATTGCAGAAGCAAAGCATTTACTAAAAACTATATATTTTTTTCTGTTTAATGTATTCAGCTGTGAAATTAAAAAAGAAATTCTGTCAATAAATTAAATGAAAAGGATACCTCGAGTTTTTTCCAAGACCTGGGTTCCTTAACGCATCCACATCGACAAAATATTTATTACCTAAACAGGTTTTTCTCTGAAAGGCAGAATCGAAAGCTGAGAGAGTTAATTCTGTGTCAAATAATCAGATTTTCAGAAAGGTCAATAAATCCTAAACTATTCATCTCAGGGTCACTGAACATCAAATATACTTGGAACCACATGCAGGGAGTCCGTATCTATCTTGTTTAGAGTGAGACAAACCATTATTAAGCTTCAGCTTTCCACATATTTGGAGGTTGTTTTTTTTTTAATCCCTTTTCGAGGCCCACAAAATATAGGGAAACAAGTTTTAGAAGAGTCACTGCTCACTGGTCCCCAAGTTTATTAGTGTGCACCATGCAGCTCCACAAAATTCTACTTTATATACATCATATGGAAACAGTCTGGATCTTAGGTAGGTGCGTGGTGTTACATGGGGCATCACTTGTGCAACGTACGATTTCCGCAAGACCTAGGGAGGTTTGTGTATTTACCTGGCTCTGGTAAGTGCACGCTGCAATCAGCTAAGGCGTTCTATGTTGTGTTCAGTACTCAAGCAAGGTTAAGACAACCTTATGTGAAAGTTTTTAGTGTAGAAAGGATAACATGTTAGAACAAGGGCATTAATATACATCCGGGATTTGGGTAAGCGGTTAATATATTGCCTGTTATAGAAAGTTAATCAGCACCACCTGACACATCATGTTTGAGAAATAAACTTTACTGTCGTACAGAGAAAAAAAAGATTTAACCCATCTCTGATGATCTTTCTCTCTGTTTTGTCCACCACTTCTTGTTTTAATTTCAGTGGGATCCTAAATGTGCATCCGAGCCTCCTGCCCCGGTGGCGTGGACCTGCACCTGTTTTTCACACAATTCTGCATGGAGACAAACTCACTGGAGTCACCATCATGCAGATTAGACCCAGGAGGTATGTGCTTCCTCCGTAATACTCTTCAGAGTACACAACAGAGTGTCTCCAGACCGTCTCCAGACTCCACAAACAAAGCCATTTCTTTATGTGATACTCATTATTTATTTATTTATTTATTCGTTTTCAAATGATTTTGCCGCAGGTTCGACGTTGGTCCAATACTCAATCAGGAACTTTATGAAGTCCCTGAAAAGATAACGGCTGATGAGCTTGGACGCTCGCTGGCTACTCTGGGAGCCCAGCTGGTAAATAGTGGATTGCTGATAAGTATACCTGGCAAAAATGATGGAATCACCACAGTTTGAGAATTTCCAACAAATAAAATAAGTGTTATTAAAATTACTTAAATTAATAAAATGTATGTTATATTTAACAATAGTAAACACAAACAAAAGTGTATTTTCAAAGTAAAGTGCAGGTTTATTTGATCTTTTTATGCATTTTATGCATAAAAAGATCAAATAAACCTGCACTTTACCTTGAAAATGCAATGAGTCTGGCATAAGTGACATGAGGAGAAGGAGAGGGAGGAGGAGGGGGGTTGGTTTTTGGATGGAGAGTCCGGTTTTTTCGGCGTAGGCGCATACGTGCAGCATCATTAGCACGTGGTAGCATAGCATTTCGATAATCTCTTTCTTTAATTCGACAGTAAATTTATCTTTCATATCGTTTCTTTTCAATACTGTCCTTCCTTCCACCAAGAAGCACAGAGTTAACAATAAACTCGCATGGGATGCTAACGCGACGAGAAACAGATGCCATTTGACTCGCCCAGTGTTCCGCCGCCACTGAGATGATGGCGCAATTCTGCACGATCACGTGAACGAGTGATTCTTTGTTTTGCTTACTCGTGCGCGGGGTATCGTCAAGTTATGAGACATTCCTCGCCTTACAGTGCAGAAAATACTCATAAGCTTTCCTCGTTAAGCAAGTTCCTCGTATTAAAGGACACTCGCCTTGCGAGGTGCCACTGTGTTTCTAAGTAGCTTTTTCTATTCGTTTTGGCATTTAAGCTACATGCAAACAGTTTTAAGTCACTGAATTTCTGAAGACAGACTTTTGGCAAAACCCATTTCAGGGTGCAAAGATTGAGAAACTGAAATAAAAAGACAAAACAGTGCTTGTGTGTACGGGAACAAAGGAGAGAAACAAATCAAAAGCGTTTAAAGAACACTAGATTACGGAGAAATATGGGGCATGTAGTGTATGTTTATAATTTGTGACGAAGCTGATGTGTAACCTTTTGTCTACTGTTTGTTTGCTTTCACAGTTAATAGACACACTAAGGAATCTTCCAGAACGAATAGCAAATAGTACTGAGCAGGCCAGAGAGGGGGCAACATTTGGTAAGAGGAAGTATTTTCATCATCAAAGCATTTTAAAGTTTTTGTTTTTTTAATTGTTTATCAAAGTATTATTATGGGATGTTATATAGTAGAATTGCTATGTGTACTTTATTTTCAGCTCCTAAAATCAACTCTTCCTTGAATTGGCTTGTGTGGGAAGAGCAGACGTGTGATCAGATAGATCGACTGTATCGTGCTATTGGATCTCGGGTAAAAATCTAAGAGAACTTTAAAAGCAGCTGTTTGAATCTGTATCAATTTATATCTTATAATAATTGTAAGTCAGCTGATCTCTGTATGTTCAGGTTCATTTAAGAACAATCTGGATGGGCCGTGCAATCAAACTTCTAGACTTCGTTGGTAAATGCAACAAGCAGTTCACGGGTAAGTTGTCCTAGCCACAGGAAACCCTATATGCCTCCTGTGTTGCAGAGTTGGTAATGGGACTGTAGCCCAAATAAATTGAGGCTCATAAACTACCTCTGACAATAGCACCGAATAAAAAACACGCAGTCGAACTCAGGTACAAAGACAAACTTTTGTCGAGCAAACATGAAATCTAAGCGGCAGCATGCAACATGAACTCGTTTAACGGAGAATTAAACTAACAAGACATGTAAAAAAATATAGAATAAATGTGGAAACAAGCTATTAAAAGCCAGTAAAAAGAAATACCACTGTTAACCTTTCCAGAGTACACCCTGGACAGCTCGCGAGGCCACCACAGATATTTGTTTGAAGTAAAATTATTTTAAGAAGATTAAATGACCCTTGAGCTGGAGCACCAGAAATGATCTGTAAAGGAAACGAAATTGTATGTGATTTGTAATGTATTTGTAGAATATAAATTTTGTTTACAACCTTATTTTTTTTTAACAGAAATGACAAATTTTCCTGCAGTCCCTGGGTCCATTCATTATCAAAAGGAATCAAACATATTGTCAGTCCGCTGCAAGGTAATGTACATTTGAATATTAAAGCTAGCAATGTATACATAATTACTGGCTCCTGGGTGGTGCAGCAAGGTGTGCCACTATCACCTAAAAGTTGGCGAGTTTGATCAAACGAGCCCATCAGGGCTAATGGGCCAAACTCTTAGGGAGTGATGAATGGTTATAATGCTTATTCCTTGTCATGTAGAGCAATTACTAGCCAATCAATGGCCTTGGAGTAAGTAACAGTTTGCCTTCGTCTTCCGTGGGTGATGGTGGTCGTGATAGGGATACATAATATACAATACAGAACTAGATCATTTATTCCTTTGTACCTCTGTGTGTATTTATACTCACAAACTGTATTACTTTTTTTTTGTTATGATCACCTTTCAGGATGGCTGGGTTGGATTCAAAACTGTCATGTTAAAAAAAAGATTATCAGCAGCAGATTTCTTCAATGGGTATCTTCATCAGAGCTTCCTGAAGAAATCACAGTCTGAGAACAGCTGCAGGTTTCAGAGCTATAGAGAGGAAACCGAACCGAATTCTGCATCATTACGCCGAAATACATTAACGAAAAGTCGTTGAAGCCCATCTGTTAACTCATGAGAAATTCTGTAATTTATTATTACAGTGTTTAAATAATTGTCTGTTTTAAGACAGTGACACAGAGTTGTATGACATGAACAGCACTGTATAATTGTAAAATAATAATAATCTGGTGTATATATTCATGTTTATTTTAATGAAATGAAATGAAATTTGCTTTGAAATGATTGTAGCTCACATAGTTTGAGCAATAACATGATATTGCTTGCCCAAATAGTTTTCTTTCTCACATGTGGCTTAAAAGTAATTTATAACACTTGTTAGTAGATAACAAGTAGAATCCACAGTACTGAAATTTAAACCCCTTTACTTATAAAAGTCTCAGTTCTTAGTGTTAGGGGGGGAGAATGGGGGGGGGGGGGGGGGGGGGGGGGGGGGGGGGGGGGGGGGGGGGGGGGGGGGGGGGGGGGGGGGGGGGGGG
>JBCNYG010000014.1:10365641-10376391 GCA_039654305.1 Porochilus rendahli | reverse complement strand
TTTAACGATAGGGTCACAGAATTCATGGAATCCCAATAACTTAATTAAATCTTGGGGTACATGGACACATTTTTTTAGGTGTTTGACATAACCTGGGGGGCAGTGGTGGCCCGGTGGCAGTGCAACTAACTGGGTTATCAAATGCTGGCCATGTCGCTCACTATGTAATTTTCATCAAGAATAGACTGCATAGCTGTCAGCGTGTTTCTACCCTGTGATGGCCTGGCGAGCCGTCCAGGGTGTACTTTGCCCTCGCCCATAGTCGGCTGAGATGGGCGCCAGCTTCTCTGCAACACTAATTAGGTTTAGGCGCTTCAGAAAATGAATGAATGAATGACAACCTGCTTTGGCTGCCTGTTCTGTCATGTTGTTTTCAGTGACCATTATGAAAGTGTAGGTAAGATTGGGTAAGAGTTTCATTACTGGAGTCTTTTTGACCTCACTAGTCTTCTGTGTGTAGGTATGGCCATTTCTCTGGAATAAACAGGAAAGTACAGCTAACTTACCTTCCCCACGGGCAGCCTAAGACTTCCAGTGAGGAAGAAGGTACAGAAAAAGTTTGTGTTTTCACTCTGCATTCCTAAATAATTCACACGGATTCTTCCATGTGACACGATACTGATAGGCTGCTTTTCTTGGTATTTATCTTGCGAGCAGAAACACGTAATGAAGGTCCGTCCTTGCTGTTGGTGCTAAAGTGGGGAGGTGAGTTAACTCCGGCAGGCCGAGTACAGGCAGAAGAGCTGGGACGAGCCTTTCGTTGCATGTACCCTGGAGGACAAGGTACACATCTCTGTCAGCTTTTCTCTTTTCTCAGATTTCAGAAGGCTTGAGATCAAAAATGGTTGATTTGCATAAAGCTGGAGAGGATTTGAAAGCAATTTTAAAGAGTTTATTTATTAATCAGAAAACACATGAGACGATTTAGTACTGTGGCTAGTCTTTGTAGAAATGGGCACCCAGCCAAGATTATTCCAGAACATCAACCCAGAATTTTCAGTGAGGTACAGATGAATTATATAGTAACAGGTAAAGGCTTGAAAGTAAATTAGATTTCTGTTCATGAATCTACAAATATAAGAACAGGCAGAATGTCACCATAGAACACTTTGGAGGAAGCCACTGCTCTCCAATAAACACTGCTGTGCATCTGAGCACCTTGACACTCCTTAACACTACTGGGAAATGTGTGGAAGGATGGGACAAAGGTTGAATTATTTAGGAAGAATATAACACTCCATCTGACTGAAAAGGACACTTGAAAAACGTCATCCTGAAGTTGACATGGTGGAGGAAGCATCAGGATTTGTGCTGCTTCGTTGCCCCGAAGTCTATACAGCTTGTTGTTGTTAGGGAGAAAATTAAGTTTTTCAAAGTATCCTGCAGGATAATGTCAGTGTGATGGACATCGTTGTAAATCGTCAGATGAACCTGTTTTAAACTTGGTGGATGTGTGTAGGATGGTAATGTGGCATATAACGTACCAACCTCAGGTCACTATGACCATGACCTTTGATGCTACATTAAGAAAACCCATATGATTCGGGTGTACTCACATTTAAGCAAAATAGCCATGAAATAGGGCAAATTAGTGGTACTTTTTTTCTGTTGTTTTCGGAATTTGGCTGGCCAAAAAAATGTGCGGCCTCATCGAAAACCTTCAATATAGATTGTTATTGAGGATCCGTGAACCTGCACTGGTTGTGTGCCATGTACTTTATTGAGCTTGCCCGCCCTTCAAATGTAAATAAAACAAATCCTAGTGCTTTCTATCGTTATGACCGTTTACGCTTTTTTCTCCGTGTATTTTACATGTACCCTCTATTTGATTGTCCTGAGTCCAGTGGGTCTGATTGAATTAATTCTAGCATGATCTGCTCAGCTTTGGCTTATGGGGCAGCCGCTATTTCTGCCTGCACTATTGGTTTGAAGTCGACGTGAGATAGTGGAGCGCGGAGCTGCACGGAAAAACCTGCGCCTTCCTCTACGATGAGTTAATTCCATGCCAGATCGGAGCATAATTACCTGTTAGAGTTTTTTTAATAATTAAACCTGGGTATTTATTATTTATTTTGGACGCGTATAAGGACTAGATCAGCTTTCTGACTCGCGCTGATAAGGGAAAATCCCGTATTATATCAGAGGAAAGATTACGATATTAAGATTGGGAAATCCAAGTTGAATTAGTTATTCCAGGAAAAGTAAATAAAAAAAATACAACAATAGATTACTGCATAGCCTATATATATTTCCCATATGTCCCCTGTAAAATATCCCAAAGAATCAGATCCTTGTGCAAATAGAACAGGTCTGAGATTCCTCTGTGTGTTGTGAAAAGCAGCTTGAGCAGTAAGTACACTGACACCGGAGCAACCATTTATATTTAGAAATATTATTTGCTATATTTTTATAATATATGTGTGAGGTAGCAAGAGGTCTTTTCATACCCCAGTCATGCTCATAAATCATGGAGGTCCATTACCAGGGATCGCGGACATCGTGCACCAGTGTGAACCAAGGGTTACATAGGTTGTAACCCTGTTTTTATATGTTACAGTATTAAATAAAGTATTTACATGTACTGTCGCTGTTCATATTAAATGTGTTAATATCTCTCTAAGTGCAGAACCATGAACTACTTCCAGTCTTCTCGTGGTTATAATGTGATATTAGCATGTACGAGATCATTTTGTGTTCTAGGTTAGGTTATGAAGGTTTTTATCTGTTAGGGTCTTACCTTCTGATATACTGTATATTTTGTGTGTGTACATGCTGTGTGTAGGGGACTATGCTGGCTTTCCCGGCTGTGGCCTTCTTCGCCTCCACAGTACTTATCGCCACGACCTTAAGATCTACGCCTCAGATGAAGGCAGGGTGCAGATGACTGCAGCTGCCTTTGCTAAGGTATTAAACTGCCTTTCAGATCAATGAATCTGTATGTAGTCCAGTGTGCCGAAATAATTTTTGTGACTTGCCTGGTAGGGGTTGCTGGCACTGGAGGGTGAGTTGACACCCATTCTGGTGCAGATGGTGAAGAGTGCGAACATGAACGGGCTGCTTGATAATGACCTGGATTCACTGGGCGGCTGCCAACAGCGTGTCAAAGCCAGACTTCATGAGATCATGCAGAAAGATGAAGACTTCACCGAGGAAGATTTTGACAAGGTGAAACCTTTTATATCAACTGAAAATGTCTCTGGATTAGATCTGTCGGTATGCTGTGCTATGAATGCTGCTAGTAGTCTTGTTATATGTTTGTTGTACTAAATGTAAAGAATAATCGTCGGTGTGCAATGGGAAGTGAGTGAGATGTAAAAATAAACCCCAACAGGGGGTGCTGTTACAGGAAAATAATTAACCACATGATGGTGTGATGCGACTGGATGTGAAGTCACATCAGCACAACAGCCCAAATTATTTATTTCTCCTATACCAGAACTATTTTAATTAGTTTTCATATTTTCATGGCTAGAGAATTCTCTGTTCTGAATACTTGCGCTTGATGAAAATTTTAGTTGCGACATTACATCTGACACACACACACACACACACACACACACACACACACACACGAGCAATCTGATAGCGTCCTCCCTTGGTGGAGGAAATAAGTACATCAATACAAACATGTGGTTTACCTTGGAGCTGACACCGGTTTGCCATTGTTGGCACTGTTGATAAAGATTTTTCGGTCTAAATTGAGATTCCTCTATCCCTGAGCTTTACAGTACTGTGGGCTTTACCTGATATGCAGCATACACATCTACATTGATACCTATTATTTGTGTTTTTCTCACTTAGATGGCTCCAACAGGCAGCCCCTCGATGGTGAACTCTATGATAGCTGTGGAAAATCCAGTGAAAACCTGTGATAAAGTGTACAGCCTCATCCAGAGCCTCATTTGCCAAATCCAAAAGAAGCTTGAAGATCCCAAGTCTGCAGGTTAGTCAAGTAATTTCTTCTAACTGAGTCACCCAAGGTAATCTTAACAGATCAATTTTGATTATTATGAAGTTATAATATTGATGTTGAGATTGTACACTGACTCTACGATTACTTGAAGTAACTTGGTACACAAAAGATACTATTGTGTTGTCTGATGAGTTTATTATTTTGGTGGATTTTTGTAAAATATATTGTGTTGTGTAATTGTTTTTCTTACTGCATTTTATTTGATGTGTACAGTGTGGTATTATAAAATGGAATTTGGGTTTTAGTCTCAAAACACAATCACAGAGAAGGCCACAAGTGCAGAGCCTGTTCTGGGTCAGTATCAATGAGACTCAGGTGTTTTCGTCTCCCACAGATTTGCAGTTGTACCACAGCGAGACTTTGGAGATGATGTTGCAGCGCTGGTCTAAACTGGAGAGGGACTTCCACATGAAGAATGGACGCTATGACATCAGCAAGATCCCAGACATCTATGACTGTGTGAAGTATGATGTTCAACACAACAGTTCACTGGTCCTGGAGGACACTGTGGAGCTGTTTACCCTGTCACGAGCACTGGCAGACATTGTTATACCACAGGTATAACTTTTTGTTTGTTTGTTTACAAAATGACAGCAGAATTAAATTGATAATCCCATATCACATACTGTTGTTGTGCAATGTTTGTTAAGGAATATGGAATTAGCAAGATGGAGAAATTGGAGATAGCATATGGCTACTGTCTGCCTCTAATCAAGAAGATTCAGCTGGACCTGCAGAGGACTCATGAGGATGAGTCTGTCAACAAGCTCCACCCACTGTAAGCTTATTTTTATGCAAATAGGTGTTTGTTTAAAAATAAAGTTTGATGCACCAAAAATAAAATCAATTATATAGAACAGGAAGGTTTGTATTACTTAGCTGTTTACATCCTGTTTCAGCCATGTTTGTTCTTACGTGTCCTTTTGTCCTAGATATTCCCGTGGTGTGCTGTCGCCAGGTAGGCATGTACGGACACGACTATATTTCACCAGCGAGAGCCATGTCCATTCGCTGCTTAGCCTCTTCCGCTACGGAGGCCTGCTGGATGTAAGTTACATACATGCCTTGGCACTTGTGAATAAAAAGAGGCTTTGTACACAAACATAAGGTTCTGATTTGTTGTAGGAGGTCAGTGACCAGCAGTGGAAGAGGGCCATGGACTATCTTAGTGCCGTCCCTGAGCTCAACTATATGACTCAGATAGTTATCATGCTCTATGAAGACAACAACAAGGTATCTTGTGTTTTCCCAAACTAGAGAATCAGCTTTTCCTGCTGCTGTTCTGAATAGTCCTGTGCATCACTGTAGTATTGAATTAAAGGAATACTCTACATACAAGCTTCATCTGGTGTGTGTGTGCTGTAGTGGTATCTAAGAATTTCATACATTCTGGTTGCATGAAACTTCCTTTTAATGGAACATAAATTCTGTTATTGGTTGTCTAGGGATGTGTGAGGGCTGTAAACACAAACTATAAAAATCTCACTTTAGCTTGGCTCATTTTTTTTTGTTTCCTTGTAGTACATATTTAAACTGAGTGTTTTTTTAAGGACACACCATTGCAAAGCTCTTGCCTGTGCCTGTGCACTCATGTGTGTGTGCTCGGGCTCACCTGAGTTCTTTATGATTTATCAAATGTAAAAGCTAATAATAATAATAATAATAATAATAATAAACTGGTTTTAGTCTGTTCAGTTTTAGTATTATTGTCTGTAGGTGGTACACAGATAAGGTTCAGAATATTCTGATGTATTTATTTACAAAAAATAAATTTTTAGGTTAGTTTTAGGGCGGCCTCCCTCTTACATATGATCACCACCACCAACCAGGACCAGGGAGGGGCATAAGCATGCACCTGCCCCCTCCTTGACACACAATGCAGATCTTTTTTACGAACTGCAGCATGCACATTCGGGGCAGCCTAACACACTTTTCAAAGAAAAAGCACTAGCCTCCCCATTGTATGAATGAACTCACAGACATAGTGATCCGGTGATCACTGTGAGTTACAGGGAGGTGAGCATATCCTTGAAAGTTTGGCCAATTAGCTCCCGTGGATTCTTAGTCATGGCTGCAGCGTCACCATGGACTCTAACCTGCGATCTCCTGGCTAATAGTCGCGCACCTTGTAAATACTTAATATAATTTCTCAAAATGGTGAATTTCCCCCCCAAATTGTTGTATTAAATAGGTTTTTGTTGTATTGTAGGACCCCTCCTCAGAAGAGCGTTTTCATGTCGAGCTGCATTTCAGCCCTGGAGTTAAAGTCTGTGAAGAGGAGAACGCACCACTGGGCTTTGGCTTCCGTCCTGCATCTTCTGAGGTGACCTGAGTTACTCCGAGTTTCTTTCTGAAATGTGCTGCTTATGATTCTGTGTCTGGTGTGGTTGTGTTGGTCATTGTGTATGGACGGTGTTTATTTTCATTAGAATGACCAGAAGCAAACTGACCCTGGAAGTTTGGAGAACCTTGTGCAAGATGAACCAGATCGAGCCCTACCTCTGTCTGAATCAGTAGGCATTCAGCGTAGATCCCCTTTGATTCGAAACCGCAAGACTAGCTCAATGGAGGTATAATCTCTTTCTCTTCCTTTCTGTCTTCCCTGCACATCCACCCTCATGTTGTTAATAGATGCACTTCTTAATGCTGCTTAAAAATACGTCTGTTAGGTCATATCACGTTTCTGTTGTATCCATTTTTAAGTTTATAAGGATGACGTATGAAGTATGTGCCATTATAAATTATATTCTGGTGTAATACTGTTTTTTGTCGTAAAAATGACCATTACCATTATCTATAATAAGAAGGAGAAAAATAAGGAGCTGTTTTCAATCCTTCAAACACAGAAAAAGAAAATCAGATTGCATGCAAGTTACAAACCAATAATGTATGTATATAATATATTAATACTGCTAATCATACAAAAGAAATGTAAAAGCCATGATTAATTTTAAACCTTTTTTTTTTTATCCTTTCTGTGTTGATTCTCATGCAGGTCCTGTCAGAGACGTCGTCCTCTAAAGCAGCTAGCTATCGCCTTTTCGCCTCATGCTCACGCCAGTCCCCAGAGATGAAGCAGAGTGGGTTAGGTTGGTATCATATATCTGTTGCTCTCAGTTGTCCCTGCTGCTCCGCCCCTGTGCCCTTTTCTCTCTTAAGAGCACTGTCTGGATTGAGTTTCTGAGACACCATCCCCCTCAATGACCTGTACATTTAGGAAGGAAAAGTCATGTCAGTTCCCTAAATAGAGAATAAGACTAGATCAGTTTAGACTCAGGTGCTGGGAAAGAGATGTTATTTTATCTTCATATTATTGACCTCTCATGAGTTCAGTTATGGTTTCAATGTATTGGTTTCATTTTGAGGAATGAAAACTGATCATTAAAGAAGTACTACACATTTACATATACATTCTGTAGCTGTAAACTAGGTGATACGATTGCACTATAAACACATCTGATTGTACTAATCACATCAATGCTTGTGTTGGTATTGACAAAATTACTATTTTTTATAAAAATCTGCATTTTAGGAGTAGAAAATGGCTCAAAATGCCATCTACTGGTTAAAATCCTCCTGCACCTTACAAGATTAATGCTGAGATAGAATCAATAGTTTTTCAATCAAATACATTTTTGTTTTAAAATATGTTAACACCTTTTTTATCAGAGGTGGGCCGCACTCCTTCCCTAGCCCTGACCCTTGAGTGTGAGTGTGAAAGTTTTATGCTCATTCTGGAGTTTACGTGCCACTCTTTGGCTCCACTTTGTTTTGATGGAAACAACTGGTTGAGAAAGACCTTGACACTGCAGTGCTATATTAAAGAATGCAGTATTCTAACACACAGCCAAGATGAACACGAGAACATTAACTGTATATGTGCAAATAAATTATAATTATTTGTCAAAGGCGAGGTGGACGCTGTCCCAAAGATGGAACATTGAGCGGACTTTTCAATTCAGCGAGCCTGAGGTGAATAATTGTATTAGTATATACTACACAGTTTTACTATATACTATGTGTTAACGTAACGAAAAGCAAACTTAAAATTATATTTTTACATATTTTAACCATTTCAACGGAAAGTCACATGAGCTCTTCAACGGCAAGTAAACACAGCTAAAGACATCTGTTTAGCTGACTCAGAGTTTAGTGTATACTACACATAAGCATAGCACCACACTCTATAAAGGTGTTTTAGTATATATTACATAGAAACAGGAAACACAAGAAAGACAAATTAAAACAAGATTTTTATGGTGTGTCTTTCCATTTTAAAGCAGATTAATATTGAGGAGACCTGTTCTAACTGTCCATGAAAAAGTGTGTGTCTGTTGTGTTGATTCAAGCACTATCCACTCGATGTTATAATGTTTAAGCCAAAGATAGTGAACCAATAAAATCACACTGCTTAGGTGTAGTATATACTAATTAAATTTATTAAGGGAATGGAGGGCTGATCTAAATACTGACATCCGGTATGTCCGACTGTTTACTAAATATTTGCCTGTAATGTAGAATGAGTCCCTGTTTGAGTTAAACTGCCCTCATATTCATTAATTATTAATAGTAATGACTATTAAAAAATATGGTGGATTTACCTTCTTATTCATATGATTGTTTATAAAACACAACTTGTACCTAACAATCACAGCTTCTCTGGTTGAGTATCTCACACAAGACTTATCTTCTCATGCATTTTGCCTTAATCTGAATAACAGCGTGTGTGTGTAGTGATGACTAACTGATTGAGATCTCTAACCCTCCTCCACAGGCTCTCAGTGTGCAGGCCTCTTCAGCACCACTGTCCTTGGCGGGTCCTCTAGTGCCCCCAATCTGCAGGATTACGCCCGCACACACCGCAAAAAATTCTCCTCTGGCACTTTGACCTGTAAAGATGGTATGTGCTCATACAAGCTGTTCTCTCTCTCTCTCTCTCTCTCTCTCTCTCTCTCTCTCTCTTTTGTAATCCAGAAAGAGAGTTCAGGGTTCAGGACATGTATTTCAGAGCCCATGCTGAGGGTTCCTGTAAAATGAGTACTTAGTGGTTTGTAGGTCATTCAGATATAGATCTTTTGTAAAATGTTTTTGTAGCATGTACAGACGTGTTTATATTGTGCGCCTAATAGAATGTGTGCAATGGCAAAATTCATTGTCTTTCACCATGTTTGTCTTTCCTTTGATTGGCATTGATTTGTTTCATTTTTGCTTCATGTTGTTTTTAGTTGGAGGAATATTCTGCTTATTACCTTGTATTTAGACAAGAACAGTATATAGTTAAATAGCAGCGATATTAGATTTTTCTGATTGTTATACCTGATTATTAATAATCTTTTAAGTGGTTAATTATGTCTAACACCTAGCTGTTATACTTAGATATCTTTATTTATTTATTTATTTATTTTACTGCATATCACATTTTACACAATTTCTTCCAGGATCAATAAAGTATTCTGATTTTCTTATACACTGCATAATTACATTATAGGCAGTTCTTATGTACTATTAGAGAGATGCCCTTCTATTGAGACGCAGTGACTTACCCTTCCAGAACATTCTGACAGTGTATGTTAATCATTTTTGTCCACATGGTGGCAGAGTGGTATGAGAAGCTGGTGTCTCTGCTGCCATTTTATATTATTGTAAATCTGATGCCTGTGTGTTCATCTGTCCCATGTCCACAGCAATGTTCATTCCAGTTTGTGTTGAACCTCTGTGTGGTGTGGTGTCTATGTATACCATCTTTTGTCTTCTTGTTTTCACTGTAATATATAGCAGTGTCCTCTGAAGATTACTGTGTGCGTGTGTGTGTGTGTGAATGGTAAAATGGTCTCAGTCTGGTTCACTAGGTTCTTAAGATGTAGGCATTGTTTGAAGCCAATGATTTACATGCAAGGAAAGCCATAATACGAGATAGAGATATCTATATATTCATAACATTTTGTATGTAACGTGGGGTGAGATTACAGCAATCTCGGAATCTATTTATGAAAGCTTGTCTTTGATTTGGGAAGAAAAAATACAGACGGCAATGTTTAGCGTCTATGTTGAATCATACTGAACACTGTGCTAAAAGCTGCTTTTCTTGCTTAACCTCAGTGACTGTCTAACTATGTCTTGCTGTAGGTTTTACAGTAGCATAGAGCCCCTCAGTGACCTCCAGCTCTATCCTCCCTAATGTTCTGTGAATGTCTCACACTTTCAGCACTGTGTAACCCAGACCACCCCCCCTTATCCTCTACAGGTGCACTCCAAAAGATGGTAACATCAGTGACCTTTTTTATTTCCTCAGAGTTGTTGTCTATGCCGGCAGTAAAGCGATTTTCTGTGTCGTTTGCAAAGCATCCGACTAATGGTACGTCTGCTTCTCTTCAAGTATATTTCACCTTTCTCCACCTTCCTTGTCTTGCATGCCTTTGGAAAAGAAAAGTCTCGTAATCTTTTTAGTGTTGAACTTTCTTTCCATTTAACACGGTCACTGCTGTGTTTCCTCCATCTTCACCAGTTTCTTCGTGTCGGTCCACCCATTCACCTGGACGCTCGCTCTAACACCACCACCTCTCATATTCTGTTTATAACACCCTGCATAAGACTGTCACTCTTACCTAATGATCTCAGTGTTTATACATTGCTGTTTGATATTTTTTTTTTTAGTGGAAGAGTATGATGACTGTTTTTTTTTTTTTTTTTGGTGTGTTTGTGTGTGTTTGTGTTTGTGTGTGTGTGTGTTTTTTTGTGTTTTTTTTTCCCTCCCCCCCCCCACCCCCCCCCCTTCCT
>JBCNYG010000014.1:10336282-10365541 GCA_039654305.1 Porochilus rendahli | reverse complement strand
TTGTGTGTTCGTGTAAAAGGATGTGTGTGTAAGAGGGTGTACTGGTGTTTATGTGAGAGTGTAAAAGTGTGTAAGGTTGTTTACCGGTGTTTGTGTGAGAGTGTCTGTAATAGAGTGTGTAAGAGGGTTTACTGGTGTTTGTGTGAGAGAGAGTGTGTGTAAGAGGGTTAACTGGTGATTGTGTGAGAGTGTGTGTAAGTGTGTAAGAAGGTGTACTGGTGTTTGTGCGAGAGTGTGTGTGTAAGAGGGTGTACTGGTGTTTATGTGAGAGTGTAATTGTGTGTAAGATTGTTTCCTGGTGTTTGTGTGAGAGTGTGTGTGTGTGTGTGTTTTGGCCTATGACCTTATGAACCCTTACCTTATTAGCATATTTAGTTTCAGAGGAAGAAAACATGTGTTGTGATACTGTCCTCTACATGTATTAGCTGCTGTGCAAAGTGAGAACAAAATTGACTCTTATGCTAACTATGTATGGAGTATGATTTTAATACGAGAATAATAAGTTCCAGTTATACAGTATATCTCTTCCCAGCACTCATAATTATATTTTTCTTATTAAACACAGTTGTAGTTTGGAATACTCTGAAATTATTATACTTTCTCGAAATAAGGGAAATGTTACCTTATGTTACTCGTTTGCCCACATAATTCAAATGAGTATTACTGAATAATCCCTGGACAGGCTGGAGGTTTTTTGGGGTACATCAACCTGGCCACCGCATCAGTGTTTATTTCTTTTTTTTAAGATATGTGCCTGTTATTAACCACTATTACTCATTTCTGTATAATTCTGTTTGGATTTGGGATGTTTTGAAATGTAACCCATTGAACGCATTCCATCAGATTGGGTTGTAGAAAAATGTTTCAATTCCTTTTTTAATCATTTTTGCGATGTAAAGCTGCTTTGCTACAATGTCAAATGTAAAAAGCGCTATATAATATCAATTGAACGATCACTTCACTGCAAAATGCCTCAGTCTTGATGAGGAAAAGATGAAATGGTTGTCGTTGCGATCTATGTAGTGAATAAGTATCAGTCATGTGGCATGGTGGCGTAGTGATTAGCACATCTTCCTCACAGCAAGAACGTCTGTGTGGTCCTGGGTTCAAGTCCCGGGCTCAGGAATTTCTGTGTGGAGTTTGCATGTTCTCTTGCATGGGTTTTCTCTGGGTACTCCGGATTCCTCCCACAGTCCAAAGACATGCACATTAGGCTGACTGGCTGTTCCCCCCAGTGTGACTGTTAATGGTTGTATTTTGAGCCTGGATTTGAGTGTGAATGGTTGTGTCTGTGTGTGTTGACCCTGGAGGGCTGTTCAGGGTGTAGGCCTCGTTTGCCCAGTGTTGGCTGAGGTGGGCTCCAGCCTCCTAGCAACCCTAATAGGTATAAGCTCTAGAGAGAGAGAGAGAGAGAGAGAGGTATCAGTTATCTGCTGATATTGAAAACTTGCATGTCAGTATCATATATTTAGGTTCTATGGCATTATGGCTATTTATAGGAGTGATGTGTGTTCTGGTGGCAGTTTTGTTTGTCGTCTCCTAGTTTTGATGCCAGAATCAAATTTAAAATCAACAGTAGTCTAGCTATGTGTGATTTTTGCGCACATCAGTGTTACTGTGGAGTGTACTCTGTCTCGTTCTTATTGATTGTGAGATCTGTTTATTAAATGTCTGATTGACCATGAGTTTTGGAATTTGTGTTTAGATGGTAACCTTGGAAACATTTTACACTTCTACTTTTTAGCTTCACTCAACTATATAATATATGTACAACTAATATTTTATATTTGTTTTAATGTACAGTATTTGAAATTCTGTTTGCAAAAAGCAAAAAAAAAGGATTTAAATTCCAATAAGACATTTTAGCAGTCAGTAACTAATTACAAACAAAGTGATTTGTGTTTTGTAAATTTTGCTATGAAGTGTAACTATCCAGTATCTGCACATCTTTGACATTTATGCTCTATGTATGTATATGCGTGTGGAATTTGCACAATTTTTGAAGTTTTTGACTTCTGTAGGCAAACTGCTTGTTTTCACCTCTGCATTTTTCAGAATAGTTTTCCACCTGACATCATTACAAAAAGGCAAGGTAGAAATAGCCCAAGATGTGGTTCAAATAAATTAAAACTTCCCCATGTCATTTTAAAGGTTTATTAACGTTATCAAAATATGTTTGTGTGAATCAACAACATCTGGCATA
This sequence comes from Porochilus rendahli, assembly GCA_039654305.1. Classification (NCBI taxonomy): domain Eukaryota; kingdom Metazoa; phylum Chordata; class Actinopteri; order Siluriformes; family Plotosidae; genus Porochilus; species Porochilus rendahli. Next base: position 10,363,338 of record JBCNYG010000014.1, on the reverse strand, counting down.
TTGTAGGATAAATTCTTGTTTTGTGTTTCTTTGATTCTTTTTAATCTTCTGATTAAATTAGGCATTCCTTCTAAATTTGCTACGGCTAATGTGAGATAAAACTGTGCCTCGCTTGAATTAGATCTGCTTATTGAACACACTGATGCCACCCAGTGATGGTGGACGATGGTATTTTACTCTGAGACCAATTTATAATTCACTTCACTGTTGATAAAATGAATCAGCAAAGTGAAACTGTCACAAGAAGATACATCAACTTGTTCTTGCCGGAGGAGAGAGAGAATAAGCAGTTAGGAGAGTCATGACTGAAATTGATATAAAGGGTCAGCTGAGTTTTTTATTAGGTTTTTTGTTGTTGCCTAGGAATACAAATGCTAATGTTTTCCCCTCGCCCTGCTTGTTAAATTCATTTACAGCATTATATAATTTTGTTACATTGACCCATAATCCCTTGTGGCCTGTTGCCATATTTTGGTCTGTTGCCAATCCAAAGACTTCAGCATGTTTCTAATGACTTTCTCCCTCCATATCGAGCCATTCTGTTGTTAAATAAATGCAGTTGAGTACAACAGACTACAGCTCTGCTACAGTCTGCTTTGTTAGTTGTTTCAGTTGAGTGTTTTTGGACAGACCAAGGCTTGTTGTGTGAAGGTTTTGGGGCTGAACTTATACCCTTTTTGATCTTAATGCCATTCTTGAATCTATGCAGTTTTCAGACCAGGCCGTCCTCCTTAATGTCATGTTTTACCATAGCCATTATCAGCCCAATCCCACCCTCCTCCCTCCTCTTCCACGCTTTGCCTCTTCTTCCTTAGAGCCGCTGGAGGAACAGCAGGTAGCCCAGTTGCTCCGGCGATTCTCCACAGACCCAAATATCAGCCACTCGTTCTTTCTGGACAGCACTCTGGCCCACCACCTTCACCAGTGCTACTACCACCTTCGTCTCTTCCGAAACTGGCTAATCTCCGGCCAGGACCCTTTAGAGTACCTATACGGTTAGCTCTGCTGCAACATAACATGCCCTGGCCTGCCTTGCACTGTGCTGCACTTAAAACCGGCATCATCGTTGCCCCAGCTTTTGGCTTTCATTCTGCTTGTGTTCAGCATGTGTAATGCTTGCTGGGTTTTTTGCTGTTGTTTTGCTTATGCAGCAAATGAGTAATGTATCCTAATACAGTTTAAAAGCAGCACTTATTGTCATGATTAAGTTTTCAGACCTGGGTGGTGTTTGACTGAAGTGTCATCCTGATGAGTGCTGACTGTACAAGGTCTGCTGCATGCTGGTGGATTTGAAACACCGCTGCATTGAGCGTTATGCCCGTTTATGTTTAAATGTCTGAGCAGGACCGAATGAGGACCATGGATTAAATATTATCCTGCAAGATGATGCTGACTGAAGTAAAGGCAGGAGAATCTGTTGTATTTTATATGGTTTGGTTCTACATTTGTAGATATAATTATGCTAACGTGTTACAAAAAGATTTGAATTAAAAATGAAATTTAACAACACCCCAACACACACACCAAATATAATACAATTCTTCAAACTGTGTATGATCTCTGACATTTGCTTTTTATTAGTTTTGCACTTGAGCTACAGGACTGCTACATAAATACTGATAAAACATAAAGGAAATATATCACAGCCAAAATCTTGTGTATAAGATACAGTTTTGGAGAACCATTAGACAACCCAAGGATTGTAAGGATTGAAGGGTTCTGTTGAGGAGCCCTTCCTGAAAGGAATCCCTTCTGTATGATTCTACATACACTAAATAGAAAAGTCAGTATATCCCTAATCAAATTTCAGGTTTTTGTGATGTTAGAAATGGAACTAATATATGTATGTAAATCATGTCAGATCCTCTTTTTCCACCTTTAATAGAGCAGCCAACAAATTCAAGGGAATAACAAAAACAAAGGTTTAGAATGCAAAAAAACTCTTTAATGTTCACATTTATGTTCAGAATTGATTCTTGCAATCCTGTGGTTTTTGTTGCATTTTGATGTCTTGGTTTTATCCAATTGCTGTTGCCCTGATCCACAAGACTTTACAAGATCTCCTTGTTGAAAATTTATTGATCAGTAGAGGTGCACAAAGGAATTTCCAAATATATGCCTTACCCTGGAAACATGATACTAGCAAAACATGGTGGCTATTTAAAGTTGATAAGTTTTATATTTGATGGTTTATCAGAAAATTTTCCAGGAGATCTAGAACATCTCTAATAATCTCAAAATGTCTAGAAAATGGGGTATGGTGGCCCAACGGAAGCCCATTCTCTTTTTTTTAAATAAAAATTTATGTTATGTCCAACTTTTTGGACATAATTCTAAGTGATTTTTTTGGTGCAAAAGGACAGCACAGTGGTTAGCATGTCCACCTCAGCAAGAAGGTCCTTGGTTTGAGTCTCGGGCACGGTTATGGTATTTCCACAGTCCAAAGACATGCACATTTGGCTAACTAGCAGTTCCAAATTGCTCCTAGGAGTGTGATAAAACGGCTTATAACCAAAAAAACACTTATACTCGCTGTAAAGCATGGTGTTGGCGGCATTACACTGTGGGGCTCCTTTTTTTCAGCTGGGATTGGGGTTGTAATCATGATAGATGGCATCATGGGTAGCTCCAAACAGCAATTAATTTTGGCAGAATACCTGCATTTCTCTGTTAGAGAGCTGAAGATTAAAACACCCAAATGTGAACCATAGAATGCGAAGATCAGTGTCATGTAATGGTTCACTCAAGAGCTAAATCTGGTTGAAAATCTGTGATCTAAAACCCTTACTATTTACTAGATCAGGAGCATTTAGATTTTTTTAAGGAAGATGTAATAAAATTGCTAAATTGGTCTCTTATCCAAAAATATTTTAATGTTGTAAATTCTGTTGGTTGCTCTGTCACATTGAAGGTAGAAAACATGATTGATCTCTCTTTTATTATTTGCATTGCAAAAAACTGCGATTTTAACAGGTGTGTATAGACTTTTATGCCTTTATAATATTAAGCGCTTTTCCAAGAGAGCAAACTGAATATCTGTCCATATGGTCAAATCACCCCATTCTTTTTTTCACATTATATTATTAGTCTACAGAAAATATATATTTTAATCATAATGTACTTTTAAGTTTCTGTTATAATTTTGCGCTCAAATTTTATGGTATCCTAAGAAGGGTTTTTAAAATGTAGACTTATCAAATTGCTTAATCTTTATCCTAGTTGTTAATTACAGCTTTACTTGTTTAATATAATGTCCTAAGCCACTGTACTAATCCTGGGTTTACACCGAGGTACTATGTTTGCAATCTTCGTGATTTATGATGAAGCGTGGAGCATGAGTTTGGTATAAAAATGAGGCAGGGCGCATCCAAGAGATAAAACTTGATGGAATCGTGTTTCCAAGTTCATTAAGATCCCCACAAAGGTTCATCTGGGTTTCTTCTACTCTGTTAATGTCTGTAAAGCCGTACTGCGCTCTACTTTGATGCTCACGTTCTATCACGATTGGCGTCAAATTGTAATACATAGTAATAATACTGTAATAAACCATCATCACAAATTCATCAAGTTCAGTCAAGATCATCATGATCCGATCCCATGACCCCGCACACTCATCACGATTTTCTTAAATCACAAAGACTGTGTATCTAGTACCCCAGTGTGAAACCAGAGTTAGTCTTTCTGGCATTAGATAAGAAAGCGATTTGAATGTCTTTGAAGTACCTTGGTCTTTAGAGAAAAGATTTTGGGTGAGATGGACTTCCATTACTGATTTGTGTGATTTGTTTTAACCTTGCTCTTAATTTTCACTGTGTCCAAGCATCTAAACAGACTAAGAGACCCTTAAGAGGAAGTCCATTTTGCTCTTGTTGTGAATGCTTTTGTTTCAGTTGGTGGCAACAGTTGCGGCTTCTGTTACATGTAGTGGTTCTCACTACATGAGTGAATCTCAGTAGATATAACATGACTGAATGGGTGTGATTAGTTAACACAGTGAGTTTGGAATTATTGTGTGAGAGAGAGAGTGAGACTTTGCCTGTGATCCTCTTACTAACCAGTGTGCTGTAATGTGCTGGAAATTTACTGATGTACAGGGGTGTGGGTAGTTTATTTTCTGCGCACACGTCTGTGTCTCAGCTAAACACAGGTTGCATTATGGGTGTACTGTGTTTTCTTGTGTTTCTTCTGCCTCTTCTATTCTGTACTGTAGGATTTGAAGGCTGCGCTATGGTGCCCTCTATCTACCCACTGGAGACACTACACAACTCTCTCTCACTCAAGCAGGTGAACAAGTTCCTGACAGCAGTGTGTGAGAACGCAGGGGACTCACACCCCAGAACCACTAGAGGTAGCAGCTGAACCTACAGTATTAGCATATTGTACACATAATCAGCATTTGTGCTGAGAATTGTTAAGGTTACCCTAATTATTTGAAGAGTCTGTTTGTTTAAACATGTCTCCTGTTCACTGCAGCTCTCTCAGCGATGTTTGATTCTCAGAGCCAGCCCTCGGTGGACTCGTATATTCCTCAGAGAGTGCTGTCCTCCTCTGCGTCTCTACGCCAACGCTCTGAGCGTCCTCCCTGGTGTGAGTACTGCACCACTTCGGTAGCCTAACCTTTAACTAAACCAAGGGTATTTGCTGTAAAAAGCCACTGTCAGCAATGTCCTGATCTTTATTACTATATTGGGGACTGCAAAAAAAATAATAAATAAAATCACAATAGGTCATGCTGTTAATAAAAATACTATCAGGGGTCATTATCAAAATAATCCAGGACTGCATGATGCAATGTGGCCACAGTCTGAAGCGTAGTGCGTCCCAAAGTTGGAAACAGGATTTCAAAACATAGTTTCTGTTATCTTGTGCGGTACAGAAATCATTCCTACCTTCTTTTACCTTCTTAGAGTTGTACTGTTATGGAAAACTAATCAATGACAGAGTAATGAAATAAACGATTTGATATATAGAATGGTTTGACATAAATGTAGATGTGAGGCTTTAGAGGGCTAGCAGTATTGGTCAGCCTTACAGGATAATGTGTGCATATGTAATACGTTTAAGCGATACAGACGCTTATTTTAACATAAATTACCATAAAAAGCACAAAACTGGTCGTTTAATTCTGTGGATTACTAGCGAAACTGAACTGCAAAGGCCAGCAGTCGTTTTTCCCTGGATGTGACGTCAACACGTTAAGTGTGGCTAAGCACGCTTGTGGAGACAGTGAGACGTCGCATTCTATTGACTCTGAGAATGAGAATGCCTTTCCTAAATCTTAAATTTTAATGTGAAATTGAACTTGTTTTTTTCAATTATCTCTATTTTTGAAATTATTTGCACCACTGCCTTCACTGTTCTGTTGTAATGGACCCAGACTGGTCACAAGACAACAGGAAAAAATAAAAGAAAGGTTTTGTTCAAATCTTCCGTATATGACACATGAAGGAATAAAAATTTGGAGATGGCTGGGAAGGGGTTGCTAATAGTGAATTTGTGGAGCAGCTGCATGCATTCAAAATAGATCTGATTTTCCAAAAAAAAAAGCAAGAAATTGGATTCTGGGAACGGTAAGCAGGCCTCTCTAAGAAAGGATGGAAGACGTGAACTCTAACTTTTTATGCAATAACATAGCATGTGCTCTGCGTTTTTAATCTTTGAGTTATTGTGTGTTTTTATGTAGATAGCAGTGGTCCTTCCAGCACGGTGTCTAGCGCAGGTCCTTCGTCTCCCATTACTGCGGACACCTCTCCTCGTTTTAGCTTCAGCGAGAAAGCAACCCTGACCCCTCAGAGCAGTGAGGAGATCCACTCGTCCGCTCAGGTTGCCAGCCAGCCTGCACCTTTGTCCTCCTCCGATCTTCCTGAAAGCCCTCCTTCTGAACCAAGCTTTGTCAGTGACCCCCAAACCCAAATCCCAGACAGACCCAGTGACCCCACCATGGATAGCGCAGCAACTACAGACTCGCCTCCACTTCCAGATGACCCAGAGTGTGAACAGGTCGAGGAGGCTCCATGTCCCACTGAAGCAGAAACGGACCCCAGTCCTCCGTGCTCTCCTCAAGCTGAACTCAGCTTAACAATGGAGTCCTTCTCTAACCTCTCGGGATCTGTGCCCGTGTGTGTGCCAGGCTCTTTGCCTGTGCTCCTGGAGCTGCGTGAGAGCAGTTCAGAGGCTGGCTCCAGTACCCAGACTCCCCTGAGCCCTGATGTGCCTGAAGAGTTCTTCAACACCCAGGAGACAGTGGAGGTAGGCGTTACATGTAGGCCTTTTTAGTCGTTTAATGCAATTCAGTGCATATATGATTGTTAAATTTTAAGCAGTGCTAGAGTGAGTACTGCTATAGTAAGCTGGGGGTGGGGGTGGGGGGTGTACATAGAAAAGAAAAAAAAGATGGGAAAGTGTCGCGTGTGCACGAGAAACTATTGCATGTGCACCAGTTACCTAAGGTTTCTCATGCGCTCATCCTGTCCCTTTTTTTTTTTCCATGTCTCATTTCTTGTGCTCACAAGAAGCTATCACATAGTTTCTCTTATGCTCTAGAAACCCATCTTTTTTTTCTTTTCCATGTCCCTTCAGGGGCTCTGTACGTTCTGGCTGGAAACCACAGTCATGATGCAAAAACATTGTTTTTATTTTAAATGACCATGCTGCGAATGACTGGTATACAGGACACTTTAATTACCATGACAGAGTGTCTGACAGTGCGGCCTCATCTAAAATGATTAATTAAGAAGAGCTCCCTTTTAATAAAGTCTTATAAAATGGAAAAAAGTCATACATACATACATATATAACTATAGATAGACAGAGAGATTGACAGACTGACCGACCAACTGACCACCCCTAAATGTGTTTATAATGTCAAAGGTCTAAGTGTATGGATGTAATATAATAATGCTTACTGGTAGCTCAACAGTTTAAAATATTTCAAAAAACTATACGATATGATCATATAATGTAAAATTTAACATTAAAAAAAAAGCAGAACATCAAAAATCATCAAAAACAAAAATTTGCTAGCAGTTACTTCAAAAGTCAACAACTAATTATTGAACACGTATTTACACACAGTGACTAAAAATGTCTGTATGTAAATTAGCTGTCCGCAAATTAGATGTCAACAACAGCTGTAGTGGGTGCAGCCAAGGTGGATTTGTTACTGTGTGGAAAGCAACGGCGGTGTTTCTCCACGACTTGCAACAAGGACTAATTCTGTTCTTCTTGATTGGTCTAAACTCCACTAATGTGTAACGCCTATGTGCCTTCTGAATAAACAGTGATGTATTTTCACCTGCGGTTGCCTTGGTAATGATGACTAGCGACAATGACATAAGAAGTCACTGACACAAGACAATGACGTACGAAGTATAACAATACTACTGACTGTGGCGTGGCTTCTAAAATGCAGAACAGAACAATATAAATCTCAGTGATGACATCATATGTAGACGCCACTGTGTTTATTCCAAAACAAAAGCGAATCAGTGATTCATTTAATGTGATGAAACAGCAAAATTAAATTAGGGTGTATCTCAGTATATAATGCAGTGTTAATACATGCATGTAATAACCACTGTATAGTTACTGTTTGAGCAAATTTCAGCTCATTGAGCTACCGGAAAATATGCATATATTTGCATGAAATGTGGAGAAGTTACTATGCTTCATAAACGGAACAAAATGAGGTGGAAGGACCTGAAAAATGTTGAAAACATTAGTGGCACCCTAACTCATATATATATATATAGATATATCTCTCTCTCTCTATGTATATATATATAAAGGTTGTTAAAATTCTACTGTGATTCCAGCCACATCTCAACTGACGCCAAGGTTGAGAATCAGAGCCCTTAAAAAAAATAGCTAATCAAAAAAATAGTTTGTTCAATGTAGAGCATTTTTTTGTGTTTGGGAAGAGTTGAGCCACAAAATAAACCCTAATGGCTGTTTTATGCCATCAGGTGGACGTGTGGAGAAGCGGCACCCGGAACCTCCCACATCCCGGCACTCCGGTAGAGGTTGGTGCCCCACATGCCTCTGAATCCTGAAGACAGTTGTGTTGTCCACGCACAGTTTGCATGCTAATCCATGCTAATCCATTCTGGTGCCTCAGTACCTTCCTGTTAAACGATGTACACCTAAAGTAGGTCTCAGGAGGTGAAGCAGTTGCCTGATCAGACATTGTGCAAGCAGAAGCTGCTCTTCCTGTTGTAGCCTCCTTCTGAAATTCTGCATGTCGTTTGGTTCGGTGTGAAGTCTTAGTGCTCCTCTCAGAATTAACTGAATCACGGAGTTCTCCATCAGCTTGGTGTCACATTGAAAACTTTATTTGCCTGTGACTGTCTGGTAATGTGACTATGCGTGCAATATAAACAGACTGTGACCAAGTGATCAACTCTGTGAAGTGCACTGAATCTGTGCTAATTAAGGGTTTTTTCCTTTTTTCTTAGCATCTATATCATTTCTATAAGTAAACTCACCTCTTTTTTGTAGGATATTGTTATTACATTACCACCTAATACTTTACTGATAAATCTATATTGATTTCATTGGCTGCTATTTTGTGTAAATTTGATTGGCCACATTTTTATTAGCAGCACTCCTGAGTAGTAGTCAGTAGTCATGAAATATGGCTTGGATGGTTATCCCGTATCCCATGTCCCGTTATCGGGTACCCACCACAGGAAAAACCCAGCGTTACTAAGTTGATGCTGATTGGCTGTTATGTATTGCTGACTTGCATGATGATGGGCAGCAGTATATATAAAAATCAGATTTATTATTAATAACAAAACTAAAACCCAAAAAAAGAGAGGCTCATGCACCACTACTCAGACCCACACAGAAGAAAAACACAATCTAGCTCAGGTAGGCAGACATACTTGGAACAAACACAGAAATCAGAAGCTTGACAGATCATCATCTTGTTAAACGGATACTTAAACTAAGAAGACGGGTGATACAAATGAACCTGGAAATCGAAAAGGCAGCATAAAGCAAACCCAGGTGTGGACACCTCTTGAGACGTTTATTGGAATTTCCGCTTTTAGGCAGTGCCTAAATCTATATATTTTTCAAGTTTTACTTTCTTAACAAATACACAGCATGGATAAGGACAGATGATTTGATAATGTAGCCTACTGACAATTAAATTATTTATTTCATTCCTTCCTGACAAAGCTTTCAATGCCACAGTCATAAGTTATGAAATCATAAGGAACTACATATCACTGTACTATACAGATATTTATCAACTACTGCAAAGCAAATTTTTTAAAATATAGAAAAATAACAGGAATAAACTGTTTCATCTTTTTTCAAGTTTATATTTTTCTACAAAACATATAGTACTACCACAGTTATGACTAGAGATACCAAACTCTTAACTTGAGTTCAGGTTTATTTCCCTTTAGCTTCATAGCGTCCAGCTCATAAATTATATACAGTAAGTTTCTGTTATACATGCCCTTACTTGCTTATCTCAGCTGATGTTTTCCTAATTTTATCATTTTTACGTCTACATTTCAAAGCTTACCAATAAAGTAAATATTTATTTAATGTTACCCAATAAATATGCTGCTGTTTAAATGTTTGCACTGTAAAATGCTAAATTGGCTGTTGACAGAAGCAGAGGAATAGTCAACATACATAAAAGGAGGGATAGTGATTAAGTACATTTCTTTTTGGTTTGTATCTGATTATAGATGGTGCATATTAGTGTGGTGTGTACAATGTCTGACTAGAGCTTTTTCTACTTTGACTAACCTGTGTGTTTGTCTAATACTACTACAACGCCATTGTATACAGAAACTGCAGAAGGGCAATCAACTGGGGAAATGTTTATTTACTGTACTGACATTTTATTGTAACGTCTCTGTAGTCATTTTCACAGTTCTTATGTGTTAAAAACAGAGGGAGATTATTTGGAACTAATATTTGTTCTTTTTTTAACCACTGACATTTTAATTATATTCTTATTACAGATGTGTAGTGTTGCTGCTGCTGCTATGTTTGCCTTCAGTGCAGTCTTTAGTGCATCAGTGGCATTTTCAGTGCTCCAATAAAAGTCACAAATATGTTCAGAATAAAAGTTGATGTATTGCTCTCTGTGTGTTTATTTTACTTTTTTTTAGAGTAGAGCTTAGCACCTCCTTCTCAAAGCAGGACGGTCCGCGTTTCTGTGTGGAGTTTACATGTTCTCCCTTGTGCTTGAATGGGTTTCCATTCAGGTGCTCTGGTTTCCTTCCACAGTCCAAAGACATGCACATTAAGCTAATTGGCTGTTCCAAATTGTCCGTAGGTGTGAATGTGAATGGTTGTGTGTGTCTTGGTGCTGCAATGGTCTGTAGAGCTGTTCAGGGTGTACCACAGCTTCAGCCAGTGTCATTTGAGATTGGATCCTATTTTTCCTATCTTCCCGTCGTTGCACCTCTGGGTCTATGGTCCTGTTTCCCAGTTATAAGCAATGTCAATTTATGACCATGGAAGCTGTCATTCTTCAAAACATTGTGACCTTGCACTGACCTCCAGCTTTGACCTTGACTTTCCAACGTCAAGTCATCTCTGGGAAAGAAGTGTCCCAGCGAGTTTGGAGAAACAAATGGTCATAAGTGAGGTAAGTTCACTGACATTTTTTGACTAAATAGCTTTCTTAATATCTTGGTCTCTACACATTATATATTGCTGTTTTATGGACCCCTCAGCCTGTTAACTAGCCCCAGGCACAAAAACTGGTTTCGGTTTTCTTTTTTGTATTGTTTCAAAGACCACCACCCAGAGTACTGCTTGATGCACCTTCATTTCTGTCATATTAGGGCTACGATAAAGAAAATTTCCAAGGTGATCTATTTGTTCACCCTTGATAGACATCTCATCTCGGTGTTAATGGTGTCACCAGCAGCCAATCAAAACATTGGTTTTGTTTTGGCTCAAAGAATAGTGAGGCTCTGTTGGTGGTACAGCCGCTGCACCCAGTACTGCATTTGTACTCAAACACAAGAGCTTTGTTCCTCCCCATTCATCTCTGGTATATAAAAAGACAGAACAGCCACGCAGGATTGGGGTGTGATGGATTCGAATGAATAATAGTGATCCAGTGACCCAGATGGTGATATCGTAGTCCTTTGCATTTAGTCTTTGCCAACTGTTGTAATTGGGTTGCCAACCCAACCGTTGTAATAGAACACTGTTTCACTTGTTTACATAACAGTCATGTGTTTGGATGTGAAGATATTATTATTGTCTAGTGATAGGTACAGAATAGTACCACCATGGTGTACCATGATGGTCAGTAGTGCACAAAATGACTGCACAGCCTCACAGCAAGATGGTCCTGCGTTCAAGACCCAGGCTCGGTCATTTCTGTGTGGAGTTTGCATGTTATCCCTGTGATTAAATGGGTTTCCTCTGGTTACTCCAATTTCTTCCCACAGTCAAAAAACATGTTAAGCTACTTGGCTGTTCCAAATTGCTCTTCAGTGTGAGTGTGAGTGGTTGTGTTCATGTGGCCCTGCAATGGTCTGGCAAGCTGTTCAGGGTGTACCCCTCCTTCACCCAGTGTCGGCTGAGATAGGTGCCAGGCCTCCTCGATTTCCTGGATTAAATGAATCTGCAAATGATTGAGTGATTTAATAAAAGTATGGCTTAAGTCTCTGATATGCTGGTGATATGCAGGTTTTTTGGTAACTCTGATCTTTTTTGTTACCATGACAGTATTTTACATGTAAATCATTTCTTGCTGAATAATAATTAAGGTGTCACCTATTCCTATAATTGGATTTAAGTAATATTTTCTCATACTAAATTACAAAGCCATCACACAAAAGGAACATTTCCTGTCATCTCCTCTATAAAGCATTATTCATCTCCAGGAATTGGTTTAGCACTCTCATAGTGCAAAGTGAATTTTCTTCCAGCATACGTCTTCTTCTTTATAATCAAAAGACACGTCATTCTTTATCAGTGTCTTCTCATTCAATTATTTATTATACAGCGATGGTTTTGTGTAGGCCTTTTTTCCCGGGTTAATACAAAACCCTCAGAGCAGAGAGAGCTCACTACATTCCAATATCTCCATTATTGTACATTTGCAGTAACCTAAAAACTAAGATGTCTCAAGCCTCCATTAATCTTATAAATTGACTTATCCGATGTATCCTAGCAGCACTGAGTCTTATCTCTGTGATTTGGCCTTGTTTTGAAATTTAATATAATAAAAATATAATATTGTAAATTATTTCAAAAGAGCACATGGTGGCAGAGTAGTTAGCACGTCCGCATCACAGTAAGAAGGTCCTGGGTTCAGGTCCCCAGCTCGGGCGTTTCTGTGTGAAGTTTTCATGTTCTCCTTGTGCTTGTATCGTTTTCCTTCAGGTACTCCGCTTTCCTAATACAGTCGAAAGATATGCACAGTAGGCTAATTGGCTGTTCTAAATTGCACCTAAGGTGTTTGTGAGTGTGAATGGTTTTGTGTGTTGGGCCTGCGATGTCTTGGTAAGCTGTCCAGGGTGTACCGTCCTCGCCCAGATTTGATGGCCACCAGCCTACCGGCAACCCTAATTAGGACTAAGCAGCTTTGAGAATAAATTGGATGTAATTATTTTCATTTCCCCCATTTTTTCATGCTACTTGAGTATAACCTAATCTCACCTAGATAGCTGCCACCTGGCTTTAAACACTAATGTGCAATCTATTTTTTTTTTTTTTTTTTTTTTGAGAGCATTTATTGAAACAGATGGAAGGTGTGGTTACTGCTTGGTTGAATGGGCTGTCCCAAGTCAGAATGAGTGTGAATGGTTGTGTGTGTGTTGGCTCCGTGATGGCCTGACAAGCTGTCCAGGGTGTACCCTGCATTCGCCCAGTGTCAGCTGAGATAGGCGCCAGCCTCCCTGTGACCCTAGTGGAATTAATGGGTTCAGCAAATGAGTGAGTGAGGGATTTCAAAAGTAACAATGATATACCTTCAATATCACAGACAATGTGAAACATTTTAATGACTGTATTTTATTGGTGATCACCAGGTTTACCCTTTTACAACATATCTGCAGATATTCTACATTTAGAGAGATTTCAAAGAAAGATACAGAATATTGCACATGAAATAAAAGATCTAAAAGATTAACAAAGCAAAATTAACTTAAAAACAAAAAGAAAAGAAAGGAAAAGAAAAGAAGAGCACACCGCACAGAGATAAATGGGAGCGCGGCCAAGTTAAATGTGCCATTGAGACCATTGAGACATTAAGCTATTAAATATATATATATGTATATCTTTAAAATAGTACAGTATTTAATATCATTATTAACTAGAACATACACGGTCAAATTTAAGTTCACATGCAGAAACTAACCAGGAAAAGCAGGATTTTAAGAATCTGATACTGTCAAGATCTGAGTAATTAAAAATGCAACTAAAGGACTCTTTTTGCACACCACATTGATGAGTTCTCTTCTGTTAATCTTTTGGTTTGGCTGAAGTTGTTTGTTTACTAATGAAAAAATGGACACCACTTAAAAACCTTGAATATAAAATACGATCAGTGATCTGGTCACATGATCTGGCAGTCAGGTAAATGGTAGTATTTTGTGTGTTTAATATTTATTGTCCTTATTCATCAAACCAGTTGGTTTAAGTCCATGTCGACACTCTTGGTGAGAAAGCTTCCGCTTAGCACTTAGAAATAACCAGCAGCTAAAAAGTTACAATTTAATGTAAACATTAACATTACAATCCAGATATATTTTTCGCAAACAGCTCGCCACCCTCCTGTACTATCCAAAAATAAAGCGATAATTTATCAAGTCTAAAAGAAAGAAAATGCAGAATGATTTCGTCCAAGTGACCCAGGCTGAATGGTTAGTGACAACTCATAATATAAATGTTGTGTTCAGGACACTTTACTTCATCGACAGACAGTTTAATTTACTTGGAATTTAATTTTTTAAAATTTGAATGGTGTAAATAAAATGTTGTGGTAATCTGGTAAAGCGAATTGCTTTTATTTTACCTGTTTTAGACAGACCTTTAACATCAAATGTATCTTCAAAACATTTATCATCATATGTTTTAATTTCTACTGTTGACATTACACATACAACATTTTATATTCTGTCATTTTTTTGTTAATTTTACTTCACATCAAAAATTCTCAATATTTCCACTTAACCTGTGGCTTTTTTTTTTACCTTGACTTCAAACACCTGGTAATAATGATATCTAAAAACAAATCAATTTTCTAATAACAAAAAAAAAAGGTTTTATCCCTATTGGAGACCACAGTGTGCTTATTTATATCACAACCTAAACACGATCCGGGACCTGCATTCGGTCCTGGGAAAAGATGCCAGTTATTCATAGTCATTAATTCCACCCACACTTGTGCACCAAATATGTAATCTTATCCAAGTATACCATCCACACCCTCCGCAGCGTTCCATCGACTGCAACCCTCCTAATATCCAGCATCACATTCTTTTCCTATTGCTAATTCCTTTGGCTTTAGAATCATTCTTTTCCCAACGCTGTCAGTTTTTCTATATTTACAAACAAGTAAATTAAGAAAAAATAAAGCAAATCAGTATAAAGTGCTGATACGTTTCATGAGATAAATCTGCAATTAACGTAAAAGTAACAATTTCAGGTCTCTCTCTATTTTTGTCACATCAAGAAATAGCCATTATAAATCATGGTCAACTTTGACAGCATACACTGCATAGAACACAAATTAATGTTCATAACTAAACATTGCCTTATTGTATACTACCCTAATTCGTCACTTTTACTTTGCATTGAGGCAGAGTAAACACCTCAGCTCAGTCTTGTATCATATTACATAAATCCTTCATGGTTTGGGAGATGGGTCCTCTTAGTCTGATTAAAGGTATACAGGCAGACACATTAGACACGTTTACATTTTAATTGTCTTTATACTGTAACATGTGGATGCATTGTGGTGCTAGTAATGAACAAACAATTACTTTTTTTGTTTTCTGAACATGGCAACAGAATAAACGATGTATATGCTAGTATTCTGCAAACTGTAAGGACACCAGCATGGAACTAGCTTCGGAAGAAGACATTACTTGAGTAATACATGATTTCCTGTGTGGTACATATGTTTGTATGAGCATAAATGTACTGTAGAGCAGAAGCTGCGTGCAGAAGAAAGATATGTGCATAAATTATATAAGAAAACAAAATTAACAGTATTATAACAATGAGTGAAACTCCAGATGAGCTTTTAATGACACTTCTGTGCCTTAATAAATAAAACTGATGAAACGGTGGTTTTAACCTTACTGTAATGGCATCATCCAACAATACAAAGTCAAAATGGAAATTGTAAAAAAAAATAATAAATAATAGCAATAATGATGATAAAATATTTAAATAATCATTTAAACAATTGACCAACACAACAGATAATATGTATTTCTTGCTTCATTAAAAAGAGACTGTAAACTGAAAAACCCAACGTTAAGGCACACCCGTCAAGAGCCTTTCTGGATAATACCATTCTCGTTCGGGTTAGGGAATGTTGAAAGGGTCATAATTTGTTTCTGGAGAGATAGGGACTATTGAGTGACTATGCACAATGTTATCAAAGGAATTTTTGTTACACAGAAGAAGTGACAAATAAGGCGATAAACGATCGTTCGAGTGTAAAAGTGTGAACCTGGGAGCCATACCAGACTTAGAACTCAATCTTACAAGCAGGGAATGACTCATCCTGCATCACAACTGTGCTGCTGCTGGCCAGCACCATGATATTCAGGTCCTGTTGCTTCTCGTGGGTCTGTTGATACCACTCTCTCATCACTTCTGTATCATGGGTGGGGATCAGCGTCACCTAAAGCACAGCAGAAGTACATATTTTAGCACTGTAAGCTCGTTGAAGTTCATTTATTCCTGAATAATTTATTATTACTCCAACAGTGAAGAGGAATTAGCATCATTTGGCAGGCAGGTTTTCTCGAATGAGACAAAATAAAACAACATATTATATACCTATGTAGCCATTTAAAAGATTGATTTTTGTGATATTTTCATCAATGTGGGGGCTGATGGTGTATCGGTTAGGATGCTGGGATCATGATCAAGATGTCGTGGATTTGAATCACCTTTAGACCCCCACTGTGCTAAGACCCCTGGGCAAGGTCTTAACCACAAGTGTGCTTCTGTCCACCCAGCACAACAATGGGTACCAGAAAAAATACTGGGAAGGTAGCCTGCGATGGACTAGCGGGGATGAACTTCAGCCTGTTGAGCCAGTAGGTTCAGGTGTAAAAAGCCCCAAAACCTTACCTTTTACCTTCACTCTCCACTGTAAGTATTATGTTAAATGCAACAAGTATGCTGTTATTTGCCTTTTACAAAGTGAGGCTTGTGAACGCATATGAGAAGCATACCTGTAGATTAGTCCCCCACTGTGCTTTTCCTTCCAGCAGTGCATCCAGGACAACACGGCTAGGCTCTCCACTGCTGGAGTCATTCCCACTCACTACATAATAGGTAGAGCGCACACGTTTGAAGAACTCCTGGTCGACATTTTTAGCACTGCAGTGGTTGGGAATGTAGGCCAAGTCCACAAAGATTGGAGAGCCAGCGGGTGCAGCAGAACTGGATTTTGCAGTGGTTGATCCTGATGAGAACAAGTGTGTGAACATTGAAAATCATACAGAGACAGAACTGAAATGCAAAGTGTGGACACATTTCTTGTTCTGCTTTCATACTTTGCTCATTAAAGGATTGCTACATGTTTAACTGCAGATATATTCATATTTTGTTACAATATTTTGTTATTGTTATTAATATCTCCAATTACAAACCTGAACTAGTTTTAATTCCATTGACAAGGCCCTTGCCGGTGTTGTGACTTGACTTAGACAAGTCATCCTCTAAGTCCTTCTTCTTCAGAGAGGTGGTACGTGGGGAGGTATCCTTTGACGGAGATCTCTTACGAATGGCATCCGCTTTCCTTGCCGGCGACCTTGACTTGCCTGATTTGCGAAGACTCTTCGTTTTTGGGTCTTTCTTTAAAGGTTTGTCAGTAAGGCTGGAGAGTGCATCTGGGTCTATCATGCAGACATCAGGACGAGGTGGGCAAGGGGCTGGATCCAGCATCGGAGAGGGAAGTGGATCATAAGTTTTCTCTGACCGGGATGAGAAGTGCTTCCCACCGTAAGCTCCAGACACTTTGTCCACGGGGAGATAATCTGCATCCTCATCAGATTCTGCATTTGCTTCTGCAGTGATGGAGGGACACTCCTCTGTTCCGGGTGGAACATCAGAATCTGTCTGTGAGGGCAGAGATTCGCTGACAGAGGTTGGAGGTGTGTCCTCTCCAGTTAGGCCAGTTCCTGCAGCCATGGCTCCAGAGTGGTGCTGTGATTCACTGTCGTCTTTGTAGGAACCATGCTGTGGCTGATTCTGCGTTCGTTTCTTGCCTGAAGGCTGCTGCTGATCCGCATCCTGGCTTCTTTGTTCCTCGTCTTCCTCATCAGTGGACAGGTGGCAAATGCTTGGGTTGATAAAAGATGGGGAAGTGTCTCCCTT
The DNA here is from genome assembly GCA_039654305.1 of Porochilus rendahli. NCBI lineage: Eukaryota > Metazoa > Chordata > Actinopteri > Siluriformes > Plotosidae > Porochilus > Porochilus rendahli. The sequence goes on along the minus strand of JBCNYG010000014.1, from coordinate 10,345,782 downwards.
TCTCTGTTTGTACTCAGAGGAAGAGTAACCTGGGGAAGAGGAGAATGAGCTGGCACCCATATATGTATCAGAATGATGGTCATCGCGCCTGCTTGGATCTTCTTTATTGTAGGAGGATGGGAAAGACTGTTCAGCTGATGAAAGGGAAAGAGGACGAGGCGGATGCTCAGGCTCCCTTTCTTCTTCTTCCTCATACTCATCCTCATGACGATAATGAGGTGGTGAGTCTCCTGGGTAGACACCTCTTTGCTGCTGTGGTTCCCATTCAAACGGGTTTCTTATTTTACAGGCTTCAAATTGCTCACTTTTCACGTCAGTTTTGGATAGGATGGATGTAACCTTGGTGGTCTCAGCAAAGGCTGCTGGTGCTGCCATGGTGACCTCTGCAGGACCATTTGCAGTATCTAGTTTCGAAGTAGGTGGTACTGAAGATGTGTATGTCAGCACATCTGGAAATGTGCCTACCTTACTGGCAGAAGACAGGTTTTGAGTCATGGAAAAGGGATCGTCTTTCTTGTCTGCTTCAGCTGTAAATGGAGATCTGGTAGAGCACTGGTAGTGCAGTTTGTCCTGCTCAGACTCACAAATGTAATCTTCCTCCTCTTCGCTACTCTCAGTGTCTTCATAATATTGCTTCCCAGGCAAATCAGCATGAGGCGTTGATGCACCGAACAGATCTTTTTTCGTAGTTTCTTTCTCAACAGACTCAGAAAGAAGGTTGTACGGTCCGGTAGCACCATATTCCGCCTCCAAACCAGCATCTACCTGCCATTCTGGCTTGTAAAAGCATGCACCCTGAGGACCTTTGTTCGGTGCACTACTCACAGAGCTGGGAGGTTCTTCCTGGGAGGTTTTATCCACTCCAGAGGTAAGTGGATAGGAAGGTAAAGGCTTGGCTGCCTCAAAAGGTGATAGTGGTGAAAATCTTGCTAAGCCAGATGCAGGCTCAGCTGTGGTGGTGGCAGGTGTGATTTTCTCGGACACCTCCAAATACTCATCCTTAACCAGTCCACCAGAACTAGACAATGGTGAATCTATTACAGGTGAATGCTCATCTTTAAAGGGTGAATACTCATATCCAACACTGGCAGGAGTTCCTAGCTCATCTCCGAACTGGCGACTGGTAGAGAGAGAGGCAGAGGCAGAAGATGAGTGACTGTAGGAGGAAGAGGAGGAGTATGCTGTGGCTGATGTGGTTGTATAACTGAAGCCTGGTGAGACAGAGTCTCCAGGTTTTTTTGCTAGAATATCTGGTGTCTTTTGCTTTTCAAATTCAAGGTCTTTGTCATCATGAGAGTATTTATCTTCAGTTTGTTTTGTGGAGAAAGGTAAGAAAGACTGGCCATAGCTATCATCTTTTGCCGCTAAATGACTGGATGGTACAGATGTTTTCACCTCACCATGAGAATATTCATATCCAGAATATGATGATGCTTCCTTTTTACTCAGTTCAAAAGTTTCCTCAGTATTTTTCTGGCTCTTTGTTGGTTCAAAAGGTGTAGGGATTTGGGGCATGTCAAAGCTGACAGAGCCAAAACTATAGTCCTGTGAGGTGTCCTTCTTTTCCTCCTTGAATTCAGGCGGCACTATGCTGGCGGAGCCATATAATGGGCTTAATTCTTTTGCTGGTTCGTATTTAGAATCTTTTTCCACACCGCTGTCACTGACACGTCTCCTGTAAACATCATCATCATCGTCTTCTTCTTCATCAGTTTCTTCTTCGTCATCATCATCATCTTCTCCATGTGCTAACATTTTCATATCTAGTGCACTCATTCGTGTCACTTCACTGAAAGTCTGCCCTGGTGAAGAAGTGCTGATTTTTGATGCCAAATAGCCAGAAGTGGCAACATCATCTTCTGTCTTTCCGCTAGCAGTGGACTTATCAAATTGAACAGAAAATAGGTCTCCTTCTGGAGAGAATGAATATGCCGATTTCTTGGCCTCTGCTTTAACATCAGGTAATACGTCTGCAGATTTTTCAGCGAAAATGTGTCCAACGGTGGATTCCAAACACGTTCTGGTTTCGCTGGATGATGACGACACATCTTTTGGGTGAGATTCCTCGAAATCTGACATCTTTGTTGTTTCCGTAAATGTATACGAGGAGTCCTTTTTCTCCATTTCCTTCGGGTAGTCAGCCTTATCAGTGCAATCTTTTGGTAAATTAGGGGAGTACGAATCCACTGAACTTGATTTACTGTCGTATACATCAGAATATGTAAAACTCTTCCCTACATATGGTGTATCCTGCCTTATTTCTCTCATTTGACCTTCTTTAATACTTTTTTCAGACTGAGGGAAGGAGTACAAGTTGAAGTGTACGTTTTTATCACCGTTTTTGGAGGACGCCAGGGCGTCATCTCTCTCTGAGAATGACACATCCTTCTTGCTGTAGGCTTCTGACACTGAATCAAACTTATCCTGAGGTCCCTTAATGCTTGAGTAAGTGCATTCTTCATCTTCACTCTCTTCCTCTTCTTCAGAGCTCAGCATCTGGGACTTGTGTTCTTTCTCGAAGTAGGTCATGTCTTGTGGTTTATCGTTCTTATCCGCGCCCTCCTTCTCATTTTTAATTAGCTTCGCCTCTTTTAAAGCTTGTGGCTCGCAAGTGTCATCTTCATCAAGGAATGTGCTTTCCCTCTCTTCTTTGTATCTTGTTTTAACACAGGTCTTCAAATCTCCCTTCCCAAAGTATTCTTCTTCCCTTATTGCCTCCTCTTCTTCCTCGCCATCAACATCATCTTCGTCTTCACCTGAATCGTCAAATGTGGCCCTTGTGCTAGATAAATCACCTTTGAATGGGTCACCTTCACCCATTATTTTAACAGTCTTTTTGTTTGCATCAATATCTAAAACTGTTTCAGGCTTAGATACCATCTGAATATCATATGTGTCCTTGTCTGTTCTCTCCTCTTTCTCTATAAATAAAGACTTTGGTGCCTTTTCCTCAGTAGGCGAATAGCCAATGCTGGTTGGGCCTGACTGTGTAGGTGAGGCCATTCTCATGGTGCTATCGTCTGGACTTAAACATCTCTCTGACGGTTCTGAAGCACCACTTGCCTCTGGTGTGCTGGAGATACACAGTGCAGTAGATAGTGTTTTCCCAGCACCATCTGTTTTGGGCTCATCTGGAGAAAGGACCTCTTCATCTCCTCCTTGCAGGACAGAAGGTGTTCCAGGTGAGGAAGGAGCTAAAGTTGAGGAGGGGCATTTATCAAGCGTTTCCTGCACTGTGGCAGACGCGTAACCCTCATGAAGTTTTCCAAGAGGCATGTCAATATTGGGTGTCTGGTCATCTTCTTCTTCATCTTCGTCGTCATCTTCATGTGGTTGAGTGGTTGGTTTTGCAGTAGCTTCCACCTCTGGTGCTGTTGATTGGTAGTCATCTGATGGGGGTGACTTGAAGCATTTGTCTTCTTCTAAAGATGATGTTGGAGAGATTGTGCCAGCTGAATGGACGTATTCTTTTCCTTCTGTACGACCCGATGAATGCATACTGTTCGCATTGTCCAGAAGTAAAGAGCTTTTTCCTAGTTCTTCGGTCGGTGGTGCCGTCACAGATGCAATAGATTGATCTTCAGTAACTGATGCTGCAAAAGAGGATAATTTATCATACTCTGTAATTGAAGTGGCTGACGATATATGTTCTTCTTCAGCTAATGGTGCTGCAATGATATTCGTAGAATATGTAGATAAAGGTGGCTCTTGGCCTACACTGCTCGTGTTTGCTGTGAAGTCGGGTGCAACAGATATGGTTGGGGGTTTTATGTCTTTCGTGCCATGAAAGAAAGGGTCAGGTTGATCAGGGACGGAGATGTCGTCATAGCGCAAATGAGGGATCCTGTCCTCTGCCTCTTCATGGATCTCCTCATCAGAAAGGGTCTGTTCGGTCTCTGAATATCCAGGGATGGTTTCATCTTGGATGAACGAGATGTGTTCAGTGGCACCAGCAGCTTTAAGAGTTTTAGTCTCAATTTGTTTGGGGTCCCAGTCTTTACTAATGTGCTCTTTTTTCACCTCTTCAGTTTTATATTTCAACTCTTCTTCATGAACTATATCTTCAGCTTCCTCCAGCTCAGCCTTTTCAATAACATCCTCTTCCTCCTCGCTGTCACTCTTTTTACGTTTCTTTTCAAGATCTTCCGTCTTCTTCACGTCCAGGCATTTTATATCATCTGCCTTCCCTGGGATATCTGAAATTTTTGTCTCAGTGTTTTCTTCCTCATAGTCATCTTCTGTGGCAGCACCCTCGTCCTCAAATTTGTCTGCTGCTTTTGTGAGAGATTTACTTATCTTTTCTCCATACACATGTTTTTCCTCATGAGGGGATTCAGTCTCATTGTCAGTAGTGGGTATTCCTTCATCAGGAGACACAATACGTGTGACTTTTGTATCCGGAACAAATGTTGATTCAAGGTTTGAAAGCACTTTGCTCGCTGCAAGCTCAGAAAGTTCCTCTTGTCTAAGTGCTTCAAAATCCTTGGTAAGATCTTCAGGGGAGGAGACCAGAGATCGGTCATTTTCCTGTATCTCTTTTGAAACCTTTTGTGCAGCAGGTCTGTTTTCTCGCTCCTTGATTGCTTTAGTTTTTTCAGTCTTAGGTTTGGTTTGAACCTTTGCTTTGCTAAGAGTCTTCTTGACCTCAGGAGTGAAGGGTTTTAAGTCCGGTTTGGTGATCTTTCTTAATTCTGGCTTACTTGAATCGGCCTTCTTTTCCTCCTTCATTTTAGATTCCTTATTGTCATCTTTCTTAACAGAGTCCTGCTTTTTTATCTCTTTCTTCTCCTTCTTTATCTGTTTCTTTTCTTTATCCTTCTTTTCCTCCATTTTAGAGGTCTTGGTCTGTTTCTTAGGAGACTTCTCTCTTAACAACTTCTTTTTCTCTTGCTTTGCTGTATCAGTGGCATCTACGCAGGTTTTCGCTGGTTTAGGAGGTTTAACACTCTCATGCAGTTTGTTCGGCTTCTTTTCCACTTTAGTCTCCTTTACGGAATTGCTTTTTGATTCAATGTCCTCATTTGCCTCTTTCTTACTTGCTTTAGTTGTGGCAGGTATTTTGGGTGAAGATTTGAGGCTTTCCTTGCTATCAGTCCTTGGCTTAAGTTTTGTTTGTTTGTTCAGGGAAGGGGGCCCTCCAGACGATATGTCTTTTTGAGTAGCAACTGGATAACGCAAGAAATCAAGATGCCTTAGCTTTTCCAGTCCCTCAAAAATTTTGTTCTGTGGAGCATTTCCAGGAAACAATACCCTCACTATCTTTTCAGTAGCACTGGCTGGAACCCAAACGACAAGAGCTGTTACGGATGTAAGGTAAGGAACAGAAATTTCGCCCTCTTTTCCATTGGCCAGGGTGATGCCAGTCTTGGCCTTACTGTTACCTGCCCATTTCTGCATGAAAAATTGCATTTCTTTACTGTCCTTGACTGGATTTAGAATGTACATATCTAGCCTACCAACGCCCAATTTGTGAAAAAGGGTGACAGGCTCGATTGTGTTGCTAACAACTCGATACAGGGGCTCGGGTTTGATACCCAGTTTGTTGAGGTACTGCAATGTAAGAGATGCCTCCTCAATGCTCCTTTTAACTTTCAGAGTTGATTCTAACATCTTTAGCTTTTCTGGAACGTTGAAGAAAACCACACCAAGTTCAGGTGAAATCAAGTTTTTCATCCATTCTCCGTAGGCATTTGAACCCTGAGAATGGTCCTCTTCTTGCTCTGCAATTTTTCTTCTCAATAGTCCATTTATTCCAGGGAGATTATCAGCTCCAATGTGGGTAAGAAGAACAGAATCTATCCGATCCAAATGTCGGACCAGTTTCCAGAAGCAAGACTTTTGGTCTGAGCCACCGTCAATCAAAATGTTAAAGCCATTGACTGCGAACAGGGCTGAGTCTCCTCTGCCTCCAGGGAAGATGTAGCAGCATGGCTTGGACAACTTCAAAAACCCCCCTGAGCTGGGTGGCTCCAGGAGCTCAAATGGGGAAGCCACATCCACAGTCTCAGAGACGTAATCAGTAAACTCTGTAACACCTTCCATCTCAGGCAGCACAGGGTCAGAGTTAAATCTGTAGTCCAGAAAGTTCTGCTCCAGGTTGAGCCCTAGGGAGCTCCAGGCCCCCTCTCCTTCACAACCCACAGTCAGACACGCCCGCTCACCTGGACCTGACTGGCTCAGGAAGTTCTTAATCTGAAAAAAGGTGAAGCCGCAAAAGTAGAATCCATTACAATTTGATCATCGTTACCGAATTAAGAGTTTCCAGCAGTACAGTAAATGCTTACTCTTGGGCTTGTGATGATATCAGACAAATTCTTCCAGTCAAACACTCCACCTTTCAGGATGATGTCACCACCTTGCTCAGTGCTCTGACCACTCAGGACCAGTAGCTTGTGTTTCGCTGAGTCACAGAGGAGTGTTCTGATCTGGTTGAGGGGAAAATATTATGTAGCAGAGACATAAAATCAGCTTGTTAATGTTTTTATATAAAGCTCCATTACCTCTATAGCAATATTTTCCACAGATGGATTCACTAATACGACTGTATGAAGGACATCACTCTCGTATTGAAGAATTCTTTGTCCTGCAAATGGAGAGAAAGACATAAAAAATTTGGCAAAGTGCTTTAAAAAGCAAAGAAGCACATATGAGTGTTCCTGAAGATATATTTTAGGAGATATTAAACCCGAAGGCAATGTTCACCACTAACATAGACTGAGACATAATATAATTTTTTTGTATCAAAATATTGTGTATAGATATAATATATATGAAATCTACATATTATTTGCGGCACGGTGGTGTAGCGGTTAGCACGTCCGCCTCACAGCAAGAAGGCCTGTGTTCGATTCCCAGCTCGGGTGTCTCTGTGTGGAGGGTTGGCCCTGCGATGGCTTGGCGAGCTGTCCAGGGTGTACCCTACCCTCGCCCAGTCGCCCAGAATGGGCACCGGCCTCACCACAATCCTAATTACGATTAAGCGTTTCAGAAAATGAATGAATCTACGTATCATCATTATTATTATTAATATTATTATTATTCGTTTTATAATTATTGTTCTTAAATCAGTTTTTTATCATAGTCCATTTTATTATTATTAATAATAATAATGAATAACAATAATTACAATAATTATTATCATCATCATCATCATAATAATGTAATTTTAGTGTGAACGATACAATTATAACATTTTCAAAGCTTTAAATATCTCAAAGCAGACTTTACATTTTATATAAATAAAACAACATCGCATAGCTCCTGTAAGCCATGCTACTTGCTGTTGCCATGGGAATGGCGAGCTAGCGGCTGCCGCTGTTACACTGACCCAGTCTTGGAGCCGGCCGACGCATTGCAGCATTTCTGAGAGAGGGAGTGAAAAAGCCCTCACATCTAATGCATATGAAAAGGTGCGGCATCACAACAGATCAGCTGGCACACGCAGAGACTTCCAGGTGGTACGTCATGATGTATTAAGCATGAACCTCTCATTGGCTGTGTAAAAGCTAAAGAAGAATAACAGCTTGTTCCATAGGGTGTGGGTAATAAATAATTTGCAGTGGAGGAAGGGAAAGTGAGTTGGCATTTAACATAAAAATGAGTTGTGGGGCTTTCCTTATTCAATTTCCAGCTTAGAATGCATGTTTGAAACAAGATTTAACAGTATAAATTAATGAGCATTGTAGTATTATATCTCCAAATATGAGATAAGATAAATAAGTCTGTCTGTATATTCTATCATTACCTCAGGACATTCCAAAAGTGGGTAAAATGTCCTGACTAGACAAAAATAAAAAAAAGTAAAAAATTCTATTTTAAACACAGCAGAATATATAAGACTGATACAGTGATTTCTGTAAACAGTGTATTCTGTGATCTCTCTTCTGATGCGAACTGTGAATTAATATTCCACTGAGGACTTTCTGTTGTCATAGTGAGCAGCTGCCTATAAACTCAAATCACTGATGAGGGACGCCAGCCCAGCATCAACGGGGTGTCTCAAGCACAAGAGCCTTTATTTGTATTATCTCACCAATTAATTTCCTAACCCTTGTCACGTAATTTACTGGTCAAAATTACATATATAAAAATGTACCCAAAATGGAACTATACTAACAACAAAATGTGCTTGATTCTTTTTCTCTACTGAACATGATAACATAATATTTATATTTTTGTAATTCTGCTTTGCTCACCTCCTATTTATATACAGGTTAATGGTTGTATACAGGTTATGCTTGTATTTTTTTTAACCGAACACTAAACTAGATCAGTCTCACATCAGCAGCTTTTTACATAAATAACTTTAAAGGTGAATTTAGTATGAAATGCACTTATACTGAGATTTCTTTAACCCTCTCTCATGATGTCTTTCGAAATAGCTTTTTAGTCTGAAATAGGAAGGCCGAACAGTATAATCAGTGTAGAGACATTGATCTACGACAGTGTGACCTTCAAATGTGCTTCCAGAAGGAAAACATAGAAGAGACAATGGTACAAAGTACACAAAGAGACAGCAAACTCCCAAGTGACATTGCACATTCAGACAGACAGGGACCTTCAGGCAACAAAGTCACAGTCCAACTGTACAAATAATATTTAAAGGATTAGGAGTGAGAAGATGAGGGGAAAAAAGTTAAAATTAAATTAACAAGTATTTTATGATTATGACTATGGTATAGCTGCTTCCTGATCTACCATACAGGCCTGAAAACACACACTTATTATGCAATGATGCTAACAATGTAACCAAAAGGCTCCAGATATGAGGTTTCTCTCTTCTGTACTCCTTCCATGTAGTCAGATTACACTGTACCATCCAATTAATTCAAAGCTCGAGTCAGTTAAGATTGAATATGAACATCATATTTAAATAAACAAAAAGGGTTTTTGTGTCCACTCTTTAGAACACAAAGATATTGGAGTTAAAGTGGTATAAAGGTCATTACACTGGAATTAAGCACATTTTTGTGGTGGGGACCAAGCTTTATTTTGTTTTATTACACTTTATAATATCTTGCTAGCTGAGCTTGTGGTATGTCCAACAAAAGGAATCAAGACTAAATACATTAGAATGACTTCAGATTACATGCCAACAAAGATCAATGTCCAAGAAGACAGTGCTGTTTGGTGATTAATTGGCAACAAGAGGCAACCTGAGAAGTCTGACAGTTTCTGTCGATAAAAAGCGAAACCTATATAATTGCAGTTAAACAACTGTACATTTACATTTACATTTAAAATTGTGATGTAAGCTAATACTAGCCTTACAAGCCTGTGTGCCTTATTTAATTGACAACTCTGATTTTGTTACTGTCACAAATCCGGGGGTCAATTAACACTCAATACAAATTCAAGAGGGCAGAATTGACAAGGCCAGTCAAGACCACATAATTGAGAGTAATACAAATTACAGTAAATTTACAGGTACCTTATATAAGAATTAGAGACAATAAGACTTTGCTTTGAAAATGTGAAAAAATTTTTAATTGTTGTGCGTA
>JBCNYG010000014.1:10317065-10330824 GCA_039654305.1 Porochilus rendahli | reverse complement strand
CAGGGGGAGAACATGCAAGCTGCACACAGAACCGCCTGAGCCCGGGAAGCCCGAGTTCGGTGAGGTGTCGACATGCTAACCACTACACTGCTATGCCACCCATGGTGTTTATCAAAACAAGATATTATCATTCATATAGATAGGAAGATACTAGACATGAACTGGGTTCATCCATTAAGTTTGTTGGGAGTTTGTAATGCAATCTCAGTATTTGAGAACTCTTCAACCCAAGATGATTTTAAAAAGTCCATGTTGCAATCAATTCCCATACCTCCATATTAAACTCAAAAACTCAAGACTTCTCATTTGCAAGCTCAAAGGCTATTTAACAACTACATACAACTATTTTGGACATTCATGGCACATTTAGACAATACATATGTGAAAATTATTCCTCATTCACCCTGAACCAGTCCCCAGAATGGGAAGAAAACATCCATTAATGTGATAACCTGCTCATTCAGTACATTCAGATCATCAGCTGATTTTATTTCATCGATAAATCAATGTTGCTGAGCCTTAACCTAACCAAATGGTGCAACAATGCCATGGAGACTACACTCTAAAGGCTAAATGCTCTCCATGAAGAAATTAGAGTGACTTTTTTTTGGCCGGGCGGTATATATATATACAGTAGTGTACAGTGAAGATTATATACCACCACTTTTGTCTAAAATGGCTCCTAATAAAAGGAAGTAAAAACGTTACTTCTCTATAATTTTTGGTGAAAATTGAACAATGCTATTGTAGGCAATGAGAACCAAAAAAATTATTCAGACAAGGATACTAAAGTAAATGTATGGCTAATAAACAAAAACACTGAAAATACCAATTTTCCAAAGTTCAAATTCTCATAGCATAAATGAACTTCAAAACATATGGAATGGTTTAGCGAGTGAAGAAATAAAAAAAAATACAGTAATACAGTGATTATAGACTTAACAAAATTAAGATAAAATAAAAAGCAAGTAATATTCAAGTATTTATTTCATGTAATTTTGGATCATATTGATGAGAATAAGTAAACAAACAACAATATATAATAATAACAACAATAACAGTCTCTTTCTATTGAAAAAAGTCAATATTTCTTGTGTCCACCCTTTATTTTGATTACAGCATTTAACCTTTCAGGCATAGTGTTTACATATTTTTTAATTTCTTCACTTGCTTAACCATTCTATATGATCTGAAGTACATTCATGCTATTCAAATAAAAAAATGTTTATGGAAAATTTATATTTTAGGTGTTTTTGTTTATAAGCCATACTTTTACCTTAATATTCCTATCAGAATAATTTTTTTTGGTTCTCCTTGGCTGCAATAGCATTGTTCAATACATTTTCATAAAAAGAATTATAGAGAAGTAATTTAGAAAAAAGTGTATAATCTTCACTGCACACTACTGTATACATATAAATTACATTTAAATTACAATTAAATTACATATAAAATATTTGAAACACTTATGTTAGTCTCTGGATAAGGGTATCTGCCTTCTGCCATAATGGCAAATGTAAATGAAAAGTACATAATTGGACCATAATTACCTTTTTGAGTAAATTTTTAATGGTTAGCTAACCTGTATGCACCTATGTAAAAAGTACATACTAAACGTGCAAAATGGTACCACACCGATGTCAAGGAATAGTACAGTTTAGTACCCCTTCTTTATGAGGAACTGGGCAACAAATAGATGTGCATTCACAGATTTTCATCTTCATTTATCTCGTTGTGGGTTGCCTTCTTCAAAAACCTCTAATAATCAAAGCCGGTGGTTTTTACTGTTATTAAAAATAACTTCACAGTTAATTTTTTACTGTGACTAAAACTGTGACAGATTTTTGGTGCCTTGACTGTGTGAGATGCCTTTGAAAGTCTCCCTTCATGGTCAATAACATGAAAGAGATTGACCTAAAATAGGGTGTGAGTGAGGTTCTTGGTTGTCATGCAGATCAGGAAGCTCTGAAACAAGCCATACTTCTGAGAAAAAACACGCCACATTGGAAAGAGATGAGTACCTCGGGCTCCATCTTTTTCATCCAGTTTGTCTGCTCTTTCTTCTTTTTAGGTAATTAATCGGTAATCGTATCCTAAAGCCCCGTTGGCGAAACCTCATGCCTTTTATCGATTGACTTAAGTCAGTGGAGAAACAAGGAGAGCCTGGAAATGTACACATTCTTTTCTACTAATCAATACTTTATTATCAATACCCTAAAGTATATTCACAAAGACAGAGCAAAAATTTATATGAGACTATACTGAGAGCCATGAGTCATTGTTTACGATTCTTCCTTATAGAGATTATGGGCTGTTGTCCACCAAGCATGTCATTATTTTGTGCAACTGTATTGCCAAAGGAAGGGTAAGAAGGGCTGTGCTGTTATTTTAATGTTGAGTGCAGCAGCTGCAGGGTGGGTCTGTCTTAATCTGTCTCACGTAACCAGACTCCATCAGTGTTCTTTCTGCAACTGCATTTCTTTAACAGACAGACCAGAGAACCATAAGATCAGATTTATGGTAACTACCAGCAATGTATTGTGCTGGGGAAACTTCCAGGTTTTTAGCACTGTAGTCATTCGTTTCTAAACATCTCAGAACCTTCATATAACATCAGAGTCGAAAACACCATGTATTCTGTGGGATTTTCTCAAGCACTTGCATGTGTTAGATCTCATCAAAAATGGTATTATTACAGGATTATAAATAGTATCCCAGCCAAATCCCAGACAAGTGTTTGAACAGCAGTCTCACTGCCACACCCTGGCTGTCAGACAAGCTGTATCCACGTGCTGACTAGTGTCGGCTATATCATCATCCACTCACAAGAGCCAGGGCTGTATCTGCATTAGCCTGAAATATTTATCCTATACCTTACCCATATCCTTATTATATTATTATAAAATATTTAAGTTTTATACACATAGAATACATATTTTCTCCATCAGTGTGGGATCAGACAAGCTTGCCCTTGACAGTCAGTAGGACACTGTTTTCTGCTGCATACAGCAGACTCTCCGGTGTGCTAGCACTGTGATCCGAATGATCTCAGGTTTCTGTGTGTGTGTGTGGGGTGGGGTGATGGATGATCAATGGCCGTCTGGTGACGCCACAGCCTTGTGCTGATGCTCTGAGTTCATGTGAAAGTAGAAGAGATATAAAGGACTGGAATCAATAACCTGCTCTGAATTATTGATGATCTCTTAAAGCACAGGCACACGCCCTTACACGGGTTACAGCTCCATGGCTACATGATGCCTGGTGTCTCAGTCAGAGATTTTGCCTTTGGTGTGAATGCAAATTCTAAGTAAGGTGAGATGTTCACAGATCTGCATCTTGTCACCCAGCTACACTTTATTTACACCTCCACATTTTGTGTTATGACACGTTCTTGGGCTGTAGAGCACTTAATATTAGGACATTTACAGCTACTCTCCCACCAATACACATACAACAATATATTGCTCCTAGAGCACAACATGTAGTAGATGTGCTTATTTATGTACTGAATTTTACAGTGACTCCTTTACAGCCTGGGGCCAAATGTTCCTTTGTATTAAAATACCACAGTTCACAAACTTTTGTGCAATGCAAGGCTGCCTAATATACCAATATGTATATGTATTTGCATATGTATTTGTGAGCTGCAGAGGTTATTAATTCTTTCCATGCCCAGCTTTTCTGCTGATATTATTACCATCGCACCACTCCCATATCAGCCCATATGACTCCTATGGGTCAGCAAAAAAAAATCACCAAGACATTAGTCAGTACTATTGGCATTGTCATGAAAGAGATTGTTCCAGTGAGCAGTAGTGTCAGTCATTAAGTTTTGTCAAAGTGCTGAGTAAATGTAATTAACTGAACAGCAGCACATGCAGCTGAGCCCATGGTGGCCTTTCCAGCCTCTGCCTCCAATCCTAGGGGATGTAATGAGATGTAGATGGCCCTCTAAGATTCTTTTGTAAATTGTAACCCGAGGGTGCTATTATGAGAAAACTGAGCAGCGGTTAACACATAAAGCATTTTCCAAAAAAATCAGCACAAATAGATATAATCAACATGTAAATATCCTGTGAAGAACAACTGAAGTGGACTGAGGAAAATAAAGAAATACTTCTCATGTTCAGTACAATACTCAGTTCACAAAAAATAAATAAAAATTACAAGCATGGATTAATGACGGAGAAAGAATCCCTGAAGCAACAAATCCAAAACCTAAAGGTAAACTAAATATGCTGTAAGACATCAGCATCTTTTACAAATCAAAGTATTACAGATATGTTGACATGTATTTGATTTCCCAGTCTCAGGCATTTCTGTGTGGATCTTGCATGTCTTTCCACTGTTTGTGAGGGTTTCCTCTGGGTACTCCGGTTTCCTCCCACAATCCAAAACATGCACATCCGGCTAACTGGCTGTTCTAAATTGCCCCTAGGTGTTAGTGTTAAGGGTTATGTGTATGTTAGGCCTATGATGGCCTGGCAAGCTGGCAGGCTCCAGCCTCCTCACAACCCTAATAGGATTAAGCGCTTCGTAAATGAGATGACATGAGTGTATTTAATGATTATTACAAATATTATCTGATTTTCCCATTCTTTTAATTGTTCATATAGTTTATAAAAATTTAAATAATTCATGGGCGGCACGATGGCACAGTGACTGAATGAATAAATGAATATTTATTTCATTTGATCCCAAGGTGTTGTGTGCTTTGTGTGTTCATCTTCATTTTGTTCTTTTGTTATTAAGGTCTGTCTATTTATATTTAGTATCATATCCTACCCATGCAACCTATGTGGTAAAAAGAATATTTTAAATTCACATTGGATTTAAATTATTAATCCCAGTAAGAACCGGCTACACCCTTGTCACTGCTAGACATCTATAATTACTTTGTATTCCACAAAGCGTGATTAGTATTCTGGGCACAGCAGCAGAAAAGATGGGCGAGTCATACTGAGCATGCTCCGAGTTCCTGCCTCATCTTCGTCATCCAACTGAGACGTAGAGGGGGATTATTTTAAAATGCAGCAGAGAATGAGTACTTTTGCAGGACAGCAGGAGAAAGAACACTCCTTTCCTGGTTGAAATGAGATGAGAAGGCAGTGAGAAACAGCAGTGAGTCTTAGCGAAAAGAGGCAGGGCGTGTTCTCTATCCCTCTCACTTCCCCCTACTCCTCTCTTCCCTGTGGACTTGTGCTCCAGTAACCCCCTGCCAATCTATATGCGTGATGCTTTTATTTCTTAAACTGAGTGGCAGCATATGTCCCAGCTGCCAAGAACGTTGACTAATAAAGTCTGTCTTTTCTGTTGAAGTCTTCCATTGTTATGTGTTAACTGAGGTATGCAGGCCTGTCTGGAATAAAATATCATAAATGAATAATCTTTCTGTGTAAATAGACCTAAACACATGATGCTTTGACTTAAGATTATTTTCTAAATATCTTAATTATGACTATAATTGCTGTGCCAGTTGAGCTTCTGCAGTGTTGGATGACTTTTTTCTCTATAAATGAGTGGAGGTCAGTAATTGGCTGTTCCAGTCACACTAATCCTGCCAAGAAAAATTACACTTCTGTCATTTTAAAGCAAATGAATTAGAACTGATATTTAGAAATGTTCTAAGCTGTGCGGTAAAATTGCTTGCATAAACTAAACAACATCAATCGTACTCCTGTTTTTTGTGGTCTGGGAAAGTCTTTTTCATGGGAATTATGTTTCCTTAAGTCAGGGATGTGCAGTCATGTGCGCAAACCAATGTGGGAGCAGGTTTTCAATTCAACCAAGCAGTAACTAGACCTTCCACCCTATTTGTTCACAGATCTAAAAATAAAAAAACAAAAAACAAGATTGCACGTTAGTGTTTTAGCTAAGTTAGTTAAGTTAGTGTTAGTGTTTTTGAAGCCAGGAGGCGGCCAGTTTACGCGAGACCACTTTATTGTTGAAAGTTATTCTTAAATAGCATGAAAATATGGGGAAAAAGTAAATAATTACATCTAAGATGTACATACATTTATTCATTCATTTATTGATCTACTAAGCTGCTATATCCTAATTAGGTTCATGGAGAGTCCGGGGCCCATCTCAGCTGACTCTGGGCGAGGACCTGGAGTCTATCTTAGCCAACACTGGGCAAATATGGAGTACACCCTGGACAGCTCGCTAGGCCACCACAGGGACGACACACGCACACAACCATTCTCACTGTATGTAATGTAATGTAGGGGTGATTTGGAACAGCCAATTAGCCTACTCTACATGTTTTTTGAGTATCGGGAGGAAACCCACGCAAACACAAGGAGAACACGCAAACTCCACACAGAAACGATCAAGCCCAGTAAGGCAGACATGCTAACTATTGCTCCACTGTGCCAAGGTATTCATCTCATTTTTCAACCTTTTTTTGGCCAATATTTTTATATTAATTACAAATAGCAGTGAAATTATTGGTAAAGTTATATGAATTGAAGGTATTCTGATTATCAGCACTAACATTTTCAGGGGGTTTCAAGCTGTGTTGGCTTTCAACAGCTCCGTTTTGTGATTTTAAAGCAAGGTGGCGTCAGCATAATGGGTGCCACCCAGCTTCAAAATTTAACCAATAATGTGCAAATTAGTCAGAGCACATTGTTTAACTCAATAAAAGGGATTCAGTTAGATGTAATATGTGTGTCTTTAAAGGGATGTTAAAGGTCTTTCGAGTCTCAAACAGATTATGTGATTTGTATAACACATCTCTAAAACTGTTAGCTATTAAAAAGGGCACTTATTAGGGAAATTATTACCCGTAGCCATGATCACTTTCATCCTCAGCACAAAGTTTGTTTTTGCATTTGCTCTTAGCTATACTGTTTACCTTATTAGGTACATTAGCCTTGTTTCATTACATTTATATTAAAATGCTGGATCCCATGTGTGAACTTGGAAGGCAACTTTGTCCAAAGATCTGACTTATCAAACATGTTAACTACTCACTCACTCATTTTCTGAACTAAAAGGCGGGGTACACCCAGAACAGCTCGCCAGACCATCACAGGGCCAAAACACACAATTATTCAAATCTAAGGTGCAATTTGGAACAGTCAATTAGCCCAATGTGCATGTCTTTGGACTGTGGCAGGAAACTGGAGTCCCCAGAGAAAGCCTACGCACTCACGGGGAAAACATGCAAACACAGAAACACTCTAGCCCAGTGCTTCACAGCAGGGTTGCCATGTTCTTTTAAAGTCACTCAACATAAGACAGGGCAACACTAACTATATTAGAGACATTCATTCAAAAACCATAGGCATGGATTGTTGTAGAATCAGATATGAAATCAAGATATAGAATCCGATGTCAATCAAAAATGCACGCAATAATGATTAATCGAGAAATCAAGCTGCTACTGAGGTAGTAGAAGAAAATATCTGTCAAAATAGATTATTATTAGTTGCTAGAAATATCCATGTGTGCACTTAATCGCATTCTCATTTCACCGTATCCCTTTATATTTTGATGGAGGGCTTTCTATAGTCCACTGTGTGAAAATGTACTCACCCAACTTGAGAGTTCTAGACCAAGGCCTGCCTACCAGTATGTTTTGGGGAGGTAGGAAGAAGTTAAAGAGCTCAGAAGAAACCATAGACACACAGGGTGAACGTCTTACACATGCCTTAAAGTCGCCTCTTCACTCAGCAGGCACATTAAATAAACATGAAATACCCTGCGAAGGTCTGGCGAGCTATTTAAAGTGTACCCGGCCTTAGGCCAGTCTTGGCTGAGATGAGATCCAGTGTTCTTGTGACCCTAGGTCTATTAATTGGTTTGGCGATTGAGTAAGAGTGAATGATGAAATACAGTGTTATCTCTTGGAATTAAAATGAAATTGGCCATAAAGTCTTTCTGAAATCATTTGGTTGCTCCTGTATGTGAGTGTCAGTGACCCCTACATTAGGTGGAGTGATATTAGAAAACATTGCCATCTTGGGGCGAGTGAGAGTGCCGAACTACAACAATAAAATCTGTAAGTTTTATGTTGAATGTAATCTCTGTCTGTCTGTCTCTCTGTCTGTCTGTCTGTCTGTCTCTCTGTCTGTCTCTCTGTCTGTCTCTCTCCGTCTCTCTCCCCCCTCTCTCTTTCAGTCACCCTCTCTTTCTGTCTCCCCCCCTCTGTGTGTGTGTGAGAGAGAGAGCAAGAGTGAGAGGGGGTGTGTGTGAGTGGGTTTTGTCATTGTTACTGTAAACAGACCCAGAACCAAAATATGATGTAAAACAGATGAATAAGAGATACTTAACCCATGAGAATGTTGTGGTTTCACATGGAAACCTTTGCATTCAGCTAAAATGAGCTGATAATGAAAGATAAACCACATAGGCTAGTCTCTAGTGAATAGGCACCTTTAAGATAAATACAGTACCACTGTATTTGCTCATGACCTCTTAATATTTACCATTATGTACTATGCACCCTGTTGGTACCATCAGCGCTGTCTATTCAATTATATCCTGCATTTTTAAAAGTTCAGGCAGCCTGAATTTCTGAGGCAGATCATTTAAGGTCAGATTTGTAGCTCCAGTTTTTGCCACAAAACTCACTGTCTTCAGAGAAAGAGCCACTCTAGTGTCACGGCCTCAAAACAATGAGTCCTGGCGGTGTATGGTCCTTCTTTATTTCTCCATCTACGTCCTCTTCTCTGCTCATTAACTGCCTCTTTTACTCTAGTGTGTTCCACAGAGCAGAATTATTGCATGCAGCCTAAAAACATCGCAGAGCGTTGCCATGACAGTGCGTAGCTGTTACTCACAACCTGCCTCACTACTAATTCCTTTGAGACCACCCACACACTAGAATTGTGGTTAGTATATTGCCATTGCTTAAAGGTGATTACAGGATAAAGAAGGATGTATATTAAAATTCATCATACATGTTTAAAGACTGTTTTTGATTTGCTGACTTTAAAAGACAGACAACTGAAAAAGAGCCCGATCCCTGCTGCCTAGAAAGGAGCCTCTAGTGGTGAATGGCATTGATTTCTGCTCCAACACCCCTGATGCCCTTACAGGCTCTACTACATATTGATGTAGCCTCACGTGAACTGCATTAATGTGGAGAAAGCTGAATGACGAAAAGAGAGAGTGTCAGGTGGGATTTTGGTGGAAACAGGCTACCAATATTTTTTTTCACGGGAAAAGAATTGGAAGTGAAAAGGATGTATAATTCATCACAGTGCAGCCAAGGTGAAAAGGTGAAGGTGGTGAAAAAGGAGGTGAAAAATTCCAATATGGCCCCATTTTTTTTTTTTAAGATTGTCGCTGTTGCCAGCGTACCAAAAACGGCCATTAAAAAAATTACGTTAAATAAATAAAAACAGCTGATCTCTGTCCACATGCCCAATAATTGGGTTAAAATCTCATAGAGACAGGTCACATATATAACACAGCCACAAATAGCGTGAGTCCTAATGAAACCTTTCAAAGCTACAACATTGTGAAGTAAACTCGAATCAGAAAACCAAGTATCAGTAAAGGAAATGGGTCACAGAATTCAGAACACTTTGCGACTTTATTTAAGTCTTAGGTGCCTTAACACAACCACAGTGACAATATTGTTAATATGAAAAAACTTAGTGTTTTCCTATTAGGCCAAATTGAAAGACACATAAGGGTGGTGGGTAATGTTACATTAGGGCACCATGCATGCACAGTGTATGATTTTTACAGGACCTAGGGAAGTAGTTTTGTTTGGTAAGTGTATGCTGCATTATGTGGTTTGATGGTGTGGTTTGTTTGATTTAGTTGTGGTTTAATGTGTTCAGAACTCATTATTATTACTTTACTTAAATTAATTTATTTATTTAAATAATGATTCTTTTAAACTGCTGATTCATTTAACCATTCAATCATGCTCCAGCATGACAATGTATAAAATCACACGACAATTCATTAATCAGGGAAACTGTGATGTCAGGGACATTGAGTATGGCATGGTTGTTCTTGTCAAATGAGCTTGTTTGAGTAATTTATTATAAACTGCTATTACTTTCACATACAACAGTTTCCACACAGAATGCTGTGAAAATCACACAGAAATGCAACTAGTGAGCAATATTTTTGTAGATGGAAATGCAGTATGCGGGCGGCACGGTGGCGTAGTGGTTAGCACGTCCGCCTCACAGCAAGAAGGTCCTGGATTTGATTCCCAGCTCAGGCGTTTCTGTGTGGAGTTTGCATGTTCTCCCTGTGCTTGCATGGGTTTCCTCCGGGTGCTCCGGATTCCTCCCACAGTCCAAAAACATGCACAGGCTAATTGGCTAATTGGCTGTTCCAAACCACCCCTAGGTGTGAGTGTGAGTGCAAATGGTTGTGTGACTGATGGCCCTGCGATGGCCTGGCGAGCTGTCCAAGGTGTACCCGTCCTCGCCCAGAGTCGGCTGAGATGGGTGCCAGCCTCCCCGCGACCCTAATTAGGAATAAGCGGTTTGGAAAATGAATGAATGCATGAATGAATGAATAATTACAGATTAGCAGATTCAGTTTTTATTTGTGTGCAAGTGTATATTCTGAAAAAAGAGATAGCAAGTTAGTCTGCCTTTCACACCAACAGAAGCATGAGAGTTCGTTAATACTTAAACAACAAGCAGCATTCTATAAAAAGATAAAGTTGAACAGTAACCACAGGGATAAAAATCACAAATGAGTACATGAGAAGCATTTTTGTTATTATTATTATTATTGTGATGACTACTCAACCATGGAGCAAGTCCATGAGGACAGACTCGTTATCAAAGTAGTTAAGATGGGAAGGGTGTGTATGCCAATCAAGGAGACATAAAAAAAACAGAACCACATACAAAAACATTTTTTCATGAGAACCTGTAGCACAAAGGTTAGTCTGTGGCCACACTATATTACTGTCACAAGGTGAGTAAACTCCATCAGGTAAAACATTTACATTCTCATTCATGTCTGTAAACAATATAATAACAAAATGGGAAAATTACAGTACAGCACAAAAGTCTTACACATGCAAACAAATGCTGTCAAGCAATGAAGCTTTCAAAAATAATAAAGTTAAATGTTTGTATTAAAAAATGAGACTATTATGATCAGTAAACAGTAACACATGAAACAAAGTCAATAATTGGTGTCATGACCCTTTGTATTTAAAAAATAGTAGTCTCAGGTACAAATTGTGTAGATTTATAAGGTAATGCGCAGGAAGCTTTACGGAGCATTTGACAGAACCAGGCACAGTTCTTGAGTTTACAAAAAAAAATTTAAATGCATAAGACATTTCTGTGCTGACCCATTGTTACAGGAAAAATTAAATAATAAAAATTAAAATAATTGTGTAATGATGAAATGTTTCATCTTTACGAAAAACGTGATTATTATTATTATTAATAATATTAATATTATTATTATATTATAATAACAATAGTATATAATATAATAATAATAGTAATAAAAATAGTAATAATAATAAAACCACTGACACAGTGGTTAGCACATCTGCATCACAGCAAGAGGGCCTGGGTTTGATTGCAGGACTAGGGCGTTTCTGTGTAGAGTTTGCATGTCCTTTCTGTGCTTGTGTGGGTTTCCTCCAGGTACTTCTTCTGTTTTTTTCCCAGAGTCCAAATAAATGCACAGTATGCTAATTGTCCTTTCAAAATTCTTTCCTAAATGTTTGTTGGCCCTGCGATGGCCTGGCGAGCTGTCCAGGGTGTATCCTGCCCATGCCCAGAGTCGTCTGAGGGGTGCCAGCCTCTCTGTGACCTCATTAGGATAAAGCGGCTTAGAATGTGAATGAATGAATGAATGAATGAATGAATGAATGAATAATAATAATAATAATAATAATAATAATAATAATAATAATAATAATAAGAATAATAATAATAATAATAATAAGAATAATGTCTTTATCAGAAACCCATGAACATGGTTTAAATGTTTCTACCAGCAAGCATTTTCCTAATGTTCACATAACAGTCACAGAATGTGTACACACACCCACATCCACACTCAAAGAATTCTCTATAACTTCGTAACACACATAAACTAACATGCCTCATGAATAAGTCATTTCTACACAGCTTACACAAACAAACATGATAATCATCACCCCAATAGTCTAAGCAGTGGCTGTCAGAGTACAGAACTGAATAGCGATCATATCAGCACTGCAGTCAAAGCACAAGCTGAACTGGGTCAGTATGCAGAACATCTTGAAACTTTAGGCATGATGTTGTGACAGCTGACTTTGGTGAAATGTTTTTTGCTTTCCGAACAATTAGAGATTAGGGTAAAAAGAGAATGAAAACAGGAGCAGGAAGAGAGATTGAGGGAAGGGTAAAACACAAGGACATATTACATGTAAAGGGGAGAGAAGTCAACTGAGAAAGAAAGAAAGAATTCAGGGCACATTTTGTCACCAAGAAATTAAACTTGTCAAGATGCAACTTAAAGAGGTGTGAGTGTGTGTGTGTGTGTGTGTGTGTGTGTGTGTGTGTGTGTGTGTGTGTGTGTGTGTGTGTGTGTGAGTACATTATGATTAAACTAGTGTACTTAGAGGCTATATTGGGTTTATGTTTATCTGAGCTTAACATCAGTGTTGTTCATAAAACTGAAACTGAGTATCAGTGATTAAAATGCTTTTCATTTTTCTCTTTTTGTATAAAGATAAATGACACATATTAAAGCATTTAAACCAGCAAAATAAACACATTTTACTACTTTGGAAAAAACAAATGTCAGTAATTGTTTCCTTTGTGCGTACATACTATATACCATATAATTCTAATCTCTATTTAATCAAGAAATGGTTTCAGTTTAATCTATACTGGGACGGCACGATCTAAAACCATATTTTATAATTAATTCATGCCCGGCATGTGTTATTTTACAATTTTAATTAAATGTATTTATTTAAGGTCAAGTGTACAGAATACACAAGTACGTGACATATGATGAACATAATCCTGAAGTGTAAGGAATACTAAAGTTAACAGAATACTGTACATTAAAGTGTGCAAAATACTAAAATGCATTGCTTACTGAGTCTGGCGTTGTGGTGGTTAGGGTGCTGGGCTCATGATTGAGAGGTTGTGGGTTCAAATCCCCGTTAAACCCCCACCGTGCCAAGACCCCCGGACAAGGTCCTAACCGCAAGCGTTACCGCAAGCTCTGTTCACCCAGGAGTACAAATGGGTACAAGTAAAAATACTGGTAATGTAACCTGTGATGGACCAGCATTTCATCCAGGAGGAGGTGAAGTTCAAGGCACTTGATGCTACAGAAGCCAGGATAAGCTATGGTTCTGATGAGCCATTAGGCTCGGGTGTAAAAACCCAAACGACTTTACTAAAGTTTATAAAAAACTAATGTGTACAGATTGCAGTAATGTATTGAATACTGAAATGTGTACAGGACTGTGTGGCTGTAGTTACCCTTTAATAAGGTATACCAACCTATGGTTACAGAAACACAGATCACAGTGTAAATCCACCAAATCTGCTTCACTTCATTTACTAACAAGATGAACTTATATGATTGTCTCTGCAAATGATTGTACTAGAACATGAGCACACACAGAATTGTTTAAATACCCACTAGTGATGATTAGTCTTTGGCACACACACACTTGCCTGCGCACACACACAGACATGGCATAAAATATTTTCTTTTTAGCACAGATATATCTACACACACACACACACACACACACACACACACACACACACACACACACACACACACACACACACACACA
>JBCNYG010000014.1:10267161-10284791 GCA_039654305.1 Porochilus rendahli | reverse complement strand
GGTCAATTCCCAGAGAAAGATGAGAGACATCAGACCGAACAATTCAGATGAGCTGACGGCCGCTATTGAAGCATACTGGTCTTCCATAACACCTCAGTAGTGCCTCAGGCTGATCGCATCCATGCCACGCCGCATTGAGGCAGTAATTCATGCAAAAGGGGCCCAAACCAAGTACAGAGTACATATGAATGATTATACTTTTCAGAGGGCTGACATTTCTGTATTTAAAATCCTTTTTTTAATGATTTCATGTAATATTAAAATTTTCTTATATTTTGGGTTTGGGGTTTTCATAAGCTGTAGGCCGTAATCATCAAAGTTATTACAAATAAAGGCTTGAAATATTTCACTTTGCATGTAATGAGTCTATAAAATAATATACACTTTTGTATTATAATAAAAAAAACCTTTGCACGATATTCACTTTTTTCGAGTTTCTCCTGTAAATATAAAACCGCTTCACTCACTAAGTATTTGCTGACTTCAGAGTCCTATTAGGCTTGCAGGGAGGGTGGAGCCTCTCTCAGCCATCACTGGGTGAAGGTGGGGTACACCCTGATTAACTCGCCATACCATTGCAGGCCCAAAACACACAACCATTTAGACTTACTCCTAGGGCCAATTTGGAACAGCCAGTTACCTTAATGTACATGTCTTTGGATTGTGGGAGGAAACTGGAGTACCCAGGGGAAACCCACACAAGCAGTGGGAGAAAATGCCAACTCCACACGAAAGCGCCTGAGCCCGGGACTCAAACCCAGGACCTTCTTGCTGTGAGGCAGACATGTTTACCATTAAGCCTCAATGCTTCCTAAAACAAGTAATGGCTTCGGATTTATTTAGGTTTCAGCAGCCAGTAATTAATGGAAAACTCTATTTGTGGAGTCAGTCACACGCTGCTACTCCATGTACCCGTGACTGTGTACCTTCAGTGACTTCCACCTATGATGACAACACACTCATTTGTACTGTTGTATGTTATTACACCCTCTGTTGACCAAAACAACACAATTACAGCTAGGAAAAACTACTCCGACTAATAACAATTGTTCAAAAATTAGAATCTTTATACATTTATATTGTGATTTATTGTCACTCAATATAAATCACTGATCTTTAGTGTATTTTTTACATTTTGTATGACCGTCATTGCATTATTACATGAATGCACACACAACTTTATTTCAGTTAGGTCAGAAGAACAATTACCTCATGAGACGTCATTAACGTCACAATTTTGATTGTATGAGGACGTGGGGACATTTGCAATCCGTGTAGTCGTAGACCCTTACAGCCTTTAGGAGGGTTTAAAGTGTAGAGATGTTCTTTGGCACTTTATTAGTTTCATCTGTATTAAAAAATATTATTCACTTTGTGATTTAACAAAGGTTAAAATTAAATCAACTAAAATTAAGTTTAGTAATGAACATGTACGTACTAGCCTGTTTTAAACATTTGTAAATACAGGCATATTAGAAGAGATTGACCCATCTGCCTTTATCTCTGTTTCTCCCCTGAACAACCAGACCTCTTAACCAAACTGATCTCCCGAGGAATGAAAACCCTGATCCTCTTCCTGAGGGAGTAGGAAATGGTACACCAGAGCAGTTATTACAGCAGACCAACGGCACTGCCATGCACTCAGAGCCTCTGGCTGAGGTTCAGTCCCCAACAAATAATGAACATGATGCTCCCAGCACCTCTGGACAGACACCTCGGAGGACCCCAACAGGTCAAAGAGCTGCGTCTCAGCATACCAGCGTGGACTTGTCCTCGACAGCAGGACCTCTGGGCAAAGTAAGAAGTTCAGCATAGGATAAGTTGTGTTAGGAGGGAAGTGATGAAGGTGGTTACGTGTTTTGTTTCTTTTCCCGTTTTTTTTCTTCAGAGAGCAGTGTCACAGCAGACCAGCTTTGATGCCTCGGGACCACAGCTCCCTTCAGCCAGGGTAAGAGAATTTACTATGAATTTAATGATTGTTTAGTATGATAAGATAATCAGCTGGGAGCACGGTGGCATGGTGGTTAGTACGTCTGCCGCAGAAGGTTCTGGGTTCATTTTCTTTGTGTGGAATTCGCATGTTCCTCGGCTAATATAGGCACCAGCATTCTCTCGACTCTTGTAATAGGATTTAAGGGTTCAGCAAATTATATAATCAGCTCCTCTCACTCACACACACACACACACGGAGCAGTGGGCCGCCACACTTTGCTACTCCTGAAGAGCAGTTGGGGGTTAGGTGCCTTGCTTCGCCATGAAGGTGGAGGAAGGGAAGGTGCTGCTCACTCCCCCTGGGAATCGAACCAGTGACCTCTAGGTCCCAAACCCGCTTCTCTAGCCATTAGGCCATGACTGCTTATGTACTGTAATTCCCATGCTGACCTGAAACTTGCTTAATATGCAGTTTAAGGGCAAAGAATGGGCGAACGTTCTTTATGCCGTGTTACTCAAACCACATGGTACATTACTTTTAATAAAGTAGACCAGTTACTCAGTTCCGAAGACAAATACTCCTCATTTATGTAATTTTTTTTAACTACATGTTTTCTGTGTGACTGCTCCCCTGTGGTGATGTTTTTAAATCTTTGCCTCTCCTTCTGTGTTATGCTTTCTTTTGGCTTAATTAAGACCAGTTTATACTAAAAAAGATTTTTTTAACCACACATTTTAGCAAACATTTCAATACATATCAACTGCATTGGAGGTTTGTAAAGTCTAACCCTCCCCAAACTTGCACCCAGGAACAATGTCAGTGCCATAGAATTTATATTTGGCTGACGCTCGTACATTTATCATTTATTTATATATACATTTTTGATACAACTACGCAGTTGAGGGTGAAGGGTCTTGCTCAAGGGCCCACCAGTGGCAGCATGGTGGTACTGGGAATTGAACCCTCAACCTTTTGCTCAGTAACCCAGAGCCTTAACCACTGAGTCATCACTGCCCAAAAAGATGTCCTGTTTTCTGTGAAATTAACTTCTGCCCAGTTTGGTTGTAAAGCTAGAATAAACTGTTACTATTAGTTTGAAAGTCCTATTGATTTTGTGACTAAGCGTGAAATGTAGACATAAACATGGAATGGGGTCAAGAAAAACAACAGGACTTAAAAGAGTAAATCGTGGAAATACGTTTACTGTAACACGCTTACCATTCTCATGTGATGACCAAACATTCTTAAAGAAACGTACAAAACAAAAGCTACTGTGGCAATAATGTAGTTCTCTCTTCTGTTTCCTTTTTTTTAATTAGGGGGAGCAAGTGACTCCAACCCGCTCACAGTCAGGCCCTTTGCACCGCAGACATGTTCGCACCATTCAGGAAGTGCGCACTACCATCACACGCATTATTACTGACGTGTACTACGAAGATGGCAAGGAGGTGGACCGTAAGGTTGTTGAGGTGAGGCGGTCTTCAACGTGTCCTTTATGGAGCTTCAGGAGAACACATCAGGAACGTGTATATATATTCCTAAGAAATGCTCTTCAGTTATAATCTATCTGATTCTTCTCCAGGAGTCTGAGGAGCCAGTGGTGGATCGCTGCATCATGGACAGCGATGTCTCTCCCTCACGTACAGGAAGCTCTATGACCTCAGGAGACCTGGCTGATGTGAGCTCTATTTCGTCCAAGGCTGCATCCCACTTCAGCTCCAGCGGGACCAGCAGTGGAGGTGCAGCTCCCGGAAGGATGCCGGACTTTGTCATGCCGCCCAGCCGTGGAGTGAAGGCTGCCAGGTGAGTCGCTGTGGAGTCTGTCCTGTGATCTCTGCATGACCCCTTCCTAACACTTACTACTATTCACTACTGCTCTTACTTTCTACTGAAAGTTGCCTACATGCACTGGATTTAATCATGTTCAAATATTACATGATTACAAGGGAATTTTTTGCCCCTGAGGAGAGATTGCTCACATACTAAGGAGCCCATTCATGTCTCACTATTGGAACTGGTAGGGCTGCAACATTATATCAATCCCTTTTTTTCATCTTGATATTTTAATCAACATCCCTAAGCATGTATGCGGCTGTCAGTGGCACCTAACCCACTTTCAATCTTACACACACACACACACACACACACACACACACACTGAAGCAAATTACTTCAAGAAGACACTAGTGGCCTTTACAGCTACTTCCCCCTGCTGCTACTACACACTGGCTGGCTGGGTGCGTCTGTTGACCGCTCGGTCTGTGTGTGTCTGTTCTCAGCCCCAGGCGAGGGGGTAGACAGGCAGCGGGGTCAGAGCTAACAGGAGTTTGGGGTTCTCCGCCCACTGCCCCGCTGAGCCCCCGAGGCCACGGGCGTCGAGGAAGACCCCCCTCACGTGGTCCACTGTCCAGGTGAGAGCTCAGAGACTCGTTGCGTGCATTAGTGTTGGGCAAGTTCAGGTTAGCTGCATTAACCGTTAATCAGGGAAGTAGCGTCGTTAAAGTTAATCCGCTAATTCTGTTAACCAAAGTTATCAATAAAAAGTTACTTTGGTAAACTGCTTCTGGCCGGAGATTTTTGTTTATTGCCTTTCACTCACTATTTAACGTATTCATTTGTGTCAGCTGTCTGACATTTTTAGTTTAATTATCCGTCATAATTAATAGTAAGAACACCGTCAGTTCTCAAATGAATATACTCCCAGGATGCACCTCTGCAGTCTGAGACCCAAAATAAAAAACGTGAAAATTTAAGTGCTTAATGTAGAAAAACATGATGTTTCTAAACTACATAAAGCGAGAATGTGAGAATTCAGCTCAGTTCTTTGAGTCATCTAAGTGACCTTAGTGTGTTTTTGCACTAACCACAGATAGGAAATGTGAGCAACCTCGGTTCCTCTAGGAGCAAAGTAGTGTTCGTAGCATAGTGTTACTATGATACTAGGAGCAAAGTCATTTTATTGAGCACGATTAAGCAGTCTGTTGTGGGAAAGATAGCCAGTATACTAGTCTGCGGTTTGGCATGCTGTATGCTTTTGTGGGCAACGCAGCTGGTTGCACAGTGATTTGGATCAAGTTGCCATGATGCTGTAACTATAGTCTGCCAGCAGAGGGCCCTGTATTCAAAGGGGTTGCTTTTAAGTTGTTAATTGAATAATGGAGCATGAATGAAGGTAACATTAACAATGTGAGGCAGTCCTCAACTTCAATAAAGAAATTAGCTTCGTGATTATGGGGTTAAGACGTTAATGCCCACCACTGGCGTACATGATTCTATCTATAAATTCTGATGAGAATGGTGGAATTTCATCCATATGTCTTGCAAAAGGGTGGAAAAAAAGAAGTGCTGATACATTTTAAAACACATAAGGTTGTTTGTTGTTCTGCTTATTGATATTAAATACCAAAGTAGTAATTCCTGGTAAAAACCAAAAATATATCAAAACCAACATGCTGGATTTATCATGATTGATTTTTTGTATAGCAAACTTAAGCAAATAATTTAAAAAAATAGTTATTTTAATGATAACTTGTTAACTTTAGTCAACTGTACATTGTGAAGTTGATATAAAAATGTCTAGTGTTTCAATTGTACTTGCCTTCTGTGTAAACAAAATGTTTACATAAACATGTGGATGGGAACTCTCACTCGTAACATCATGAGGCTCATTTATGCTCCAACATAAACAAGAGCACCCAGAGAGCACAGACCTCCACCAAGCACAGCAGTCCCCCCCATATGAACTAAATTGTCAAAATTCATCTCACAATGTTAAAGAATCCTTTACAAAAATCTTGGATCCAATCTAATGGAGTTTTCCTTCTCCAAATCACAACCTAGGTCAGTGCCCATGCTTGGTTTCTATTGGCATGTATGTTATATCCACTAGAGGGCAGTGTAGAGTCAAAAGTGCATATCCAGAGCGAATTACAATTATCATTTTTATACAACTGAGCGATTGAGGGTTAAAGGCCTTGTTCAAGGGCCCAACAGTGGTGATAGTGGGATCAAATCGCTGACCTTTGGATCAGTAAGCCATCGCCTTAACCTCTAAGCTGCAACTGCCCTGACTGACCTTAACTCCTGTTGAATCTCCTCCCAGCTGTTCTCTAACATCTGGTTTGTTCCTGTGCCCAAGTAAAAAAAAAAAAGAATTCATGGATGTTTAAACTTTCTCAAGAAAACAAAGCTTTTTGTATCTTTTTAAAAAATTATTTGTCATGTTTGTCTTCTCCCACACCCAGAGTTGGCTGAGATGGGCCCCAGCCTCCCCCAATAATATACCTCAATATGATTAAGTGGTTCCGAAAATTAATTATTGAATGAATGCTTGTCTTCTTGCATGAACTATTGGCTATTCTGTCTCCACAATTTCTGGTGATGCTGTTCCATCCGTATCAGTAAGCCTTCAGAGAACATGCACAAAAGTGGCATAAACGAGCCTGTTTGAAGTTAATCCTCTTTTATTCAGATTCTTACTAACCCTCTGTCTCCAAAAACTTCTTAGTACCACCACCACCATTATAACTCTCTCTCACTGATTGTTGTTGCTGCTCTCACTCAGAGGTGGAAGGTCAGCACAGAGAGGAGGTGCTCATGGCCTGGCCGTGTCTTCATCAGAAGATGAGCACCTCGCTCGTACAAATCCCCGTTTGGACGCACTGAACACCACGTCCCCTGAGAACAGTGCAGGAAGCAGCAGCAGCAGCTTCATCGGACTACGTGTGATGGCCAAGTGGTCCTCCAATTCATTTTTCTACTCGGGAACAATCACTCAAGACCTGGGAGAGAACCGCTTCCGGCTACTCTTCGATGACAATCAGGAGTGTGAGGCGCAGGGGAAGGACATCCTGCTGTGTGATCCCATTCCTTTGGAGACAGAGGTCACGGCGTTGACAGAGGAGGAGTATTTTAACACAGGTAAGAGATGATGGAGGGGAAACAGAGAAGAGCCTATAAAATGTGCCTCGGTGTTTTTCCCAAGTACAGTGTGTAATATTATGAAGGCTCTATTAGCAGAAATGAAGAAAAATCATAAAATGTGCTTAAAGAAAAACTACAATTATTTAAGAATAAACGTTTTTGAGGTTTCGGAACCTAAGAATAGGCTATGTGTTATTACACGGGTGCAAGTCCCCTCCCACGGAGACCGCCATCTAGCACTGGCATGTTTCTACGGTAGTCTGGAACCATACAGGCTTCAGTTGGTTGCAGTCTGGATTCTCACCACTAGATGGCACTAGATGCCAGTAAAACATACACACTGTAAGTTTAAATAAGCAGTGAATGCTGAATATTTCTGGGTGTGTTTTTCAGGTATAGTGAAGGCATATAAGCGTCAAGGTGCCGAGTTGCTGTACTGCATAGAGAAAGATGGCCAGAGTACGTGGTACAGCAGGACTGCAGTGATTCTCACCATGGAGCAGGGCAACCGCTTGAGAGAACAGTACGGACTCGGGCCTTACGAACCCACCACTCCTCAGAACATGGCGTCTGATATCAGCCTCGGTGTGTCCCACTGTCCTCAGAGTGTCCTCAGTTAAGAATTTATGTGTTTGAATCTATTTTGATATTTCAAGTCTTTTCTATTGTCTGCTATTCATTTTTTTTCCTTTTTCCTTACTCATTAATCCATGTTCTCATGTGCAGCATTCCAGTTTTCCGCACCACACAAAAGAGCTGAAATAACCAGTCAAACTATTTGTCTCTTTCACTTGGCGTAAGAATTTATTCTATAGTGGGGCATGCTCCATCCCAACTTTGACCTTCCCAAACTTTCTCTTTGTCCCTTTGATTCATTTGTCTGTTTAAACCCATGTGTTTGTTTTTCTCTTTTGCAACCGTCCCGTAATGAACATTACCATAAAAATTTACTTTAGATAGAAGATTAGATAGTCGACTATTCGGGATCATTCCTTTTTCTTTCCCTACTTCAGAAGAAAAGCATGGTTTCTTTGGGATGGTGGAAGACATGACGATAGAGGAATTATTGCTCTTAAAAATGTTCTGTAGTTCTAGAGCTCATGTGTGTTGACGGTTCATGATGTCCCTGTAGATAACCTTGTAGAAGGAAAGAGGAGACGTCGAAACGGGACGGGGCCTGGAACGCCAAACAGCACTTCCACAAACAGTCCAAGAACCCCAGGGAAAAGGAAACTTGCAAGCTCCACAGAGGAGGAGAGGACGCCATCTAAGAGAGGACGCAGAGGGGGTGGGGCCAGATCGGGTACGAACGCCGTGCACAGTCCGGACAGAGATTAATGTCATGCAGCTACAGCAGAGCGACCTGAACTGAGGACATTTAAGCGCTCCTGGTTTTAAACTGCTTTTTAATAATTGCTTTATGAATTTGTCAACTTATTTTAATGTTATAGATTGCATTAATCTTATTGTATGAGACATTCTACATTTTACACCTCATTTTTAAGACATGCGTTTGATTAGATTTTTATCATTTTACATTCACATTTACTCTGGTTTGGTATTTTAGTGTAACAGAGTAACAAATCTCAAATATTTTACATAAACTTGTGATTTTCAAACCCTTTGCCATCATGAATTAAGATCCCTTTCTTTGAGTTTTAATGAGCAGCAGATCCAGAACTCTTATGGATATTGGTATGTAGATCTTGGATGCATTTGGGAGGGCAGGTGGAATTGGTGTGTTTGTGTGTGTGTGTGTGTGTGTGTATTCACAGGGTGATGGTTCATTTGATTTTGCATGCTCCACTACAGACGAACAGCTCTAAACATGGTGTGCGGGTTTTTCGAGTATAAACAAATAGTTTGGCAAAAAAAAGTTAACACAATTTTCCACTCGCCTTCAATGTAGTTTTGTGTTTGTTTCCTTTTTTATCTTTGTACTATAGCTAAGAAGCTAAAGCTGCTAACTTGTAATAAAAGTCCCCCCAAATCTCTTCCATAAATACATTCTGAAATCTTAATATACTACACCATTAATGCATTTGATATCAACCAGAGTTGCAATATAATATTATGTAATTGACTATAGAAGCACTTCGAGAGAGCAAACCTCAGCCAAGGTAGCTCAGCTTCCCTTCATTTTCAGTTTTGGTAATTATATGTTTGTCTGTAATATTTTCACAATTCTTTTTTGAACAAGCCCTATATATTTCAGTAATCCAGATGTTTGGACCCAGAAATTTCCTCAATCCCACAATGGTAAAGTAAACTTTAAAAAATTCCCAGATCCAGCTGGTGTTCTTGAAATTTAACAGTTTATTACTTGGGCTCCACCTTAACAAAGATTCCCCATTAAAAGTCTTTATAACGTTTTGTTTAAGGTTGCTAACAAAAAAAAAGTACTTAAAAAAATTAAGACAAAAAATGAGCAAGTCCTCCATTAATTGCTAACATCATTAAATCACCTAGCATTGGAACTAGAGGAGAATTATGGAAATGAATGTAAGGCACGTGGACACCAATAATTTTGTTCAAGTAGAAAATGGTGTAATTAGATTTTCCTCGGGCTCAATCCTTAATTAATTTAATCACACCATGGATCTTACTCTTCTATATCAATTTGTGGGTTTAGGTTTGAAAATGGCTCCGTGTGACACCTCTGGGAGTGGCGCTGAGATGCCCTCTGACCCCAGTGACGTACTGGTGACCCACGGCCCTCTTCCTGAGAGCACATCTCTCTTCATGGGCTTTGTCTTCATGCTAACTGCGTCCTCGGACAACGACAGGAAGTCCAACCAGTCTACCAGCGATGGCGAGGAAGGTGAGAAAAGAGGCTTCTCATCACATTATTTACTTTTCCGTGCGATGATGTGCGATTTGTGGATCACGTGTCAGATTTCTTTCCTTTTTGTCATTAGAGTTTGTGCCAGCAGCTCCGTATAACAAGCAGTACACCAAGAGGCAGTTGGAGGCTGGTGGAGGAATGATCCTACCTGAATTTAATGAAGAACAGGTTGTGATCTCCAGTAGTTAGGAACTAATTTAGCAGCACTCGAAGGCTTTCAAGTCTAAAGGTTCCTGTGTTCTGTCTTTTCAGTGTAAAGCAGCGTATCAGAGCCTGTTGATTGCTGATAAGCATTGCCGCACACCAACGTACCTGCTGTGTGTGGCGGGTGGAGTCCCCTGTGTCTCTCAGATGTGGGTAAGAGACTGCTGTCACGAGAAGAAGCTAATGAACTACAGGAACTACCTGCTTCCTGCTGGAGTGGGGCCTGAGAAACGAATCATAGAATGGTAACTCCCTCATGTACTTAAATACCTTATTTTAATGTCATTTTCTCTGGTTGTTCCAAATTGCCCCTAGGCATGGGTGTAAGTGTAAATGGTTGTGTGTGCTGCCCTGTGATAGTCTCGTGAGCTGTTCAGGGTGTACCCTGCCTTCTCCAGTGTCAGCTGAGATAGGCTCCAGCCTCCCCGCAACCCTAATAGTAGGATTAAGCCGTTTTGGCGAATGAGTAAAAGTGATGAACATAGCACACATTATATATAATATATTGTATAATGTATAATATATTTATATTTTTATATTTATATTTAATATATATTAATTCCATAGCAATGACAGTACGCACAATCTGATTGGTCGACGGACATATAATAAATCGAGTATCTAGACCAGGCGTACGGCAATTTAGCAGTTAGCTGGATGCATAGTCGCTATGATCTTTAGCAGCTTTCAGAGAAGCAGTGTTTTCTTGAAGAGAAAAGGTATACAGGAAATATGCTTGAAGACATAAAGAGATTAGTAAATCCCACAAGGCTCTCACGGCTAGTCGGAAAACTTGAAGGTTTGTTCATCACGTGAAGGGGATACAAGCAACTTGCTGAAGATCCCAAAACCTTGTTGATGAAGATGCTAGTAACGTCACCTGATGTGAACTTAAATAGGCCGCCATTGTACTAAAGATCTCGGGCTGAAATTCTCTCTGTACAGACCTCACACTCGGTTAGCATTATTTATTTATATACTGTGTACACACACACACACACCCCTAGTACATTCATGACACAGCTAAAATATGTAGCCCTTGCAGGGGTGGTAATACGCTGAGAAAAGACACACAAATGGCGAACATTGCCCCCTTAGCCTTTTTTGTGCCAAACCCTGAAATAAAGCATCTCAGTAACACCATTGTCATGTACGGCTACCACTTCAAACACATCCTTCTTTTGTAGGGTACCATTATAGGGTACCATTACCATTTGTATCCTAATTGAATGGATTTCTCTGTTTGGGGCATTTATACGAAATGATTTTCATATTCCTGTCTACAAAAACTCACAAATAATTATATGACCTGCACATAGTCAAGCATTCGAGTTGCACATTAGTGAGTCTCGTCATTAATAACATGCACACTGACATGAGTTCAGTAGCTCAAATAGGATGTGAACATTTTTCTGAACTGGATTTTCGTAAAAGTCATATTTCTTGGGTTAATGATTTATTAAACTGGAAACCATCCTATGTATTTGTAAGTAATGCACAGCGGTCATATTCCTCGTGGATATGAGGAACAGAGAAATGAGAATACATTTAGCTTTGTGGATGTAACAGCATTCAGTAATTTCCATTACTGAAATTTAAATATAAATTAGAATTGTGACACATTGTGTTGGGTGAGATTGTTTACTTTAATGTTAAGGGCGTCACAGATGTATTATCGTACGTCCTTCCATGAGCAGCTGTCACAAATACAATTAGTTTCTTAAAAAGAAATAATTTACTAGAACTTGTACCTCCTATCGTAATACAGTGTTCTCTCTTTCTTCAGGCATACTCGCTGTAACCCATTCAAAGCTTTGAAGGTCCTGCTGGTTTCAGAAGATCGTGTGGATTTGTGGACTTTGTTGCTCACCATGTGTGGAGCTGCAAAGGTCCAGCATCATAAAATGAGCAACAGCAGTTCTGGTAGGTTCTGTCTGGTTCACCTTCTAGCTACGCAAATAGTTTTTGGCCCCCATATAACAGGTTTCTAAAAGTGTCACTCAGGTGTTTGTGGGAAATTGTGGATACTTATTCTTCTCTCACTCGTTTGCCGAACCGCCTAATCATAATAGGGTTGCAGAGAGGCGGGAGCCTATCTCAGCAGACACTAGGGGGGAAGGAGGGGTACACCCTGAACAGCTCCCCAGCCCATCGCAGGGCAACACATACACGAGCATTCACACTTACATCAGGGGCATTGGAATAGCCAATTAGCCTAGCGTACATGTCTTTGGTCTGTGGGAGGAAACCCACGCAAGCACAGGGAGAACATGCAAACTCCACACAAACATCTGAGCCGAGCCAGGGACTCGAACCCAGGGTCTTCTTGCTGTGAGGCGGACGTGCTAACCACAACACCACTGTCAGCCCTAAATTGTGAATACCTTGTTGCCAAAATAACATATATATCATATCTATTATGTCGCATCACATCAGTCAGTTATTGACTTTCAAAAGCAGTGAAGATTTTCAGTCTGAAGACATGACTCTTCTTGTGAAGTGTGATTACTGTTTCCTGTGTCCTGGTTTGTAGATGTATCAGCACAGGGGTTAGATTTGGTGGTGTCAGCGTCGCCGTGTCCTGCAGAGGTGCTGAAGTGTGCGATGGCCACAAACACCCCGCTGGTGTCTCTGGAGTGGCTGGTTCAGTGTGTGATCTCTGGGGAACATCTGGCTTATGACGGTCAGCCTGAGTATCACCACGATTACTCTTCTTAGGCTCTGTCTCGTCTGTATTTTTTTTTTAAACATGTACTGTTTTAGCACCTGCCTGCTTTTACTGTGTATATAGTTTTAAAACTGTTTTTGACATAATAAACTGTGTGTGTGTCCTTTTTTTCTTGGGTTTATTTTTTGAATTCAGGTAGCAGTATTTACAAGTTTAACAATTTTAGTTTCAGAAATGTCCTACACACAGAAGACAAGCATATATAAATAGCAGAAAATAAACAACAGGTACATTTACCGTACATGTTAATTAATTAAATCAGGTCACATGGATTCATATTTACATGGTGTATTTTGAGGTAATGCCTTCTCCAGATCTGTCTCAGAGCCCAAAACTGTCAGAAAAAAACAAACAAGGTTATTGCCCTTTGATTATTCTATGTAATCACACATACAGTACTTCATTAATATACATTGTATGATACTTTTATAATCAACAAACAATCTATTGAAGTTTCATCATACATACCTTCCCAGTGTGCCTCCTGACTGGGTGTAGTATTTGTTATAGTCCAGACGGAGCAGTAGCTGAGCAAGGTCTGAATTGATTTGGTGGTTACGCACGCTGGAGAGGATTTTGAAGAGTAGGAATGACTGGCGGCTAAAACCCTGTTGGAACAGCAGCAGGTTTCTCATTAAATGATCACTGAATGACAACCAGGCTATAGATGATCAGCCGAGTTCAGAAAGGCACCATTTTGATAAGTAATGCACTAATAATGGGACAAAAGCAGTTCAAGACCTAAGGGAGGATAAAACACTGAAAAGAAAGTACCAGATTTTTATTTTACCCAGGGTGCCGCTGTTTTAAAAAGAAGTTAAAAACACCAGGCACTTGTCAGCCTATACAAATACTGATTTAAGCACCCATCTCTAAGCTTCCATTAAGCCTCCCTCACTGTCTCGAGGATTACAGCCTCGGTTTGCGTGGCCTCTATTTATGTTCGTTCTATATACAGCACATCCCTGTTACAGTGCAGTTGTTGTGTTTCTCTCTGTAATTTGTGGATCAACAAGTTGTGCTCGAGATACCCATAGTAGATTACTAGTCTCCAAGAGAACTTCAGTCTTAAAGTTGTTACAAATGAGCAGTTTGTTTGAAATTGCTATTTACTTAAGATTTAGCACTCTTTAGTGGAGACAAACTTGCAAACAACTAAAATTTTATTCCTGATTCCTTCACTTAGAAAAAGGGTTATGTTGGTGAAATACCAAGCAACACATTACAACGCAGGACTTCTGCATTTCATTGATGATATACTTAACTTCTGCTAATAGATCCTCCAAAACAACACACTTTTCCTTTAATTTATGTGTAAAATGCATGCTGGTGATTTCAGCTGTTTAAGATGATCATCAGAGATACAACTCGGTTTGACTGGTATAAGGGTAGATGAGTGATTTCTTTTTTTAAAGATCTGAATTTATAGAGCCATAGACTAGATTTACACAATGACACACCGACTGACACAGAACTAACCTTCACCATAATATCCAACTGAGCTGCTCCTCTCTCGTCCAGCGGCCCCAGGTTCTGACTCACCAGCAAGCAGAAATTGTGACAGAGATCCAAAATCTCGTTCAAACAATGAAACACCTAAAAGAGTTTTTTTCGGATTAAAAACAAACACTGCAAAACATGAATGGGAAAATCTCCCAAAAGTGGAAACAGGTCGAGTTTTATTCCTGACACTCGTATTCAGATTCACTGTAGTTACATATTAGTAATGAAATGGGTGTGTCAGAGGGTTACTTACTGGTTTGAGGAGGATGAATGACTGGGCTAAGAGATTACTAAGGAAATGGTCATGAGCCAGGCGAATGCTCTCAAAGTCTCGTGTCGAGTTGATCTGCTGCAAAAGCTGCGAAAACTGTGACTCCAAAACATCCACCTGAGTGGGAAAAGAATGACAGACATGATACTCAGTGCTGAAAAGCAGCTGTAAAATCTAGTAATTATTATTATTTTTTGGAGTAGCACAATACCTGTAAGTAATACTGCAGGTTGTCTACAAGGAATGCCATGTGGTTGCGCAGCCTCCATTTAACTGCATCAGTCTTGTTGGACTTTAAGTGTTTGCGCTGCATCTGCAGAGCCCAGCAGTTCTGCAGCTCTGACTGCACTCGCCGCACACTCAGCAGGTATCGAAACACTACGTTATACCTAAAACAGAATAAATTTAAAAAAAACAAAAGTACCATCAGAGATACAGAATTCAAGGAGTTAAATATCTCAGGGGTGTCCTACTGTAGTTCTGTAAGGCCCAGCTGTCTCCTGTTTGTTGAGCTGCTTTGTGCAAAAAATCAATGGAATTGTTTATTTTGTAATACAAGTATAAAATTTGGTGGGAGTGTTAGTTAGAAAAATCTTTTTTGGGATATTACCTCAGCAATCTCAAATGGTCAGTATTCAAGTTGGTGCCCACATTTTTTTTATTATATCTTTTTCATGGTGACTTATTTCAGTTTGGGTTTGCATTTAATACACTTTTATCTTGCCAGATCACTTTAGACATTATTTTATAATTTATGGAAAGACTGAGAAATTTATTGCCATTACCAAAATATTCAATTTCACAAAATGCTAATATATTCTGTTAAATTTTTCCTCAGATTCGGGTTCTGGTCATATTTTGTTACAGAACAGATGCGATAATATTGTAAGTCTGTTGGGCTTTTACACCCGAGCCTACTGGATCTTCAGGCCGGTGCTCTTCCCCCGGTTTCTGTAGCGTGAAGCAGCTAGGAGTTCAGTTCTTCCTGGATGGGACGCTAGTCCATCGCAGGTTACCTTCCCAGTATTTTTACAGGTACCCATTTATACTGCTGGGTGGACAGAGCACACTTGTGGTTAAGACCTTGCCCAGGGGTCTGAGCACAGTGGAAGTCCAACAGGGATTTGAACCCACAACCTCCGTTCAAAGTGAATTTCTCGTTTTTTTTTTTTTATTAAATTTAATTAACAGTTTTGTATTGGCAGAAAAGTGGCCATTTAAAAAAAATCTTTGATGGCCAGTGTTATTTTAAGATCGAGTATTGTCATGTGAACTTCTGTACCAAGTTTCAAGCATGTATCACCACTTATACTACTTTATAGCAACAAGCTGCTGCACTATATTTGTGAAGTGAGTTGAATTAGAGCTGTTTCAGCAGAAAATTCACTAAAATGTAATTGGACAGTATAAAACAAAGCCAAGCATGCCGTGGAAATTACTTTTCCAACACAGCTGGAGTGAAAAGAGTGTGCAGGGGCCACTGCACTTTGTAGGCCAGTCCAAGTGCAGCCCAGCCTGTGGAGGGAGGCTCTCGAGGTGATGATTCCTGAGGAGGTGTGGTGCCTTCTCGAGTCCCGGGTGCCTCTGTAAACACAGACATATCACATAAAGCAATGCCCTTTCCACTGCTCAGCTTCACAGTTTCTCTAGACAGGGGTGGATCCCTCAATTTCTGTGGGTTCTTAAAGTGTCTTCATCTACTTCTTAAAGGTTCACAGACACAGAAAATGCACGAAAATAACATTTTCTTATGTCCAATGTAGTTTTATTAACATTGTCATGTCGTATCATTTTTAATGCAAGAAATTTTAGAAGTAAAATAATACCTCAAAAAGCTCACAGTGCCCACAATCAAAGGTCTGAAAAGGTGTAACCCAGGCTATGTCACTGGGAGAAGACATATGTGCTCATCGGGTATCAGCTAAAGCATTTTGTCTATTCACAATACACATGAATCACCAAAGTCAGCTGAGATAGACTCCAGCCTCTCTGCAACCCCAATAAAGGATAAAGCGGTTCAGAAAATTAATGGAATTAAGAAATTGTTATCTGACTTCTATTTGAAACTGATGGCCACCACTAAGTGGCAGTATAAGCCTTTAATGAAACATCTATGGAGAAATAAGTGATTTGCAACAAATTGTGTAAGTGTGCCTAAGCTGATAGCTGTTCCACACTGACAACACGCAAAAAAAAAAAGTAAAAAGTGGTTGCACATACCTTTGTTGTCTTTCCCTTGATAGTCAATAGTGAGATGCAAGAGAGGTAAAAGATTGTCATCATCAAGCAGAACCTTGTGAGCAGCTTGCTGAAATGCCACATTCACATCTGGAAAAATGTGTTACAGAAAGAAGAATTCCATAAACATTTTACAAAGATTTTTTTTCACAAATTATTATACAAGGTAGTTCAATTTATGAGAGATACTGGCTAACTGACATCATACCCACCATGTTCTGTCACTGCTGATGGTGGGGTCTTCAGCATATGCTGTGCAAGGTCAATAAAGACCTGATACAGTTCACCCCGTCCCAACAAATAAAAATCCTTAATGATCTACGGGGGGAAAAAAATGTATGTACAGCAATTATAGTTTAGATATTTAAAGACACTTCCATCACATACACAACACAACACACATAAATACAATCAAGGAACCTAATAATAAGCATTTGTGTATACTACACAGGAATGGCGCAACCTAATTGGTTTGCTATCTTGGCGATATTTGACATTATTCCGAGTGGATAATACCTGTTACCGTTACTAAGAGCAGGCAGTTCTATTACTGTCTCAACTTAAAATGCATAAATGAACTACTAAAATCTCTTTTTAGTTTGCTTTTCGTGTGTGTTTGTGTAGACTGAAAACAAAAACAAAATTTCAGAACAAAATGCAATATACCTAATACTCCCTGCACGCCTGTTTTTACATTTATGGCATTTGGCAGACACCTTTACCAGAGCTCCACATTATTTATATATATATAAATAAAACCCTTAGTCGATTTTCCGTAAGACAGTAAAGTAGAGCTAAATATGTGGTATAAGGAAAAAAAAGAAGACTACAGTTTGCTCCCTACAGACAGGGAATCCCTGATGAGTGGGCAACCACGAAACAGGTCTGAAGGGAGCAAACTGTAGTCTTCTTTTTTCCCACCCTTATACCACATATACATACACATATATATATATACCTGATCACCTATCGTCCAGAACTATCG
>JBCNYG010000014.1:10207926-10220050 GCA_039654305.1 Porochilus rendahli | reverse complement strand
TATATATATCCCATGATGAGTGGGCAACCAGGAAACCAGGTCTGTAGGGATGAAATTGTAGTCATTTTTCCCTTATACCACATATGTATATCTATATATCTATATGTATATACAGAAATACTGTGATGTATAGAGCCTACAGCATAGGCTGAGATGGGCGCCAAGCTCCCCGCGACCCGGATTAGGATTAAGCGGTTCAGAAAATGAATGATGAATGATATATAAATTATGTAAGTAATGAGGTAAATAGGTTAAATGATGATGTGATTTGAAATCATGATTTGGTACAAAATCAACACCCAAGAAAGGCCTATTCCTTCTGGAGCAAAGGGTCACCAGTTTGCCAACAAATGCATGAGAAAATTCTTATAAACAATGTTCCTCAAAGAAAGATCGGAAGGGATTTGGATATTGCACCTTCGACAGTGCATAACATTATGAAAAGGTTCAAGGAATCTGGAGAAATTTCAGTGCTCAAAGGACAAGGGCTCATGCCTAAGCAGAATAACTGTGATCTCCTCAGACAGCACTGCATCAAGAATCATACTGCATACATATGTGCATACACATACATACACAGTACTTCTCACCCTATCTCCAAGGGAGAGCCCTGCCACCCAGTGAAGTAAGCTCCTTTCAGCCATTTGATCTTGTTCTTTCGGTCACTACCCAAAGCTCATGACCATAGGTGAGGGTAAGATTGTAAAATGTCATCTGCAAAAAACAGAGACGAGATCCTTTGGACATCAAACCA
This sequence comes from Porochilus rendahli, assembly GCA_039654305.1. Lineage (NCBI taxonomy): Eukaryota > Metazoa > Chordata > Actinopteri > Siluriformes > Plotosidae > Porochilus > Porochilus rendahli. The sequence continues at coordinate 10,219,296 of JBCNYG010000014.1, read as the reverse complement.
GAACCCCTCAATGTCTTGGCTGCGCCTAGAAATTCTATCCATAAAATTTTTTTAACATAACTGGTGACAAAGTGCTGCCTTAGTGGAGTCCAGCCCTCACTGGAAATTAATTTGACCTGTAATTACCAATGTGGACCAAGCTCTGGTTCTGGCACATATATGCTTTGACTGTAACCATTATTGTGTGGTTTAAGCCAAGCTTTATACATTTTTGTGCACTCATAGGCCTTCGCTAAGTACACAAAACACCTGTAGGCTGGATGGTCAAACTCCCATGATTCCCTCCACTCTGCAAATATGCTAAAATAGTGCTTTGGAACACATAATGTTGAATGTAAGGATTGACAAGGCAGCTAAAGAGTGATTGCTTTACTTTAGAAAGCTTTACATGTTCATTGATGTGTTTAAACAGGCTGCTGCAGGAAAGTGGTGGCAGGAAAAAGAATGAGCTACTATCATGCCTGACAGCCAAGGCTCAGCTTATGGCAATGCAGCTTCCCCAGAGCCTTCTCAGGGCAGTGTTTCAGCAAATGGGTTGCTTCACAGAGCAGCACCACCAATGCTTTAGTCGCTGGTTCTTTTGGAAGTAAGCCAGCCATTTCTCTTCGCCTAGCCACTCAGGAATGCCTGCTGAAGGTGTTAACTTCTCACAATAGAGTGCAGCATGTAGAAAGTGCTTGACAGGGTGGTGCATGACCAATGTATTGCTGACAACAATGGAGGACGCAAATGAGCACATGGAGGATTACCTGGTGGAGTTTCCATTTGCAGGTGGGAATTTCCTCTCTCTCACTCTTTCTCATCCCTATTCTTCCCGCGTGTTTCCTTCCCCTCCCCCAATACCAGCACCATAGAAATGTAGGCCAGCTCCGCAATTTCCCCTCACCACACCCCTTTTCCCAAGCCAGCAGTCTTTAATGCACAAGTGCCCACTAGCTGCATGAAAACTACCAGGAAGCTTAGATAGTGGGCAAAAGCAGGTAATTAGCGGGGAACTCCAAACCACTAGGGGGTTGGTCCTCCTGTGGTGCATGGGCATCATCATACTGATAGTCTGAATTTTCTGCTCCATCCTTGCCTCACTCGTAAACAAGACCACAAAATAAAATGTAAAAAATTACTTCTCTATAATTTATTGATTACAATGTATTGAACAATGCTATTGTAGGCAATGAGAACCAAAAAAAATCATTCTGACAAGTATACTGGGGTAAAACTATGGCTAATAAACAAAACCACTGAAAATACCTTTTTCAATTTACTTTTCAGAAAATTTGAAAAAAAATATTTTTTGACTTGCATAGCATGAATGAGCTTCAAATCGGTAACACCAGTACAGAATGGTTTATCAAGTGAAGTAATGAAATAAAAAATGTGAACAGTATGCCTGAAAGATTAAAACTCATTAAATATTAAAGTTTATATAGTTATTACTATATATCATTATTTGTTTACTTATTGTCAATAACATGATCCAATATTACATTCAATAAATATGTGCTGTAAAGTTTAGTATTTAATAAGTGCAGTTTATATTTTGCACCTCCAGTCCCCTAGAGGGTGCTAGATTCCATAGTAGCTTTAGTATAGCTAGGAGGTGGCAAGAAGAAGAGACTGCACATACTGATTGTCGGCGGGAACATGAAGTCATGTTAATGTTCTATCTAAAACCATCAGCTAATTCCCAGGCCATTGAGTGGCAATGTGAGTTTGCAGATTTATATGGTGATTAGAAAACATATATTTGATTGTTGCTGTAAGTTGATAAGTTTATGGACATTAATCTGCAATGTGTCGTATGATACTGAAGGCTAATGAGTTCATGCGATTTACCTTCTTTGCTAACACCAACCCTGTAATGCACCCTTTGTGCATATTGTTTTTATTTGGTAATTACTTATTATATACTTGTTTGGTGTTTCTTTACAGTTTCACACATTTTTGCATTAAATCGCTGTCCAACATGACACCTGGCTGTTCCTTGGAGGAAGTGATGCAAGAGAGAGTTTAGCTGGCTGTGAATCCGCAATATAGGACACGGGTCACATTGGGTACAAGAGAACAGTGAAATCGTAACTTCCACTTGGCAAGGCGCACTTTGTTGCAGAAGATGCTCGACAACAAATATGCAGAGCTGGCACCACCTTGTGATGGAGACAAAGAGACCTGGGGCCTCATGTACAAAGGGTGCGTATCAAGAGTGAAATGTCCGTGGAAATGTGTGGTACCTCACGCCAACTTCATGGCTGGCATACGCATGTTTCTGCAGCTGTTGTTGCTTTGGCGACACTTAGAAGTGATGCAGGGAAACTGTTTGTAATGTGAAAATTAGTCCTCACAGTTGATTAAAGCCCAGTTTGCAGTGAGAGCTGGTTTTCATAATGTAATTGGCGCTGTTGACCACACACACATTGCTATAAAAGCCCCATCACAGGATGAATTTATGTCAACAGAAAGCATTTTCATTCGATCACTGTACAGATCACATGTGATGCACAAATGCAATCAACTAACATTGTGGTGAGGTTTCCTGATTCAATGCATGATTCATACACCCCGAGTAACAGCATGGTTGGAAACTACATGCTGCTACAGTGCGTGTTGGTGATTTCTGCCATTCACCAATGCATTTACTGAGTCACTGATGTTTGTGAGGATGCCTATGAGCAGTGGGTCATTTATGCCACTGATTGCACAGCACAGCGCAGGTGAGGACACGGCCAGTTGGGCGGGCAGCAGGAATCCACCGTTTCTGTGACACCAGAGCTCCCGTGGATGGTGGAGGAATTCCCCGAGTCTGTGGCTGTGTGTTCTCCGTCTGACTGTCTGTTTTAAAAAATAAATAAATCGTACTTAAACGTGAGTCAAAGTCTTGGATATCCTCTTCCTTGTTTCCTGGCATGTTTAAATTTACGTAACCAAATGCACAAATGGCATGCACAAATTTCCGCATGAACCTCTTTCTTACAGGGCTGTGAGCTTGGGGGTAATCGGAGTCCTCTACATGCGCTCCCACCACCCCTAAAACAGCAGTGTCACCTATGATCGCGGCGACACTCCTGTCCCCCCGCCTGATTGGGCCAGACTTTGACGGTAGGCAACGATCCTCTGCTTAATGGCCACCTCCGCGTTTGTGTGTACATCTTTCTGACCCCACAGCATTGACGGGCTCACACACACTCCTCCACGTTTGTTGTTAATGCAGGAGGACAGCGTGCAAAACAGCACATTTTCGCGTGCCTTCTCGTCTTCTTCATATTGTAAGGGTTTTCTGATCCTACGAAGAGGGGAATAAATATGTTTAATTTAAATATGACTTGCATATTTAAATAGGGGGGTGGACAGGGAGAGGTTGGGTACTCCTACATGTGCGCTCAATTCCACGTTGATTTGAATGTTCAAAGGAAATGTGCTTGGATTCATGCGTACGCAAAATTCATACATCTGGATTTTTACAGTGTTTTCTGGATTTAAGCATACGCAATTTTTCAGTAAGAATTCCATGCAAGTCTTTGTACATGAGGCCCCTGGTGTCTTCCCATTTTCAGCATACACCACCCACAAAAGAAGATCCATGTGGTGTCCGATTCCAGTGCACAGAATGACAGAATTTCCCTAAATGATGTACTGCTGTCAGAGCCTGACATAAATAACACACTTGTAGGTGTGTTCCTCCGCTTCAGAAAAGAACCTGTAGCTATAAAATCTGACATTGAGCAGATGTTGCAAGTAAGTCTGGAAGTGATTTGGGACATCACATCAGACACATTCACATTTGATGTTTCACAAGAGCAAAAGCCCTTTACTCAACGTGGTGTGCTCTCAACCATCGAACAGTCTGTTTGATCCTCTCGGGCTGCTTGCACCTATAACTATCAAAGGAAGACTTCCACTCAAAGAGCTCTCCAGAAGCAATATTGTGTGGGACAGCCACTTGCCTCAAGCCATGTGCGATGTCTGGGGGAAAAAGGCATGACTCTCTGCAGCATCTCAAGACTCTGAACATTCCCCATACCTATGTTTCATTCTCCATCTCAAAAGCCAACTTCATTGAACTCTGTGTGTTCTCAGACATTTCAGCAAAGGCTATAGCTGCAGTTGCCTACCTGAGAATCACACGTGAAGCTGAACACTGAAGTCAAGTTTATCATGGGTAAGACCAAACTAGCACCTGTGCCAGAGCTTACCATTACCAGGTTAGAATTGTGTGCTGCAGTGCTTGCTGTGGAAATGTCTGAGTTTCTCAGAGAAGAACTAAAAAGATGAGGATTAACAAGAACACATATTACACCGACAGCAAAGTGGTCCACAACCAAGATAGAAGATTCCATGTATGTGTAAACAATTAAGTACAGCGAATCAAGCAATCATCTCTGCTTGAGCAATGGAAGTATGTCCCAATGGATTACAACCCTGCTGATCATGGATCTCGCTCTATGCCAGCGGAGATCTCCTCCAGTACCGCATGGTGGTTTGGACTACTTATGTGAAAAGAGGTGCTCTTGGGTGTTCAATCCACCTCATTCATACCACATGGGAGGCACATGGTGCATATGATTGGTATAGCAGGACGCATCCTTGACTCTATGCTCCTGCAATCAGGAAGTTTCAAGCTAACATACAAAGTCCTGATAACATTGTTGGCTGAAGTCACAGCTATTATCAACGTGAGAGACCTGGTGCCAGTTTCCTCAGTTCCTGAAGCTCCCTTTTTTACATTCATGACTCTACTCACACAGAAGACGTAACTAGTGTATTAACTAACATAATATCAATTCCCCTGGAGATTTTACTTAAGCAGACATGTACCAACACCAGTGGAAAAGAGTTTAAGTTATTGTGGATACTTCTTGGACTCGCTGGAAAAAAGAGTGCAAAAATGGCAGCACAACAAACCCAATCTGAAAGAAGGGGACATCATTCTTCTAAAGTATAAGCAACTTAAAAGGAACAAATGGCCTATGGGTATCATTATGAAGACTTTCCCAAGTAATGATGGAGTCATAAGGAAGACGGAGGTGAAAGTGACACGAGACAAGACTACACAGACTTTCTCTAGACCCATCTCAGACTCTATACACTTTTTGTCTCCAACAGTGTATGGATGTGAATAAAATACAGTTTATATGTAAATATGTTTAGAGGCATTCTAACAATAATGCCAGGCGATGAGAGTGCTGAAAACAGTACAGTTTCACACGTTTTTGCATAAAATTTTTTTTGGCCTCAATATATGACACAGGTCACATTGGGTGTAACAGAACAAAATACTTAAATAGTACTCAAATTCAAATTAAAATTTTATTTGTCACATACAAATTATACACAGTAAAATATGCAATGAAATGCTTAGTACGACTGTCCAAGAATAGAACAAAAAGAACAATAACTAGAACTTTAAGGGATTTTAAGGGATTTTAAATTACAAGGGGGTGGAAATGATAAAATAAAATAAAATAAAATATACATATAACATAAAATAAAAATATAGGATACAAAATATATATAAATAAATAAATAAATAAATAAATAAAATATAATGTGTATGAAATGTAAACAATATATAAAAATGCCCTGACTTCACCTGTCAGTTCACATAATTTTATAAATGTTATGGCTGATTGATGCATGTGTACAGTATGAATGACAAAAATGACCACGCCCATTCTGCAGTATGTCCCTTTTTGTTTTACAAGTGAAGAGTAAAATGTGACAGGACATGGGATTGTGGGAGAATAACCAACAGCATAGTGATGTGCTCTGTGTTTTATTTATCTTACACCACAACAGTTTATAATTAAAATTAAAGAATGAAAAGTACTTGTACTTGTTTTTGTCCTTTCAGAGTTGCATGTAAGATCCCTCTCTCCCTCTCTCCCTCTCTCCCTCTCTCCCTCTCCTGGGAATCACCAGATACCACCCGATAAGATATCACAGTACCTAGGTGCAGATTTGAAATGAGTGTGCTACCTATGGCACCATAGAGAAATGGCTATGTTTCACCACCTCACATTTAAATATATACATTTGGGGGGTTAAGAAAGAATACATGATTCTCCGGCCTAATTGGCTAATTGACCCCAGTATAGAAAATGTGGTAATATTAGCCTGAGACGTTTTATTAGTACATGGTTTTGTTTAATGTTTTTTGTGTGCATCCATTCTCCCTCTCTTGACACTCGTACGGAGTATAGTGATCTTCATTTGCTTCATAGCTTAAACTCGTTTCACATTAAACGACTAACTTCCCCTTTCACAGTATTAACCCAGAACCGCTTAAGGAAGTGAAGTTTTGTTAACTTTCTGGTAGAGAGATGAGGTGAAGGTGTGAAGGAAAGCCATTATAGAGGTAATGAGATATGATAAAGGGTTAAAGTGACCACATGATCCTGGTGGTGAGTGATGAGTCAGAAAGAAGAAGGCGTTCTAGGATTTCACCGCAGGAGTGTAATTCATGGAACTTGCCTTTCCTTTGTTTCTGTTTTCCTTGTATTTGTGTATGTCTTAATTTCTCATACTATTTCGTCAGGGGTGTGGCTTGCAGGCTTCCACTGTGTTACGATGGGGAAAATCTGAAAAGACACTGAGAATTGTCTGGACTTTTGCCCAGTCATTTCCACTTGGTTTCACAAAGCTAAGCTTTTACTTCTACCTCAGCAGTGGACCATGGTTGAGCTTCAGTACTAAATGAAGGAAAAAGAAAAGAAGAGCGCTTAGAGAGGGAGAGACAGAGGGACGGGCGTGCCTTTCACCTCAAAATTTCACTCTAGTCAGATAACTCTTGCCACAGATTTGCCTTTCTTTATATGTTCGCTTGGATGAAGGCACACAGACATGGACACACCCATCCAACCTAGTTTATTAGGCCCTATACTTATACTTGTGTAGTGTGTGTTATCTAGCCATTTATTCACCTCTTCATTGTAAGTCATAAGAATCGAAATTTCTCCTGCGTCTCCACCATTCTTTTGGAGCCAGGCTTTGATTGGTTAAGTAAGCACATAGACCACAACCTTTTAAAGTCATTTTGTACAAGCAAGGAAATGACAGTTTGTGCTCTGCAGCCATGGAATGCCCTAGGACTGAGTGGAGAAAGTGTGTGGCTTGTGTCCAATGAGCTTTCTAAAGGAATAGTTCAGCCAGGTATCACTTTAATAAGGAAAAAATGCATTCATCAATTCAATTTTTCCAGTCATCTCACGTCAACATATCTGGAGTGTGTAGTTTTTCATTATATTTTTCACTAATGCGTCTAAGCTGATGATAAGCGAAACTGCTCAAATGAAACTTGGAAGTGCAAACGCTGACTCACTATTTGATTCTTTGACTTTTTTGTGCAATGTCCCATGTAACGGCCAGATCACTTTTCTCTGTCTGTCACATTTGTCCCAATAAAAGGGATTTGGAAAATGAAATCGAAGTATATTTTACTTATTTATTTATTTTTTCACACGGGGACATCCCACACTTGGCCATGGGGCTTCAGGCATGGCTAAATCCTCTTGCGAGACGGACATTGCTTCAGCCTCTTCCTATTAGATTGACCCCTGAACCGTGTGACTTATGCTTTCCTGCCACACACAGAAAGGAAGCCACCCACCAGATACAGTTTCACAGCCACCCTTAACCCTGTCTTTTCTGATATCACTCCTCTTCTGCTCAGCTCCACAGACAAACTTAACTAGAGACAGCCTTCATGGTAGCTCCTGGCACGTGTCTTCATGTCAGATTCAAACTGATGAAGTTCTCTAGCTGTGCTCACGACAGTGACTAATTAATAAGTGTGTGTTCATGGGTCCAGTTGGGTGTGGCCCTAATAAAAATCAGTGTGTAAATGTCAGTGTGAGAGCGAGTGAATGGACGACTGTTTCCAGTGGAGCAGAAAAGCTGGGAGTTGCATTTGTGAATGTGGAGTCTGTGTGAGATCAGGGAGCATGGAGACTTGCTGGGTGGAGGGCTTGAACCAACACTGTGTTGCGTGTAGAGTGTGAAAAAAGAACAGGTTATTTCAGCTGCCATCTGCTAGTTCAACCATTAAGAAGCAGAAGAGTAAATCCCACAAAGCCTGTGGAGTTTCTGCAAAATAATTGGAGAAGAGTTGTACTGAAACTGGTGCATGTGAGATTCATTAGTGCTGAAAGGAGGAGAAGAGAATTCCTTCTGGGTAAAGGAAAGGGAAGCAGAGTGGTTTGCAGTTATACAGACCGAGTGGCATCATTTTGCCCAAAGTATCCTACATGAGAATAGGTCATTTATGTCTACAATTTTAAGAATACTTTAGCAACTTTTTAAACTCCTATCTGCCCAACACATCTGTAGCTAATATGCAGGTAATAACATTGACATTTTTAACCTGGGTTTTATTCTTTCAAGGTCATTCAAGCTCAAAGGTAATTGTTTCATTTGAGGGTCCATGTATGGATTTCTATAAGTGTTCTATAGTAACTGTGTGTCTGTCGGCACTCATTCTGTGACCTTGATTTTGCCCTTTAAAGGTTACTCAAAGCTAAAGGGGGATTATGCCACTTGAAAGCTTGTACATGGTTTTCAGTCTGTTCCTCATTGCATCTATGTGTATGTCACATCATGTCTCTGATATAAGCAATTTCAATTTTAACCTCGTAAATATCTATTCCCAAAACCTTTTGTCCCTTCTCTGACCTTAGTTTCTGTCCTTGACATTCCAAAGTCAGATCATCTTTGGGACTGAGGTAGGCTAGTGTCAGCTCCACGTTTGGTAAAAACTCTTGCACAGGTGTGGACAGGATAGTGTTCACAGACATACTGACAGACAGACAGAAAACAATCAACAATCAATTGTGATTACAATACCTTGGCCAAAACTGTTTTGTGGTAGAGGTAATAAATATCATCTGTTTTTTTTTAACTTTTGATCACTAAATAAACATTTAAAAGGGGAAAAAATCTCCATAGATTACTATCTCCCTTATGCTTCATATTGAAATTCTGATTACCATAATTAAGTCTATGGAACTGTCTGATGGCGGATGTGGACTGATGTGTTTTTATTTTTATTTATTTATATTTACTTCCCTACTCATAACTTTAGTTCCTACCTGTAATTATTGCCTTTTAAAGTGGCACGTGTACCTTGTTGATATAGTCTTGTGTGAATGTGGGGGTGAGTGGGGCATAAATAAATGTTTCTTTCTTTCTTTCTTTTTTTTACTTTTGCCACACAATTTTATCTTTATAAATGCTATGACCCATTCCCTACATAAATCACTGCACTGAGAATGTGACCACAAACAAGGACTGTTAAAGTGTTCCCGAACCAGAAACCGTGGTTCAATGGTGAGGTGCGCACCCTGCTTAGACCACGGGATGATGCCTTCAAGTCATGAAACCAGCAAGCTTACAAAGAAGCACACCAGGCCCTGCGAAGAGGCATCAAAAAAGCCAAGCGCAAATACAAACAACTCATTGAGGAGTACTTTGACGATAACAACACCAGGAATTTGTGGAAGGGGATCAAGAAACTCACTGGACACAAGGACACAAACACGAACTCAGCAGACTCCTCGGACAGCACTCTACCGGACACCCTGAACCAGTTCTTTGCTTGCTTCGACCAACACAACAGAGAGGCATGTACCTGACCTGCTCTTCCAGAGAGCAGCAACGACCACATCCAGCTGCAGCAGCATAAGATCATGGCCACCCTCTGCAGAATCAATGCGAGGAAAGCTTCTGGTCCAGATGGAGTAACAGGAAGGGGACTTAAAACATGCGCAGATCAACTAGCAGGGTTTTTTTTTACTACTGCAATCTATGGTTCCGACCTGCCTCAAGAAAGCCACTATCATTTCAGTGCCGAAGAAGAGCACAAATGCCTGAATGACTGTTGCCCAGTTGCCCTAACCTCCGTCATCACCAAATGTTTTGAGAGATTTGTCTTGTCTCACATTAAGGCTGCCTTTCCTGCTGATCTTGATCCACATCAGTTTGCATACAGAGCAAAGAGGTCAACAGAGGATGCCATCAATACAGCCGTCCACACATCCCTCACACACTTGGACAGCAGTAACTCCTATGTGAGGACACTGTCCGTACACTTTAGCTCCACTTTCAATACAGTTCTACCAGATAACTAGTTCAGAAGATGGGCAACCTCGGCCTAGGGAGCTTACTGTGCACCTGGATACTGGACTTTCTTAGCACCAGACCCCAGAACATCAGCATAGGAGACCACATCAACACTCTCATCCTGAACACCGGAACACCACATGAGTGTGTTCTCAGCCCCCTCATCTTCTCCCACTTCACACAAGACTGTTTCCCATTCAAAGCAGCAACACCATCGTCGAATTCGCTGACGACGCCACTGTTATAGGTCTGATTACCGATAACGATGAGTCAGCCTACAGGAAGGAGGTCCGGCATCTGCGGCGATGGTGCGACAACACATCTTTTTGGACCTTGACACATCCAAGACAAAGGAGATGATAATGGACTTCAGGAGATCTAAACAAACTGAGCACTCTGCCCTTTATATTGATGGAGAGGAGGTAGAGAAGGTGGAGTGCTTCAAGTTTCTTGGAGTCCACAATTCTGCTGACTTCACCTGGACCACAAACATCTCTTACCAGGTGGGGAAGGCACAACAACGGACGCACTTCCTCAGAAAGCACCGACAAGTCCGCCCACCCTGACCCCTACTGACAAACTTTTACCACCCTGCCATCGAGACCCTCCTGACCTACTTCTGTACAGTGTGGTTCAACAGCTGTATTGCAGAGGACAGGAAGGCCCTGCAGCAGGTGACGAGGATGGCAGGGCAGGGCAGGCACCGTTGACATATCATACACCCTTCTGTATACATCTCTAAATGCATGCATATATGAATAAATGTGTAAGTCTGTACATGTGTAAATATGTGGATAGATGTATATGTGTTGCATATACAGGGTATATGTATATATGCGTGAACATGTAGGTATGTGTATATATGTGTATGTAGGTATATGTACATATATAGCTTAGTGTAGTTACCTTAGTAGTCTTTTGTGTACTTTTCCATAATTGCTGCTAAACAAAGAGCTGCTAAACTGATTTTCATTGTTCATGCAACAGCTGACAGTAAAGATCTCTTCATCTTCCTTTAACTGTGAAAAAAGAAGAACACCTTCAATTTATTCTTAGTGTCGCAAAGAAATTATTTTTACTTTTTCTGTGCTTTAGCTACAGTCAGCAGAAATAGTTTCGAGATTATTTAGCTGATTCAGTCCTTGTGCAGTATATGATGTGGAACTGGGCAGCAAGTGGAGGTGCAGATGTGTAGAGGGTTGTAGAAAACATTTTTAGATTCCTCCCCAACTTAATTTACTGTGTAAAGCTGCTTTGCGACAA
>JBCNYG010000014.1:10187793-10198648 GCA_039654305.1 Porochilus rendahli | reverse complement strand
ATGATTTGCTGTGGCGACCCCTGAAGGGAGAAGCCGAAAGACAAAGAAGAAGAAGAAGAAGAAGAAGAAGAAGAAGACAATTTCTTTGATCATATTATGTTAATAAAATGCCATAAAGCGTACTGACAGATCAGTTATTAGAGGTTAGCATAGTACATCATGCCCCATGAAAATATCATGCATTTCAACGGCAAATTAAAAAAAATGTTTATTAACATTTGTTTGAGGTCACTCTTGTATTTAATTGGTAAGCTGTATGCTAAAAGGTAGTTAGTTTTTAATAACACATTTTTCTGAGAATAGTTATACAGATATTCCAGACTTTTTTTTTTCTTTGATGTTTGGTTAAAAACAGACAATGTTTAGTCTGTGCTTTTAGTAACTGCAGTGGATTATGTTACCTGTGTTTGTATACCTTCAGTGTGTTGCAGAGATTTTAGAGTAATGTGGGTTTCTGATTGTCTTTGCGGGATAAGTAAATAGAGAGAAAATCTGTAATGATGTTTTAGATCTGCACTACATCTCACAAAGGTAGTATCAGAGGTGAGACCTGATTGGACTGTTTGGTAGAGGAATCATTGCCACACTACATTGTGAATGTGGCTTTGAATGCGAGCTTGAATATCCAGAGACGTTTAGTACATGTTGTACATTTAATAGTGGTTTCCAGTGGAAAAGCTGGTACAAGCATAGTGTTTTAACAGTTCATTCCAGTCCTGCGCTGAGTAGATACACAGCCGACAGGCCATAAATCTTAGCTTGCAGAAGCAGGATATCGCACAGTGTAGCGGGGGTGAGAGAGATTGGCCAGGCTCTGCTGTGGGCTGAAAGGCAGGAGTGGGGAGGCAGGGGGGTTGTGTTTGAAAGTGAACTGTACCTCGCTGTAGTTGTTTTTAACTGCTCCCCTGTGGAACGTGGACACGGCGCTTCATATTGCATAAACATGTTTGTGAGGTGGTGTTGAAAGTTGAAAGCCATGTATCACTTCATGCAGTGATTAATTCCTGCTGAGTACGTTCAGAAATTAAACAGACCTTTCCATGCTGTTCAGTCATTTTTTTATCTTCTTCCAGCCTGTACCTGTTCAAGCTTGGCTTAGCCCCGCAGATCACAGACCTGTACGGCAAAGTAGCTTTCACAGGTGAGTGACCCCACTTTCTGTGACCTTCTGAAGTTGTTTTGTAACTCCAGCAGGAAGGATCAAGAACGTCTGTGGAATTTTGGGAGTGTATAAACCATTTGTGATTGTGTGAGCCTTTCCTGTCACTTCAGCCAACCTACTCAGGCTGCCAAGCTCATGGCAGGGGATCATAATTTTATGCTCATGCCGAGAACAATGTCCTGACCTTACTTCTAGGGGAAAAAACCCAAACATCTAATATGTTTATACACATCCATTTCCACTAACAAGGTTTCGCTATCTGCGCCATTCAGGGAGCCAGTAAAAATTAGCATTAGTCACATATCTTAAAAATTAAACTATCGGCTGCCACCACAATTTGTTTAAGGCTGACCAATTTTTCTTATGGTTAAGTTTTGATCATATACAGCTCAGAGTTTCTTGGTGCCAAGACTCCTTTTGTGATGGAAAAGTCCAAAACTTAAGTCACTAAATCATGTTCTAGGACCAGCACCTGCGTCTTGTTGGTGGCAACGGGTTCTAGTGAAGCTCACTTTTTGTGACATTTAGTAAACACAAAATTTGTGGTTAAAAATAGGCCATAGTGTCTGGGTTCTACTTGGTACTATGATGTTTGACCTGTATATATTTATTTCCTTTCTTTCCAGAGGAGGAGATTAACAACATGAAGAGCGAGTTGGAGAAGTACAACATTCAGATGCCAGCTTTTAGCAAAATTGGTGGAATTCTGGCTAACGAGTTATCTGTTGATGAAGCAGCTTGTGAGCATTATTTACGTATTTTACTTGTGTATTCTGTAAATTAGCAACAATGTTTGCATCCCCATGGTTTTTATATAAAAAAGATAAAGTAGATTTGTTTTGCCATATATTTACGAGTTAGAAGATAACAGTTTTGTTTTTTTTTGGCACATGCGTAAGCAAAGCAACCCAAAATAGGGTTGCTGTCAGTTGTACAGTATGTAAGGAGGAAAGATACGAGAAAGTGAGTCAAGCGTTATGAAGAAGCAGTGGACCAGCAGCATTTGGCCAGTCTTGGACATTTGACATTATATAGCTTGGCAAAGTTAGTACAGATGTTTTAGGAAGAACATAGTACACTGCTCAAAAAATAAAGGGAACACTAAAATAACACAGCCTAGATCTGAATGAATGAAATATTCTTATTTAATACTTTGTTCTTTATTGGTTGAATGTGCTGAAAATCTAATTTATTTATACAATTTATGGATTTGGAGTCACACTCGAAATTATACACTACATGCTGATCCAACTTTGATGTAATGTCTTTAAAACAAGGCAAAATGGACTAAAGCATCCGCCAATTCTTGGACAGTCTGTGGTGCAACGTGGGGTTGGTGGATGGAGCGAGACATGATGTCCCAGGTGTGCTCAATTGGATTCAGGTCTGGGGAACGGACGGCCAGTCCATAGCATCAATGCCTTCGACTTGCAGGAACTGCAGACACACTCCATCCTCATGAGGTCTAGCAACGTCTTGCATTAGGAAGAACCCAGGACCAACCGCACCAGCGTATGGTCTCACAAGGGGTCTGAGGATCTCATCTCGGTACCTAATGGCAGTCAGGCGACCTCTGGTGAGCACATGGAGGACTGTGCAGCCCCCCAAAGAAATGCCACCCCACCCCATTTCTGACCCACTGCCAAACCGGTCATGTAGCAGGCAGCAGAACATTCTCCACGGCATATCCAGGCTCTGTCATGTCTGTCACATGGTCAGTGTGAACCTGCTTTTATCTGTGAAGAGCACAGGGTGCCGAATTTGCCAATCTTCGTGTTCTCTGGCAAATGGCAAACGTCCTGCACGGTTTTGGGCTGTAAACACAACCCCCACCTGTGGAAGTCGGGCCTTCATACCACCTTCATGGAGTCTGTTTCTCACAGTTCGAGCAGACACATGCAGATTTGTGGCCTGCTGGAGGGCATTTTGCAGGGCTCTGGCAGTTCTCCTCCTGTTCCTCCTTGAACAAATGCGGAGCTCCTTGCACAAAGGTGGGGGAAAGCACCACCAGCATTCAAAAGTGACCAAAACATCAGCCAGAAAGCATAGGAACTGAGAAGGGGTCTGTGGTCACCACCTGCAGAACCACTCCTTTATTGGGGTGTCTTGCTGATTGCCTATAATTTCCACCTGTTTTCTATTCCTCAAATTTGAAATTGATTGTTAATAAGAGTTACTTCCTAAGTGGACAGTTAGATTTTCACAGAAGTGTGATTGACTTGGAGTTACAGTGTGTTGTTTAAGTGTTCCCTTTATTTACTTTGTGCCAGTTTTGTGAAAATGATTTCTCAGGCTTCCTTGAACAACTCTTTCACTATTTGAGCCTCAGTATTATATTAGTCCATTGTTTTATGGAAGTTCATTGATGTGATAACCTGGTCATTCAGGTCACCAACTGACATTTCATTGCCATGTAATGTTGCTGAGCCTCGACCTGACCAAATGAGGCAACGATGCATACTGTAATCAAGGCTAAAAACAGGCCAACAAAATAATTGAGTGCATGACTTTTATTGGCTGGGCAGCGTATATTATTGGAGAACATCATGGGGGGAAAATGGAGATCCAAACCCTTTTACTAAGCCTGAAAGTGTTTTCAGGAACAGTGATTGCAGGTAGGTATTACATTTCTGGAAGAATTAGTTTATTCACGTAAAAAGACAAAGAAGAATGATTAGCTAAGTCTAAGGATGTTTAGCAGAAGTGGACCTTAGTGTATCAGAATGAGAAGAGCGTTTCTCAAAGTTCCGATGTATTATTATTATTGTATGGAAAGGTTTTATGCTCGAGCATTTCCACACATTGCATCTGTGCTGCCAATCATCATTTATTTATTTCTAAATAATTTTATTATGTGAAATAATGCCAGGAAGTTAACAAAGCATTTGTTTCAGAAACTTTATTGCACATGGAGTGAACATGATGTTATGTTGCATTGATTCAGTGCACGCTGCAGTAATCGCCATCAATGATGCCATTGACCATGGAGACCCTGCAGGCACTCTGGCAGCCATGAGGAACCCCAACGCAATGCTGCTTAATCTGGATGAGAACGCCGGCCAAGACTACCAAAACACGCTGTTCCAGGCCAAATCTGAGAAAGTGGCCAACTCTAGGAAGAGGGTATGAGACTCTAATCTTAACCAATCTCATAAACTGAAAGGAGCAGCCTTCTTAATTTACTTGTCCTGTCATTGCATGAGATCTAAACTCTGGGTCTGCTGTAGATTGGGGAGAACATGGACGCAGAAAGGGATGTCTATGAAGAGCTGCTCACTCAGGCTGAAATTCAGGGCAACGTCAATAAAGTTAACTGTAAGTTCCTAGCAAATCTTTTTTTATGCACATTTTCATCACCATCAGTATAATCCATCTGGACACTCTGCTGTGTTACAGTGTCCAATTCCCTGGCTTCAGTGGAGCAGGCACTATTCAGTGGTGATGAAGACAACCTCTACCAGGCGCTTTCATCCCCAACGTTGGGTCTGCAGTCCCTAAAGTCAAAGAACAAAGGCTGGTACTTCAAACAGCTGGTGGCGGATCGAGAAGCTAAGGAGCAGGTAGTGGAGGAAAACTAGAAATCTGGAAAACTGGTGTTGATGTACTTGTTTCTTTATGTGAATAAATCTGATTTATTTATTGATTATTATTTTTTGCTTGGTGTTTCACCCAGAACACCCCAGGAGAGTCATTGACCAAGGAAGAGCTGCAGAATGGCGTTGATGCAGCCAATAGTGTTGCAGACAGCTATCAGAAAAGTATGAACCTACGTCAGTTCACTAATATCTATCTGTGTGTACGAATCGTGTCCTTTTCTGGCAGGGGTAGTTTCAGTGTCCAGACCAAAGTATTTGTTACTGTGGTTTTGATCGATCTGTACAGTGATTTGAAAATCTAAATGGGGAAATCTTTCTTTGGTTTCCAAAAAAAAAAAAAAGATTGTTGTAGAATGACCGAGCATGCGTTTTTCTCAGTGCTTCAGGCTGTAGAGCGGATTAATGCTGCCATCAGGAAAGGTGTTCCTGAGGACACAGTGAACGAGCTAATGAATCCAGATGCTCAGCTTCCGACTGTCTACCCCAGAGCCGCTAAGCTCTATCAGAGAGAACTCTTCAGCCTGCAGCAGCAAAGCCCAGAGGTTAGAATACTCCCACATGCACACACTTCATTTTTTAAAAAAAGCTTGAGGTCTGTTGTCCTAACTGAGGTGTGTATGTGGCTGTTTAGGGTTCGCTCACACACCCAGAACTGCTGGTTGCAGTAGAGATGCTGTCATCGGTGGTGTTGATAAACGAGGCTCTGGATGTGGGAGACCGAGGTGCTGTGTGGAAACAGCTGAGCAGCCCAGTTACAGGCCTGAGCAATGTGGAGGGAGAATACTCACAGAGGTGACTTTTTGGTGTGAAATAAGAGTTATTTAAATAAACGGAATTTCCCGCCTGCCTTCATTGTTTACAAAGGTCAAATTCTAATCGGTATTGTACTGATAAGAACATGGATGCTTGTATCATATTAATATGCATTTGTGCTTTGATTTAATTAGTTAAAAGAATGCGTCAGCTTAAGGGTACAATTTTGGTCGTCACTGATTGAAGACAAGATAAACGAGATAAAATTATTATTTTGAGGTGTTACGTTTCATAATGATGCTAGGGTTTTATTTTGTGCTATAAATACAGTGCATTTAAATGGAATTTAAACAGTAGTGTGCTGTCACGTCACACTCCAAGCATAAAAGTCCAAACTTGCTCAAGTCAGGTGCAGGATAACAAGAGTTACGTTACTCTAACTCCAAACTAATGAATAATAAACTTCATGCACAGTTACGGCTGTCTTTTACTCCACAAAGGACAGAACGGTAAATCCTGCGGTGAATCGTTTACCTATGTTATTAAAACACAGATTTATGGTAATGATGCTAAGCTATGCTAGACTGAGCTAGCGTATTCCATTTGAGATTTCACATCTGTTTTCTCTGTTAAGCCCCCATGAGCAGCAGGTACTGTTTGCATAAAATATGCATTCCACACATAGACAGGTTGTTTTTCATGGGTGCTACATCTTTGCTTTGTAGCTTTTAAAAGATACTGTTACTTGATGAAGCAATACATATCGAACGTTAAGCGGATTTGTCCAGTACTCTATCAGATGTTCCCCTATTGATCCGCCTCACAGCAAGAAGGTCCTGGGTTCGATTCCCAGCTCTGGCGTTTCTGTGTGGAGTTTGCTTGTTCTCCCCGTGCTTGCGTGGGTTTCCTCCGCGTACTCCGGTTTCCTCCCACAGTCCAAAAACATGTACAATAGGCTAATTGGCTGTTCCAAATCACCCTAGGTGTGAGTGTACGCGCGAATGGTTGTGTGACTGATGGCCCTGCGATGGCCTGGCGAGCTGTCCAGGGTGTACCCCGGCCTTGCCCAGAGTCGGCTGAGATGGGAAATAAGAATTTCTGACTGTGATGGTAAAAATGACTGAACTTGCCTTCTCCAGGCAAAATAAACAAACGAAAGAAGGCGTGTTTAGGCACGTGTGTCCTTTATACTTCAGAAATATAAGGAACAATATCCAGCAGAAGGAAAGTTCGGCTATGATTTCAGTAAAATTTGAGCAAAATGTAATTTTTGTCACGCTTGTAATTTTTGTTCCCATATGTGATCTCTTATCGTAGTATCTATTTCAATCTTTCTTTACAATTGCAAAATATGACCATGTAATTGTTTTCATATATTATGGTGTTGGTGGGTGGAACGGTGGCATAATGTTTAGCAATTCCAGCTCACAGCAAGAAGGTCATGGGTTCGAGTCCCATGCTTGGCAATGGTGTCTGTGTGAGGTCTTCATGTTCTCCCAATGCTTGTGTGGGTTTTCTCTACGTACTCTGGATTCCTCCAACAGTCTAGAGACATGCACATTAGGCTAATTGGCTGTTCTAAATTGCCTTTGGTGTGTGCACGCGTGTATGTGTGTACCTTGGCTATGCCCAGATTTGGCTGGGATGGTCTCCAGCCTCTGAGACCCTAATAAAGGATAAAGCGGATTGGAAAATGAAATGATGTGATCTAGATTAGCTGTAATGGTACATAAATGTGCAAATGGAAAGAAAACTGAAGCTTGTTCAGATCATTCTTTCCTGCACAATGTTTTGGTATTGCATCTTGCAGTCATAATAAATATAATGGGAATCTGTACAGGTTTGATGATCATTGGCACATACAATGCCGTGCATACGTTTTTTACCCCGTGTGGAGTAATTTCTGGGTTTCACAGTAATGGTAATAAATACACATGCAGTCGAGTATTGTGCATACTATTTTGATTTGTTTTGTTTTGTAGGCTATGTTTTGCACATTCATGATCTGTTATCCTGAAAAAAATGAATTTAATTTGAGGTATTATCATTATAAAATATAAAAACATTCAAGGGAGTAAATAATTTAACTACACGGAATAAGGAACTACACATTCATGTAATTATTCATGCATTCTTTAACTCTGTCTGACTTAAAATGGCTTTTGAGTTGGTGTTTGCCTGGTCAGCGTGTTTGTGTCCTGTTTTTATTGATCCAGGTTTGGTTTTTGTGTCCAGGTATATGGATGAGTTGATGTGCCTTAAGGCTGAAGCGCGAGAAGAAGGCAACGAGTATCTGACATGGAATGACATCCAGGCATGTGTGGATCAGGTCAACAGCACTATTCAGGAAGAGCATGAGAGTGAGTCATTTAGAACCTACAGTCCATGAGATGATCAGGTAACATCATTAATCCAGGTCTTTCACAACCTGATGCGTTCTGTTCCCAGGAATTGCTGCTATTGGTCTGATCAATGAGGCTCTCCATGAGGGAGACCCAAAGAAGACTCTGGAGGCCCTTCAACACCCTGCCGCTAAGCTGACAGATGTTGATCCGTCAATAGCCCAGCATTATTTCGACAAACTCCTGGAGGCACGGAGAGAGAAAGCTCACGTATGTCTTTTATCCTGCACAGAACATATGCTGTATGATATATATTTCCCATTCATTTCACACTGCCTTTTAATTTTACTGTTTTGGCTGAAGGGTAAAAATAAATATCAGGTCTACGTGTATCAGTACAGGGGTCTTATTTATCAAACCAGTTGTGCATTCGTTCATAATGTTGAGGTGCATTTAAACAAGAAATTTCTTGGCTTTTATCAAATTTCAGTTACTTCAGAAAAAAGTTCTGTAAGAACTCATGTTTGTATGCTTTAACTTGTAAGGAAACTCACTAATATGAACTTCAGTTCCATAACATTTCATTTATTTAATTGACAAGTTACTGCAATTCTATATACAGATAATGCTGCCTGACCCTAATCGTTTATTTGTTTTAGTTCTATGCACACATTTAATGAATACTTGAGGGGATTCAGTCATTTTTTTAAATGATTTAAATAATGTAACAAACTTTTATGTTCTGTTTTGGCTACTCGAAAAAAGCTTAAGTTAAGTATTGTTTAAAAAAACAGTCAATTATAGTTTTTAAAAAAATGCTGATAAGTTTACTGATGACACAGCTGAGTTTTGGACAGACTATAACAATCCTCACCTCACTCCCTCATGTCTCGACCCTGGAGTCTGTATCTCTCTGTATCTAGTTCCAAGGAGAAACTATTTAGAACCCCAGTCTAGAGTTCCCCCTACTTTTTACAGTTCCACAAACATATTTGATTGTGGAACTTTGACTCCTGTCATTTAAATGAAGATATGGACTACTTTTGCAAACATTTCTTGTGGTTAAAAGCAAAACACACTTGAGGTTAATGGCTGCCAAAACATTAGGTCTTGAGTCACTTCCATGGAAGTTATTTTTTAGATGTCTTATGCTTGTATTTTCACCTTTGAGCTGTTTAAAAATAAATAAATAAATAAAAATTTTTACATCTAGCCTAGAGTATATCCTCTAATAGTTTTTTCTAAGCACAGATGGAAAATTAAAAAATATCAAGCAATTATGATTCCCCCCCGGCATATAATGTGGGTGATGTAGTTATCAGTATGTCCGTCCATCTGTAATCATTTCCGTTCTAGGCTAGAATTCAGAAACCGCTTGCGATTTCATCAATCCTGGCAGTTTCTTCTCTTAGGCAGTTTATTTTGCCTTTTGATATATTGAGATTTCTGCAATTCATATTATCGGACATGTGAAGAGTGGGGGTGGGGGTGGTAATCTGATGACTCTTGTTGAATGAGGTGAAGACAAAAATAGTTTTATCAGACAAGGCAGATAACACCCAAGATCTGAATAATTTTCCATATCAGACCAAAGACATTCTATAAATGTTTTCTATTCATTTTTAAAATTTTTCCTATTATTTAACTTATCTAGGGGCAGTGATGGATAAGTCGGCTCGTAAAAGAATATCAGGATTTAGCTGGTGGCTTTCCGCCAATCAGAAACGAGAAAATATTTTGAATGAGTAGTAAATCAGATTAATGTAACACATGCATTTAATCTGGTTATTGGTCTAACATCAGTGACTATATGATACACTGTTTTAAAGCAGAGTGTGATGAAGAAAAATCATTAACTATGCAGCTTATATGACTGAATTACCCATGACTTCAGACAGATGACATCACTAACACGCACTGTCTCCACCACCCACTCTTCACTTTTAGTCATTGTATTTCAAGTCTTCTATTACTTATTAACACTCTCAGAGAAAGATCCTTTATTATCAGAGCGTTGACAGTAAAAGGTTCACTAGTGTGGATATAACATGATTTATACATAGTTAGCTTTGACTCTGTTTACATGGGAAATCAGTGTCAGACTATCACTCGAGTGAAAGTGAGGTGAAAATCAGGACTATGGTAAAGGTTTCCCGGTACAGTTCACAACATCCCCAAGCCTGCTTAACTAACGTCATCCAGCTGTAGAATGAGGAGGGGGTGGGACGTCACGTCAGCCTGTGGGTGCAATGAGAAACTTTCCAAGCTTACTGACTCGCCACTGATTGCATAGTTTGCACAAGCTAAAATGTGACGTCTTGTCTTTTGGTAAACTCTTTAAAAAAACAGCCCTGTTTCTGCTTATATTCCATGCTGATACAGGGTTTAGTATGTTTTTCAACTCTGATTTATATCTTGTGTGTGTTTTGAGGCTTAATTGTTTCTTGGTCTAATTTCTGAATCATGCAGGACTCAAAATGGCTATGAAAACAAAGTCTTCCTTTATGCGATGGTTTTCACAACAGTAGGAAATAACAAACTGATGACTGCATCGCTGCCTTAAAAGGGCAAAACTCTGCTCCTCCACAGTGGCAGAATTAGACTGTGCATTTTTAAGCTCTGAGCATATTTAGAGTGGAGATTACTGGGCATGATATTTACCTCGTGCCCTCCAGATGTTCTTGTGACATAGGAAGTGGTTATGGAAGGAAGTTTCTGGATTTTTTTTTTCTCTTTTAACTTCTGCAAAGTCATGTGCTGTGCAGCTGAGCCGAGTGAAGAGTTTAATTTAAACTATGCTGCAGGTGGAAACTGAAGACCATTGATGTCTGGGGAACAATTCTGGTATAAAATTTAAAGTGTCACATGAATGGTGGATTTTTGCATTTGCTTATGAAAGAGGTAACTCTCTATTTAGGCACATTAGTAAAATAACACAGTGTATTGTTTGGATCTTGGTGTGTGACAGGCCAAGGAGAAACTGAAATACAATCTCTGCCCTT
>JBCNYG010000014.1:10152208-10172501 GCA_039654305.1 Porochilus rendahli | reverse complement strand
TCAAGAAATGCATGAATGAGTAGCACTCTGCAGTTCCTAGACGTGTATTTCATTGGTTTGAAATGCTGAATGGTTAAATTTATCTGCTTTAGTTAGATTTGCTCTGCAGGAAAATGCACGAGCTTTGAATATTATGTAATATGTAAAGAGATTTTCCATTTTTGTTACCAATAATTTTATGCCTTGGCAGTACAGAGCATGTTTCTTAGTATGCCATACTACATCATATAGAAAGTATGCAACCAAAATCATATTTAACACAGCGATACTCCTTATCTTCCTTACTCAGAGTTGTGGAATTTAAACCTGGATTATATTGTCACAAATTGTAATTTATTGGAAAAAAATGTCTGTCTTTCCCCCTCCCAGATATCAAATGCTGTATGAATTTTACGTACATTTATGTCTTTTTTTTTTTTTTTTATTCCTTTTCTTCTCCCCCCCGAAATTTGTTTTTATACTGCCTTAACTTGAATAAAATGTTGGGTGTAAAGTGCTCATATTACAGTCTATCAGGGCTTTTAGACTCCCACTAGTATGACAGAAGTATGACAGCCAAAGGCAGAGCCTGGTGTCAGGGTCTTTCTCAACACTCCTTCCTCTGTATTTGAAGCTACAGTTACTGTTCGAAATAGACGGGACCATGCATATAGCTGTGAATGCTATAAAATCATTTAAATCAGTTCATCTCTTCTTAACCTTTTCCCAAAACCCCAAGCAAAGTCAAACAATGCCAATGTTTTTATTCTGATTGCATTGTTTATGATGACTGTATTGTGGCGACTGACCACTACATCTCTCTGCATGGCGTCATGGTAGCCTGGTGGCTCAATATTTTTTTCGTCATTGAGTTTTGCCCTTTCAGGTTTTTTTGAACTGTATACAATCAGATTAAACAGCAATTGAACACCTGATATTACATAAATGCGTAAAATGTTAAAGGAAAGTATTTACCTACCAGTATAGTGTGATTTTTGCCAAAAAAAAGAAAAATAGCTGGTGCTGAGTAGTCCAGGGAGAAAGAAAGAACAAAATGCATACATAGAACTATCAAAGTTGGAAAATAAATAAGTAAATGAGTAAAATAACTTTTGACCTTTGTGATCTCTTTATTTGTTGAATAGGTTCATTGTTTACCATTTTGTGGATTCTGTCTAATCTCCTGAATGTACAATCATGTGGCAAATTAAAGGGGAAAACCCCGCCACCAATAACAGCGTCATGGTGATATGCCACTTCATGGCACTGTGGAATCAATCCTACAAGACTCATGAAGTGGAATTGATGGGATGAATCCCAAATAATAGGCCAAGTGTGGCTTCAGAGTTATATTCTGGTTAAATCCGGGAATCATCCAGGTACATGTATGTCTTTGGACTGTGGGAGGAAACCCATGTTATTATCAAGTGGCTACTATAAATTGCCCATTGGTGTAAATGGTTGTTTGTTACTGTATTTGTTCTGCAATAGAGTGGAGACCTTTTCAAGGTGAACCCTGCCCAAAGTCAGCTGGGATTGGCTCGAGCTTTATCCTGACGGATAAGCAGCATAATGCGTGGATGGTGTCAGGCACATGCATTGCTAGCACACGTATAAAATAAAGCAAAAGAAACGGCCATGCATTCCCCATAGGCAAACAGGCAGTAAAATGGGGTGTAATGTAGAGATCACTGCCTCCAGGTGACGTGCTGTCATAGGTCGACTCTGTGTTATGTTCTGTGATTGTGAACTCAAACAGTACTGAAAACCATCACCTACTGCCTCTGAGGAAAATTTTGGAAATGAAACAAATTGGTCTACGATAAGGCCCCGTCCTGCAAAGCTGTTGATAGGCGTGGGACCTAACTATGATATTCTTTGTGTATAATTCCATAATTGTTCCTCAGCATTGCATGATTATTTCCCCCCCACTCTATTAAATAAAAGAAAAAAAATATTTCATTTGTTTGAGGTATTTCACAAATCCAATTTTTCAACTAATGAACATAAATAGGTCTGTCTCATATCTGTGATATGTTTCTTTGAACATCCTCGAATTGTTGTGATTCCATAAAATTTGCTAGGGATTGTATTTTCAGTTGAATCCCTTTGTATTAAAGTAACAGTTTAAAAAATGTTCACATTTAATTTTATTTTCTGCCTCCATTATTTCTCAATCCTATAATATTTCTAAGCTTTTATTATCACTATCTTTTAAAATTTGCGATTATTGTACCTCTTATCATAATATATTATTAGCATAATTATTATTCCGTTTGTGTATATTCTTAGCACTGAATGCATTCGAGCCTAAGCCATGGGCTTAGGAATACATTATGTTCAAGTGATGGAGCGTATTTTTCGTGTTATATGGACAGATCCCAGTAGGGCGATCTTCTGCAAATCTGCCTGCTTGATGTTGCCAGGTATCTTTTGTACGTGTCCTTTTATCCCCTTTTGTATTACCCCTAGGGCTCCTACCATTACTGGTTCATTGTCTGTTTTTAATGCCCACATTCTTTATTACTATATATTATTATTATTATTATTAATAATAACAATAATACTATTATTATTATTAATATTATTATTGGGGGCAGTGGTAGCCTGGTACTGGATTACTGATACCAAAGTCGGCTGAGATGGGTGCCAGTCTCCCCGTGACCCTAATTAGGATTAAGCGGTTCAGAAAATTAATGAAAGAAATATTATTATTACTATTATTATCACGTGATGGGTATAGAACTCTTGGGCATCATGAACCAGGAAGGGTATAATGTATATAAATACACGTCACCCTCGATTTCCCAGACTGTGCGGGAACCTTAAAAGTCCAGGAAAATCGCCATTATTCAGCAGCAGTCCTGGACTTTTACAACACTCATCTGACACTCAATACACAATATTATGTTTTCACAAACTAAGAAGCAAATCAGCACCTTTTTTTATCAATCATGACCGACCCAGACTTAAATCATCGATTCCTGGACTTGTCCTAGCACTTTTCTGGCAATACCAAATAATGTCCAGCGCCGGATTTTGTTCGGGAAATCCGAAATCCGGGAAATAGGGGTACGGCAAATCGAGGGTGTAGTGTACACGCTTGCTGGAAATTCCAAATGTTTTATAAACGTCGACCCAGACATCGCATTTACGGTTATTATCCTTGTAATATTTCTGTGAGCATTCATAAAGCACAGGCTATTTAGACACGACAGTAACAACCTCTTCTTGCATTGTGATGTGAGCGGGACATTTCAACTTGGGTTCATTATTTATTTATTTCCATACATAAAGGTGTTGTCGAACCCGGCGTTCGGCGGCATCTCCCAGTCAACGGAATCTTTAAGCTCCAATTGGTAATCACCTGAATTGTGTGGCGCTAAAGTTCAGCTCAGTCGAACTCCATGCAAGCCCACTTCGAGTCACTTGAGGGTATTTCTCCTCTTTTCGATCACTGAGTTCGTTTCGTCGTTCGTAGCTGGTCACTTCCTGTGCGTATGTGGCTTTTAGGCGGTACTGTCCCTTTAAGGAAACTCTACTGCCGTCTTGTGGACAAAAGTAAAAAAAAAATTTGACGTACATTTTTAAAGCAAGCTGACTGTATTTTTTTCCTGCTGTTTTCACTCGGTGATTAGGGCATCGGAGTAAAACCGAACAAGCGCTTTGTGAAAGAGGAGCCTGCATCAAATCCATCACAGTCCAAATGGATATGGAGAGCTGGATGTGACCGGGTCGGGTAGGACTGCGGACACTTTTCTGATGACCGGGATTTGACAATCTGACACAACTGACACTTGAGTGTTTTTCCCCGCTGCCGGATGACAGCGACGATCGATCGGACTGCAGGAACAGATTGGATGTCCGTAAAGTCAGTGCTGGGGGTGTTGTACTGAACTCGCTTCCGAAGTCACGTTTGGGTTTGATCGTTTGATTAGTTGTGAATGCGTGGTAAGGCTTTAGCTCCAATACGCTGCTCAGACCACTTGTTGAAATTTCTGAAAAGTTTACTATTGCCACTGTACGTAAACAAAAACAAACTTTTCATTTATATTCGCTAGTTTAGGGCGGATATACTGCCGTGTCTCGGCGGCTACAACCCCTTGAATTACTCGCGTAATAACTTGGACATCAATCAGAAGGAAAGAGTTCAATTGTGACCATTGACTGTCTCGGCGCGCGCAGTTAGCTTTACGGGGGCTTCAAACACTTTTCGGTGTTGGCTACATTAGCTGGCTAGCAAGAAGGCTAGCTTAACAGTTAATACCAAAAAGTGTAACACGAGAGCATTTGAATTTACAGTCAGTTTGTCCAAGACACCCTCTCGACATTTTATCTGACTGGAGTGTTTAGCTGAATTGTCAACTTGTAGTTGTTAAGCAATGTATATGTAGTTAGCTAGCTATTTAGCTGACTAGCTTAGGCTTAGCTTCCGACCTAGAAAAGTTGCTACCGAGCAAAGCTTAGCGGAGTCAGGCAAAAATACCTGCGTTTTTATTGCTGCCCATTTATTACCAGTTCATGAATATTCCTTTTTGTGTGGAGCTATATATCTAAAAAATAATCTTAAAGCTATAAAAAGCTTAATGTAGGAAATGATGCGAGCTAGCGTTAGCTACCAAGCTAAGTTGGTGTAGCTTACGCAGCTAAACCGGCTAACGATTTGAAGGCAAAAGTTATTAACTTATAAAATAATAGGCATTATTTTCATCCTTGTATATATGGATTTATATACGATAATCATTCTGTCCTTTTAGTTTCGACACTTAAGTTTTTCCCGACTTGCGGACTGAGTTTGACAGCTGACGTTTCTGACTTGCGGACTTTCATTTGCATCTCAAGCTTACATGAATATCAAACATGGGAGGACAGCTGAAACATATCTGACATTCATCTACAAGCACACAGCCAGTGGATTTTTGTTTTTGCTGTAAAGACGGTCTATAAACTCTTGCGGCCTTCACAATGTCCGGATCCCCGGGCTCGAGTAGCTCCTCCAACCCGAGGAAGTTCAGCGAGAAGATCGCGCTGCATAACCAGAAACAAGCGGAGGAAACGCGGGCCTTTGAGCAGCTTATGACGGACCTCACCGTCTCAAGGGTAAAGTAGACAAGAAATCTGGAAATAAGACTTAATCCCTTATGATTTTAAAGAGAAGACTGAGCTGAATTTTTGAATGTTTGTTCATGCTACACCAGCAGCTGCTGGTTAGAGTGTGTGACACCTGAGCTGTCGGGAGTTAAGAGTTTACCGTAATAACTCATTTTAGTGATCATTATTGCACAGTAAACAAGAACTATTCACCAAT
This sequence comes from Porochilus rendahli, assembly GCA_039654305.1. Taxonomy (NCBI): domain Eukaryota; kingdom Metazoa; phylum Chordata; class Actinopteri; order Siluriformes; family Plotosidae; genus Porochilus; species Porochilus rendahli. The sequence goes on along the minus strand of JBCNYG010000014.1, from coordinate 10,167,214 downwards.
TCTCTAAATTTCCAAAGATATAAAGGCTTCATGCTCAGCATGCACTCATGCCCATGTGTTGGTTGATTTAAAACATGCAGGAGATTAGTTTATATAAAGTCTTGTGTGTGTGTTGGTGCGCAGTGCTTTCAGTTCTCAGAGGAAATGATAGAAAGTGGAAGATCTGCATGATAATACTCATTTATTGCTTTAAAAGTATTTCTGTTGACCTCTTTAGTCTTCAGCTTTCATTGTCACCCGACTGTGGTTTGTGCTCACGCACACACTCACAATAGATGCTGTTAACATGACCCCACATTCCCTTCAAGTCTTTTATAAACTAAATTAGGCTGCATTTTATAATGTCACAATTAAATAATGTCACCGCAGTCCTTTTTTCCCCTTGCTATTCTAAGGAAGGATGATTACTCACACACCCTCCCCACACCCCACACATCAATCCTTGAACTAACTTCCTTTAACGTCTTCTCTTCCTAAATAACTTCCTGTCCTTTCTTTGCATACACTATTAGTAGGATGGTAGTTTTCAGGGATGGCTAGTATAAATGGGAGGTTTGCTATAACCTCATGCGCTCTACATCATTCTTATTCTGTTATCAATTAAAGCTTGCGAGACAATGCTTTGCTCAAAAGTAATACGTTTATTGTCAATCTATTTTTAGGTTGTATATATTGCACAGGAACGGTGCGATCTGATTGGTCTGCAACCCCTGGATTAAAAACAAAACATTATTCTGAGTGGATAATGCTTGGATTGTTATGCCAGCCATTCACAATTTGTTACGGTCACTTAGAGCAGGCAATGTCATTATTATCAAGCTTTAAAATGGAAAAATTTCTGATAAAAATCTTGTTTTATTTTGCTTTTCCTGTGTTTCTGTGTATAATAAAACTCGTGAGGAGAGTTAAAGACATGCTGTCGCACGGCATGTTCTCGGAGCTCAAGTGTCCGTCATAATTTAAAAAAAAATAAAATATATATATATATATAATAAATACACTACAAAAATTTCATTTTAATGTGCTTTTTAAAAATTTTTCTTATGTGCCCATGAAGTAATGACATTCCATCTTGAGGACTATTCCGTGAGATCCACATTCTGATTGGCGCTTAATTGTTAAATATTAGATTTTGGCCCTTCCTTCTGTTATTGCTATGACTTTCACTCCTAGTTTGTTTTATGTGGATACACAGGTCTCTCTGCAAAATAGTCGTCCATCAGGGTCCTGACTGGTAACGTTATCCAGAGTATTACTTCTCCTAGGTTATTTGAAATGAAACTGGACCGCTGATAAGATATATTAGTGAATATTCAGGAACGTGGATAACATTCCAGTTGTCTTTCCAATTGAATAGTTGATGTAGATGTAAAAGAGACGGGAAATTCTTCTTAAAATACTTTTATAAAAACAACTAAAAAAAAAGTGTGTTTGGTTGAATAACAGAATCAGAAACACCAAAGATGTTTAAAAGTCCTTCGGGCCGTGATTAAAGTTTTCTTTCACGAATTTCAAATCGGCCATGGTGTGTTTTTTAGTTCTGATGTGCAGGAGAAGGAGCCGCTGAAGACTCCAGGGAGAGTTTACTTTTATAAAGGATTCCTTTCTTTACCACATAATCTTCTCATCGCCCGAATGTGGGTTTGTGGTTATTTGTTGAATTATTGGTCTGATTTATTTTTACCTCATGTGCAAACAGTCGCTTAACATTTCTGTTAATAATTCGAGCGGTGCTCTTTAGAATAGGGAATTTTTTGCAAAAGAATTGTAAGGTTGTGCAGAATCAGTTGTAAATGTGTATAGTCTGTGGATAGATTACTGATTGTTGGTTATGACAGTAAGCTGAGAGACTCGAATTCCAGTGCTTGACATGAGCGCTGCATGTCTGTCTAACTCACTTCTGGTTTTTCAACCTCATGGCTTTGTCTGTGTATGATCGTGCTGTTTGACACTTTAAAATTGAATCCAGTTCGGTCATAAAAACTTTTTGCCTGATCTGCTAATTTATTATTTTTTTTTTATGCGGGGAGGGGGGCTAGGGGTGTTGATCTGTGTTAATTTTTTACCCTGAAATGTAAAGATGCCAACACTGAGCCTCATTCATCTGCCTTCAAGTACTTTTTGTGTGAGCCACACTGGAGAGAAACTGATGTTAATAAATGGAAATCATCCATAGGCATACCATCCATATGATGCTACCAGGGTGCCAGATTAAAATTTCTTTCATCTGATTTTTTAATTAATTAAATTTCTGAATAAAGGAAGTAAAGTGTGTTTCATGGTCAGAGTTGTCTTTTTAAAATTATACAAGGGACCCCTTTAAGTAGGCACTCGCATACTTTATGACTGTTTATTGTTGTATAGAGGAAGAGTCGTCCTAGCTACACCAGTGAAATCTTTTCTAAATTTTACTAGAATTTAGAATACAGAATTCAGTTCTCTCCACTGTAATAAAAATAGTAGGTTTTACCTGATAAACTTCTGAATTGCATCTGTTCTACTGCTTGTAAACTCTATTTATAATTCAGGTGGCTTTGTCGGGATCCTTTGTCCGTCAAAAATGTCTTCTCTGGACAGTAGACGTCGGACAGAAGTGCTTTTTTTCAGATATGAAATTGCTTTTTTTTTAAGCAGCATACTTCTGTATAGCTTGCTGAAAGATATAATTGTGATTGGATGTGAAATACTTTCTGTACAGAGTTTCACATCAGCTTGAGAAGCATGTCCGTCTAAAAGTGTCTTCTCCGGGAAACCACAATGATTGTCACTGATGCTGTTGTTACTGCAGTTAATATTATATACAATCAATGTTTCACGAAACCTGCTCAGATAATGTGTTTTTGTTTTTCTTAATTCTGCTATTTATTTTGTGTATGCCTTATTCTGATACACTACACGGATTTTCAGTTGTACTTATTTCAGAGACCCGGTACCTGTTATAACTTGCACCCAGTGTAATTTAGTCCAATAGACCCGTAGCTCTGATACTTCACACAAAATATTCTAGTCTCAAAAGGTGTTGACTGGTAACAAGAAATCACAAAAACTAGCTATTGTGAACTCTAAAAGTTTACTCTGGTTGTGAAACAGTCCTAATACCAGTGTTTGGATAAAGTGTTCAGAAAGCTTGGTGATGGTATTAAAGATAAGCTGAGCATTCATCTGCTAAGCTCGTGGATCATGAAGTGCCCTCACTCCTACCTTAAAAAGATAAAACAGTACACATAAATAAGCATTTTCTGTATAAGCAAATGAATTCTAAACAGGTCTTGTGATCTATGTTTTCGCGTGCTATAAAAACACTAATTAACACAAATAATAATGATAATATTGGACTTAATACTGTTCCTTACTTGATATAAAAATAAATGCAAAATGAGCTTAAGGCCAGAATCACATGTGATGTAAGATTCTGTTTCACTCAGAGCCACGTTGTGTGTGTCTGTGTATAGCTTCTGAATCCAGCTTAACTCTGTGGTTCGAATGCTAATGGTCATAATTTTGGTTTTAAATCCTCACTTGAGCTTACCTAAACTCAGAGCATGACTTCTGAGTGTAAACAACAGGTTGTTTATAATCACACAGACATGGCGAGTCCTTTCCCTGTTCTACAGTGTCGATGAAGATTACTTGTTATACACATAATTGTGATTAACAATTGGTATCGTCTGTTGACTTTACGCCAAATATAAACAGAATGTTAGTCAAGTAATGCATATCAACAAATGTATTGTATTACTTGTAAAAGCAAATGCGTAAATAACAGTTATTAGAGACAGAACACCAATGGATCCATTCAGTCATATCCACTGAGCACTGAAATCAGATTTCAGAAAATGTTTCCGATTGTTCTCTGAGTTGCTTCAGCATGTAAGGTCATTAGTTCCAATTAGCAGTGTTCAAAATTTCATTCTTGAGATATAGTTGCTGGAATAGGTGGGGCGTGCCTCTGATTTTACTGTAAAAACAAGCGCTTGCGAAAAACCATAAAGTTCCATGAACCGTAACCTTTAAACTATAAAAGCTAGCTGCATGAAATTTTTAGGGATTGTTTTTGTGTACAAGATGCATAGTTAGCATTTTACAGCTTATTGAGATTGGCAAAAATAAAATAAATTTTATGCTTTGGAGCATATTTAAATATGTCAGGTATTTTAAATTCTCGTATTTACTTGTCATAGTCTGCCAACTCTTTTGGTGACCGGCTTCATTAAATTGATTAAAGATTCAAATGGTTATGATTAATTAAAAATTAAAATGCACACTGCTCATGTATGACAAGGTTTACTATAAAAAGCTATAAAAACTATAAAAAGTCTTAATTAGCAAATACACCAAATATAAAGTTGGTATCTTTATCCAAACTATTTATAAAGGTATTAATAATCTTTGGTTTTAAAAAAAATATTATTTCAAGTGATATTTGAATCAAAAGAACAGACACTCATGCTTTGTTACAGTCACTTGCCGTCATCAATACCATGCTTTCAAAAATGAAAATAAACCATAAGCTCATTTTAGATAATTTTTCTTATGTTGATTAGCCTAAAAATTAAAGTGTAAAAACACGACAAAAGACATGACGTTTATTTATGTTTCCCTGTAGCATAATTATGAATAAGCTATAATAAAAGCACAGCTTGGCAGCGAGCACACAGAGCTCATCTGACCTGCTCTGTAATGCTTAAAAAGATGAAAAAAAAAATGATGAAAATGCTTTTCTTGTTTCTGTGTAGTAAATGTGCTAAAACAAGTTTAGAGTTAGAATGACACCGCTACACAGATCCGATGCACCTGCTCACGCATGCGCTATTTTAAATTTTTTTTATTATTATTAGGTTTATTTATTTGCTCATCTATTTATGAAAAAAACATTTTTGCTTACAGTATTTTGTTGTAGGGTATATACTGTGGATGTTGCTGAATTGAATAGTCCCCTCGGCGCTTCTTTTTTTGGCACTACTCAGCGACATCCTCCTTGCCTACTTTGCCCGATTATAATAATAATAATTATCTTGGGATAGTGAACCAATCAGCGTAATATACTATTGCTTGACGTTTAAATATGCAGTGAAGTTATTCTCGCTGGTATTACTGTTATGAGGTAAGATGACATAATGCTTTATAGATTGAAGTCATTGTCTGAGAAGACAAATGCAAATATAATTTACATTCATGGCATTTATGTCACTCTGACATGGCACTCCGACACCCTTATTCAGAGCAAGTTACATTTTTATCTCTTTAAACAACTGAACAGGGTTAAGTGCCTTGCTCAAGAGCCCAGCAGTGGTAGCTTGGTGGTACTCGGTCTTTAACCACCGACCTTCTAATCAGTAACCCAGCTCCTTATCCACCACTGCCCATGTAATAATCATATAATATAATGATTTAGTGATTTTGTTTGTATCAGGAAAAATACTGTTGACTGACTAGGTATATTTATTAGTGGGTGTAGTTTCGATATAAGGCTCCGCATTCGATACATCACTATATAAAGCATTCGTGCATATGTGTTGCATAATATTTAATTTAGTTAACAGGGAGTGGGGTATGAGCTCATGGTTCACCAGGCTTTTAGCTGAGCGACCTTTTAGTCACACACTATTGGGAGGGGCGGAATAATTGTTTTATTGTAACTTCTGGTTTGTATGCAATACATAAGCATTGTAATTATTGTTTTCAAATTCTTAAAAATGAAAAAAGTGTATGCATTCTTAACATAAAGACTTTACAGGAGTTAGCACAGAGCTAGCTGGTTAGCACAGTGTAAGCTGGTTAGCTGAAGACCGCGTTTGGTGGGGGAAAAAGTCCTGTCAAATTCTTAAAGAATTCAGAATTCTTAAATTCTTACTGTCAAATATTTAAATTTCATATGTTATTAGTTTTCGTGGGATGAGTCTAGACTTATGAAACTAGTTTGCATACAGAGCGAAAGTAGCTAACGACACTGTATAGTGCCACTACTGGCTTGCGCAGGCCAGGTATGACGTGCTGTCCTCCGGCCTGTTGCTCTGAAAAAGGCAAAGTCAAATTTGGGGTGAAAAAAAATTAAAAAATTTTAAAGAAATAAATTTTTTACCATCAAATACTCTCCTTTCAAATGTTGTTCCCTTTTCATGGAACAGTCTTGAATGAACTCCAAAAAAGGCAGAAGAGGTTAAAATGAGTCAAGACTGCTTCCGGGTTTCTTTCCTTTCCTTTTGTCAGTTCACAGTATATGAGCTAATATCCTAGTAGTACTTTATCCAATCAGAGCACGCAATTGCTAATATCTAGTTTCCCTCTGGGCTGTTTGAGCTGAATGTTCACACAAGGTTTGAGCACAGTGTCACAGTGTGCTGAGCTTTTATTTTGAATTGAATTTGAATTTTTTTTCTAATTAGCTTGCCTCCTTGTTTTTATAAGAAAAGTAAAACAAGTTTTTAGTCTAGTTAATTTTTCCATTATTAAATCCAGACAGTGATAACATCGCCTGCTCCATCATATATACGCTTCGTTACAGTCATTCATTCATCTTCTAATCCGCTTAATCCTAATTAGGCTTGAATCCCCGACCTTCGGATCAGTAATCCAGCACTCTACCACCAGGCCACCTCTGCCTTCATTACAGTATCTTTTGAAACTCATTTAAAACTTGAATAAAGTGCTTATAAAATATGTCTATTACTCCGAGATAGTGAACCAATCAGATCACACCATTCGTATGTAGTGTATATACCATTATTATTTATGCTTTTGTGTATAATATACCAAACGAATGGATTCACTCTTTGTCTTTAAAAACCCCATTATGCTATTTGTAAGATGTTATTTTTAAATATTAATAAACACTGTATAATGATACTCATACTGCTACACTTTGAAATTAATGAGTATTGGTTATAACCCCCCTCCTCCACCTCCACCCCACCCAAACACACACACACACACACACACACACACACACACACACACACACACACACGCACACTTCCCTGCCATCTGCTTAGTAAATCACAAATCTTTAAATACAGTCCAGTCATCACTGGTGTGATTTGCTGTGTGGGTGGAACTGTGAGGTGCGTGCAGTAGTAGTATGTTTTTAGCTGTAGGTCCTACAGTAGACAGACCGTCTTTATTTAATAAAAAAGTAAAAGGAACCCTGGTGAGAGTACGCACAGTAAAAATGGTGAAGAGGGAATGGGATTTCGCTTTGGTTAGCTGTCGCTACGAGGCTTATTGAGATTTGCGTAATCACCTGCCTGTGATTTACATGGTCGCTTGTAGGGCTGGGTGATGTGGACAAAAATCTTATATCACAACATGGATAATTCTTGAAATGATAAATAGAAGAATTTAGTATTGTTCTGTTTTGCCTAAAAATGATGAAAAGATTGTCAATGCAAATATAACCATATACATTCCTTACAGCGTTCTGCACAAATGACCGTTCATGTCTGGTTTGCCTCCATTTTCAGGTACAAGGTCATCATCTTTTAGTTGGACCGTTCCTGTGTCAGAGTGCTGTGGGAGGTTTTGCTCTGTTATGGTTTTATTTTAAGTATTTTTTATTAAAGCACACTAATGGTGGCTTTAATAAAAGGGTGGATTAGACCCTTGGAGATGTAAATCAGCTGCTGAAAAAGGAATATGTGACACTGGTGTTCTAGAAGATATAGGGAATAAATCTATAGACATTGTTCTATTCTATTGTATATATGGCCGTATCACACAGCCGGAGTGTGCACTAAAGACTTTATGTTTATAGCACAACAGCAAAATGTGTCATTCAGTGTGAGCTGATACACCCTGGCCAAACAAATATTCCTCTATGAAATAACTGCTGCAATTACTTTTGCTGTGTTATTTGTGAAAGTCTTGTTCCACATTTATTCGAAAATGAAAATATTTTTCTTGTGATTCCTGCGAGAAACAATCTCAAGCTGTATTTTACTGCCAGGTTGGGTTTTATACATCTGTCTTCGTTCTACTGGATGAAAACAAGACTTTTTCTGTGTGTTACTTCACTCTGTTGCACATTTAATTTACACTGCATGTTCAAGGGACAGCTGGGGATTTAAACCTCATTTTAGAACCAATCATCATCACAGCATCACATCGTAATGAAAAAGAAGAGGGCAGTAACATGGAGGAACGGAGGAGGCATTTTGTGGGGTTTTTTGCAGTAAAAAAGGTGATGAGCAAAAGTCCACCATTTCACCAAATTCACCAAACTGCCCAAAAACCTACTGTGGCTGGATTCTTTCTCAGAAGCCTGCTATTTTGAAAGGTTTGTGATGAAACAGCTACATGGTCGTACCAGATGGACCATCTTACAGTCAGCATGTTGCAGATATAGCCAAAGGAGTTCTGCTGTTCAGTGGTTAGGATCATACTAAAAGATAAATACATAAACAATAAACCTGTGTAGCTTATAAGCACAACACTAGAGGTCTAAGTTGTACTGTCTTAGCTAGTTATTAAATGGATTGAGCTACTTAGCTACTTGTTAAGCTGTGGTGTAATGGACATATTTCATGCTGTGGTGCCTCATTGAAAAATGTTTACAACTTTGAATATAAAAGTTGTCCAAAAAGAAGACAAATGGAACAGAAGTCAGGACAAACAGAGGTTTATGGTGATTGGTCGGATGGAACCAAGGTTATCAGTAATTGGTTGTACACCGGACCGTTGTTATTAGGGATAAGTTGCAAGCTTCAAGCATATCTCACATGGGGGTCGTTCTGAAGGAGGTTCAAAAATCGGTCCACCAAAATACAATGCTGGTGTGGTAAAACAGCCTCACGCAAGGGTTATTATAAGTAATCTGTGCAGTACAATTTTAAATGACAATGTGAGCACGATGTAAGTCACGGTGTGAGTAGGTTTTAATAAGGATGTATTAAACTCCGTGTCAACACAGCAGCTACAAGGTAGCTAGGCTGTGATACATGGTTTTGAGAACTGTTGTGAAATTTCAAACATTTTGGAAATCTAGCAAATTTGGAAATTTATGGTGGTCAGTGCAGCTTGGCGGTGAACACCATCACGGTGTCAAGATGATGTCACTGCAATCCAATATGGTTTGGAACTATTCAGGTACAAGAAGATATCATTGGGTCAAGCCTGTAGAAGTTAAACGCAAAATGGGACGTAAACAGTACTGTACAATAAAGAACAATAGGTGAATAAACAGTGTAGAAATGGTGAACTAGAATTAAGAACTATCACCAACCTAAGGCTTTCGACACGGGGGGCACATTATAAGGTGATGCACACTGTATGGAAATAGAGAATAATAAATAGTAATGAAAGAGGGTTTAGTTTTGTGTAGATTGTCTTTGTTTGCAATGTTTTTTTTTCCTGCAGAGATCAGGTTTGAGTCTCACCACTGAAAATTACATTGCAGTTTTTCTTTTTTTTTTTAAATTGTTTTTCATTTAATTGTTCAAAGCTTCTGTACTTTTTTGTTGTGAGATTTATAGCATACAATTTAAAATATATATATATATATTTTGAAGAAAGTGATTCAGGGGAAAAGAATTTCCCTGGATGGCTTTCGAGACAATTATTAGACACAAGCATCATTTTCAGGCTCTGCACTTTCCAGGACCAATGATTAGACAGCAGCTCTGACTCATCTCTGCTTTGCCCACAATGACAGCTCAGAGTGTGGAGTGTATTTTAGCAGTAAGTCATTGCTGTTGTCTAAACCAAGATTCAAATGTTGTCGTTTGGTTAGTGCAGGGGATGATCCAATGCCAGTTTGTTTATTCCTAATCAGAATTGATCATTTACATCTTTATCTAGGACTCTGAAGTGAATGTACTTTGTCCTCTTGCAGAGACTTGTATTGCATAAATCTGAACTGCTTTACCCATTTCTAAGAATTCGTGCTCCCAGGGTTTATACTTAAACTTGAAGTTATTTTCCAAAAAGCAAAGCAATGGTTGCTTTGCAAATTCTTTCCTCATGCAAAAAAAAAAAAGAAAAAAATCACTATAAAGCCACTGATGGTTTCCCTCCATGTTATATTGCAGGTGCAGTTCCAGAAACTCCAGCAGCTTCGTTTGTCTCAGAACCGTGCCCAGTACTATGGTGGTTCTCTGCCCAACGTCAACCAGATTGGAAATGCCAGCACTGAATTCCAGGTAAATGGCACAGTCTGCTCTGCTTATCCAAGTCAAAGGACAAGCAAGATGTTTTTATTAAGGAGAAGATAACCCTCAGTCGTATCCTCACTACATTACCATAAATGTTGTTCAGAGATTGTAATTGCAAACCTCGGTTATGTAAAGAAACAAAGAATGTTTTCTCCCCCCTTCCACTTAGATCCCAGTTGGTCTTCTCGATCTGTAGCTGGCAAGTCTGGGTTATGAACCTGATATGGCAACATGCTCCAAGGGCTGAACAACTGTATCTGTTTAGGTTCCCCTAGGAGAATAAGTGTTGTGTACCTCTGAGTAAGAGTGCTCTTGTTGCAGTGAATAAAGCGTCTTTTGAGGAATTAGATACTGATCCCTAGTGGTTGTTTTTTTTGTTTTTTGTTTTTGGGTCTGTCATTAGAAACAGAATTCACTGAGGTAAACCCATGCTTTGCAGGCGCACTTGGGTGGGAGAACAAAACAAAATGGTTGCATATCATCTTTTTCTATGCTTTTGTCTGTTTTATCAACACGTAAAGATGCACCGATATGATTGGAAGAAATCTCCAGACCACTGAAGCGTCGCAGGCTTAACAGATATCCTCTTGCCCTCCTCTTCCACGTCATCTGTCTGTGTGTCTTTGCTGTCTCGACCCCTGACCTCCATTGCAGTCCACATTGGTGCACAATAGCAGCTTCCACACTTCACTACCTCTCCCTCCTTCACCATTTATCCATGTAGATCTAGTGCTATCGTGCTTTTCTAAACACACTGATGATGAGGACTTATTGGGTGTTTGACTTGCCTTAGCACTGGGAGGTTGGAATTCCATCAATTTCAATCTCATTCTCCTCCATAAACAAAGTAGGGAAAACACACGTGCACCTCTTTTGTTTGTTGATTAGCAGTACGTCCTGTAGCCCCTTTCCTGCTGCTGCCTGTTTAACCAACCTTTACTGCTTACCAGTACCCTGATTCTTCCAAAAAGTCCTGCTTTGTCTACACTTGAAGAGCTGGTTCTCAGTGCACCAACCAGTTTGTTGCTTCCAAACCTCTGACATCAACAACTTCAATAGCTTAATGTAATTACGACCACAAAAAACATGAAGAATTGTTTAAAAATTCTTGCTGAAAAAGCAGAAAACCTTCAATAATGTATCAAAAGCCTGAGAAAAGAATAAAACCTTCACTTTTCTATCATTTTTGCCACTGTACACACTCTGAATTAAAAGCCAAAAACAATGTAAAAAGCAGTCATATCATTATCTTATTTTGTCATTGTCTATTCTGGACACATTTTAAACTGGTGGTAATAGAGGCTGGCTCTTTAAAAGCAACTGAGCTATGGTTTTTGTGCCTGTTCAGAGAAATACTACAGTCATTTCCTGAACTAGCACAGGCACCACCTTGGGGGAGATATTTGAGAGGCCCAGGTAAAATTAAAGCTGAAATTAAAACTCCAATCCAAAAATATGGAGTGAAGTTTGGAGGTTGTAGGCTTTTGCTAGCACCTCAATGCAGATCTTTATTGGATGAGCTCGAGTCTGGAATGTGTTGCTAACCAAATGGTGTGAACGATGGTGGTGTGAGTGGTGCTGAAATCACATCTGATGTAAAACCTGGAGAGGTGGATGTTGGCTTCTTATAACCCCGGAATCTTCTTACAGGATCACTTTAAATTAGGAAAAAACAAAGTAACAGTGTGAGAAATGTGTTTTTTATATTTCTTGTGCGTTCAGTATGAACAGCTGTTGGTTAAAAAAAAACAACCTCTGGTTAATGAAGAGGGTGGCACGGTGGCATAAGGGTTAGCACATCTGCTTAGGTCTAGGATCTGAGTCCCGAGCTCGGCGAGGGTGTTTCTGTGTGGAGTTTGCATGTTCTCCCCGTGTTTGCGTGGGTTTCTTCTGGGTACTCTGGTTTCCTCCCACAGTCCATAGGCATGCGGTTGAGTGCGTTGCTCTACGATGCACTGGTGAACTGTTCAAGGTGTATCCTGTCTTTGCCCAGTGTTGGCTGCGACTGTAGTAAAATTAAGCTCGGATGAATGAATGGTTACTGAAAACTGATGTATCAATTGTATTTGAGATATTAGACAATCTGCTAAATAAAGAGCAGATTCTGCATTTAAAAAAACAAAAAGCAGTGTGTGAGATAGATAGAGAGCAAGAAACATTGCTGTGAACACTGCAGGGATTCCAGAGGGACCGATATTGGCTTCCTTTCTGTTTACCCTGGGCACCTCAGACTTTAGGTACAACACTGAGTCATCTCATCTACACAATTTGTCTGATGACACAGCTGCAATGTGATGCAGGAGGATGAACTCAGCTTTTGGCAAAGGCTATGTTACATTTCAGGAGGGGCATAGCCTTTCAGTCTCCTGCGGTGATGACTTTGTGATGCATTTGGATCAGGTTTGAGTGGACTAGTAAAGACTGCCTCTACTTCTTGAGGAGGCTCACATTAGAGGCAGAGGCAGAAGATGAGCACTTTGTATAAACTTAAGGTTATATTGCATAAATAATCGAAATGAAAGTGTTGCTTTTATGAATAAACTGACGTTATATGATTAGGCTCTTTAAGTAATGGGCTGCTTATGTGTCACTGAAGCATCTTTGATTATACCGCTCGACCAAAACAAAGTCACACATTCTAATATTTTCTTGGAGAGCCTTTTATCCTTGATCTCTGCGAGTAATCTCCATTACATTGTTGCTCCATTTGTTCAGGTCGAGGCTCAGCAACATTAATGTGTCAATAAAAACAAGTCGGCTGATGATCTGAATGTACTGAATGAGGCGGTTTTCACATCACTGGACTTTTTGTTCCCTGATGGCACGTATATAAAATGTTGCCTCACATAATGAAAGAGTGGTTCAGGGAGGATGAGGAATCATTTACACATATGTATTGGCACCCCAGAGTCTCAGCCTTGACCTCAGTGAACGTTTTCAGGATGTGCGGGAGAAGACTTTATGGAGTGGTTAAATTTTCCCTCATCAGTTTAAGACGTCGTTGAGAAATGAACCCAGTACTGGATGTTAATAAATTATATGTTGCTTTAATTTGTTGAAACAATGCCATGGATAATTATACGCTGAGATCAAGGCTAAAGCTCTCCAAGAAAATGTGTGAAGAGTGTTCTATATTCCTTCATAAATTGTACTGAAAATATCATCAGATTTTCACACGAGTCACAAAAATGTATATATTTTACTTTTCTAAACTAAATGAAAGTAAATAAACACTTTTTAGTCACTTTGCAGTAATTATATGCACTTATTTTACAATTTTTGTTTTGTAAAACGTATCTCCTTTGCTTCGCTGCTGTACTTTTTTTTTTTTTAGAGGATCCCACTCTAATCCCACTCTTTTTAGATTATAACAATAAAAATTCTTCTTCCTGCCATTTCTCTTTTTTCTGTTCAGGGCACCTTTCCCTCTGGTGTTGACTCTGTGAGAGGCACCAGGCACCATGGTCTGGTGGAGAGAGCGGTCCAGAGAGACCGCAACCGCATCAATTCACCGCACCGCAGACCTATCGACAAACATGGACGGCAGATATCCTTTACATGCGACCCAAACTGGTGTCTCATTATATCTCATTATGACTGTAGTACAGCATATTAAATATTACCATAAGTATCATACAAATAAAAAAAAAAAAGAACATTCTTTTAAAATTTATCAGGCAGTGAGTCTCATTTGCTAGGCATGAACAGAATTTCCAGGCTCATTTGTGTGTGGTTATATGCATGAGTGGATATTGACCTTTGTTCATGTGGGTAGCTGTTTTTAAAGCTGTAAGGGCAGTGCTGGTCTTGACTGCATCCTACTGTGTAGTTGGTGTGGGTGAGAACCATGTGTGTGTGTGCAGTGTTTCTGTGTATATTGAGGTTTTTATATTTATTTATTTATTTTTGCATAAATTGAATTTGGGGTTAGTCCACAGTATTTTCTCATTGTTAATCTATTCATCTATAAATCCATTCAACTGGTTATAGTAAATTACCAAAATGTGTTATGCTGTACCACATTACTCCATTATTGCTAAAAGGGCTGCAAAATGGTCGTGAAAATATCCTCTCATTTGAAGGATTTATAAGATGGTTGTGGTTTTACCTTTCAAGGTCACTCAAGGTCAAAAGCAAATGTCTCTAAATATGTTTTCCCAATTAGTGTTCTATTGTAAAGACGTGTCCATCAGCGCTTGTTTCAAAGTTAATAGTGCTCAAAATCCCGTGACCTTGACTTTCATCTTTCAAAGCCAGAGGTAATAGTATTATTTGTAAGTTAGAAACACTATCTCCAAAACTTTGTGACCTTGCTCTGACCTTCACCTTTGATCTTGACATTCCAAAGTCAAATCATGTCTGGGACTCAGATAAGGTAGTGTCCCCATCAAGTTTGATGAGAGTCTATGCATGAGGGTGGTCAGGATTTTGTTCACACTGGCAAGTACAATACATTTACCTTTACACCATTTGGCAGACACCCCTTACCAGAGTGATTTACATTTATAATTTTTTTTTATTATACAATAAAAAATTGAGCGTTTAGGGCCTTGCTCAAGGAGCCAACAGTGGCACCTTGGTGTTACTGGGGCTTGGACTGCCAACTTTCTGATCAGTAATCCAGAGCCATCACTGCCCTACACCACATCCACCACAATACTTTGTACACAGCAGCAGGCATTCATTCATTCATTTTCTGAACCGCTTATTCCTAATTAGGGTCGCGGGGAGGCTGGCGCCCATCTACACCCTGGCCAGGCTATCGCAGGGCCATCAGTCACACGACCATTCACACTCACACCTAGGGGTGATTTGGAACAGCCAATTAGCCTACTGTGCATGTTTTTGGACTGTGGGAGGA
>JBCNYG010000014.1:10134411-10148452 GCA_039654305.1 Porochilus rendahli | reverse complement strand
ACTTAAGATGTTCTTTATAATCTTTCTCGGATAACTTCAGTTCTCTCATTTGTCATCTCTCTCTCTCTCTCTCTCTCTCTTTCTCTCTCTCTCTCTCTTTCTTTCTCTCCCCCCCCCTTTTTTTTGTTTAATGAAACCACATCTGTAAGTCATTTTTTATTATATGATTCTATCCAGGCTGTTTTTCTTACTCATCCCTAGACTAAGATGGAAGCTTAGATGTTTATGTAAAACGTTTTTATATTTTGTGTATAAGGTTATACAGTGAGTCTTTTCCTTAACTAAAGCACGCAGAGAGTTCTCCTTATGGAACCGTGTACCTGTCGCCTCCCCCGGACAACAGCTGGAGAAGGTGAGTCCTGTTGAGTCTGCACACAAATAAAGGAAAGGAAGAAAGAAAAAAACACACGCCCACACCCAAAACTTGTCATACGTGCGTTGAGGTGTGGTGTAGAATTCCATGCAGGCAATTGGTATGCGAGTAGGTTTTGCTTGCTCTATCCTAGCCAATAGCTCATATACAATAGCAATTAATCTTTTCGTTTCATTTCACCTGAAGGAGAACCTGCTCTGCGGTTTACTGTTTCTATTTTGATAACAGAACAGGTGAAACTATGGCACACTTTACTAGTGCTCTCACGTATTCCCGTATGTGCACTGTGAACACAGCAGAACTGAGCAGAGTGCTGAGCCCCTGTTTTCACTAAACCTCAATCAGTGGAAAGATTTTTCCTCTTGTGTTTACTGGCGAGTGAATTGCAGACTGTAATAAACAACTTACTGCAGCTCCTCCTTTCTGTATACTCATGTTTTGCATATTGGTTTGGCCTCCAGCCAACATGGCTTCTTCCCAATAGCAGTTCCACTTGCCAAACACACTGTACTCCCAGTGTAAAACTGAATGAGTCCATGCCCTCTGTCACTGTTTACACCTGAAAGCAGGTTGGTCAGAGCAGCTTTAGTCCGACCTCCTGTTCCACGAATGCTGTGATGGCCATATGGTACTCTACATGTACATGCTTATATCAGGACATGCCGTTCTAAACACCATCTAAAATAGCTTTGTGTTGTTGTTTTTTTGTGAAGCTGTTATGGATTTCGTTTAATATGACAATGATTAATCATCGCACATTATTTAGCCTGTTTTGAACCAAATTGTTTTAATTCGTAGCATAATATCCAATCTGGGGCAGTGGTGGGCCGGTGGTAGGGTGCTGGCTTACAGATCCGAAGGTCGGGGTTTCAAACCCCACTAGCGTCAAGTCACTGCTGCTAACTGGGTTATCAAAGGCCAGCCGTGTCTTTCACTGTCTGTGGTGAGAGGCATGTGAAAGAACTGTTGCTGTCGTTCGTAAAGAGTAGGCCGTTGGGTTGCCGTCAGTGTGTTTCTGCCCTGCGATGGCCTGGTTAGCTGTCCAGGGTGTACTCTGCCTTCACCCAGAGTCGGCTGAGATGGGCACCAGTCTCACCGCGACCCTAATAAAAAGGATTAAGCAGTTCAGAAAACGTAAATGAACGAATATTGAATATTTCTCCCACATTGTACACTATAAGCGTCTGCACGAATCTTTGAATTCATTAAAACATACACTACAAAAAAGTTGAAAGTGATAAATGTTAAATACAGGGTGACCCAATAAAACCACTGACATTTCAAAGGTAAATTAAAACAATAATCGTTAAAAATAATCAAATTATTATTTTCCTGCATGAGACTTCGTTCAGTACAGTTTTAACACATCATGTTTTGAAGATGACATCCTTCGTACACGCTTCGAGGTGATATCTGAAGGCTGCTATAGCTTGACATATTATGTCAGGTTGAACAGCGGTGATCTCCTTCTGAATGGCAACCTCAAGCGCTTTAAGAGTTTGAGGTTGATGAGTTTGACTTGTGTTTTAAGGTAGGCTCACAAAAGAAAAAAAAGGGCGAGGTCAGGGGGACGGGCTGGACACCCAACACACACAATGAGATCACCCAATCCAGAGACATTTCCTTCAACACTTCCAGTGATCTTCGAGCTGTGAGTGCTGTAGCTCTATCTTACTGAAACCACACAGCAAGTTCTTCAAGCTTAAAGTGTTTAAGTTGTGTCTTCTACCACAACAATTTATTGACTATATATATATATCTTTAATTAAACAGATTAAACAAAAATGCTAAATTCTTGCACAAAGTTTATAGTTCATAGTGTGTATAGTTTATACAGTGTATTGTTGTCAATAAAACAGGTTAGATTATGTTAACACTTCAGTAGAACAGTTTCTCTTTCTGTTGACATTTGGAAGACCAGAAAATACATCTTGTGACGATAAAGTCTTGTGTTCTCGGGCTGAATGTTTTAGAAGTATCGTAAACATTGGACACTGGAGACTCATTCCAAAATGTTACCTAAACATCTTAAAGAATTTTTCTTTATTTAATAGCATTACAAAGACTCTATTTGTTAGTTCACTTATAATAATTATATCTCTCATTTATTATCCAAGTCCCTGTGAATATGAACTGTAACTATAGAAACGATAAGTAGGGTATTGATATTCACACATGATTTTCCATTCAGGAAGAAAATTTATCAAAAAGTGAACATAATAATGATTTTGGAAGTGTGGAACCTGAAGGTTCATCTCGGACTATGATTAAACAGTGTGACAAGGCAGACATGAAGGGTTTCTGAGCCGACTTGATGTTTTCTCTCATGAAGAGATCAGATAAATATGTAATCATTGGCCAGCTTTGAGCCTCTGATTCCTCGTGGAGTGAGTACAGAATTCCATGTGGTCTTGCATCAGAGGATGTACACAGAGTTTTATGATAAATTATGTAACACACAATGTAGCGAGGACCCCACAACACTGGATTTTATCTATAATGTAAAATGTAAAGAAGCACTTCTGTTGTATAATAATGCTCATGTTCATTAAAGTTAAAAATGTTTTCATTCTGTTAAGTTATATTTCATGTTTGCAGCATTTTTTTAAACTGTTTCTCATGAGCTCCTGGTGAAGTTCCAGCACTAACTAAGCCCTGCTCTCTGATCTAACCACATCTTTCTTCTTCAAGGATCAGTGTGTAGCTATTTCACCAGTGTGTGTGTGTGTGTGTGTGTGTGTGTGCTCCCCCACAGCGAACGACACTAACTAAATCTGCCAGATCTGCACTCTGCCAAGCTTTGGCCGTCTGCTGCCTCCCATAACAGATTGTGCTCTCACTATGTTAGAAGTTCACTTCCTTTCTGCCCAGGACCTGCAGGATTGGATTCGAGCTAGCATGGCCTGTGTGTTTGATAAAAGGCTTGGCTTAATGTGTGAACAATAGCAGAACTGTGAGATCGGGGTTTGTTTCCTTGTTTTGTCCTTTTGATGTATCTGATTGAATGCTGGGAGTTGCCTTTGGCAGCGTAAAATCTGAAGTCACCTCACTGAGGCAAGGAAAGACATTTTCTCAGTCTGTATGGACATCAGAGGATGACAAATATTGGATGAGTCTGAAGGTGATTTCAGCTGTACATCCTTTTTAATGTTTTTTTTTTTGTTCATTATGGCCACCTTGTTTACACAGTTTACTGTCTAGCTTGTTAAAGCCTGTCTTGTCCAGGAGGGATATATTTATTGCTTCTTACATTACATGGCACTGAGAAAGACTGTTTTGAGCTAATGTTCAGGAAGACATGGCTGTTATAGCTATGAAACCACTTTCCGTGGTAGGGGGAACAGACTTATGTTTCACTATGAGCTATGAGTCAGGGTTTTTGCCAATGTTTGCCCGACTCTTTAGCAGAAGGTTATAGAAAGGGTAGATGTGAGCAAAAAGTTAAGCAATTATTTATTTTGGTCTGATTTAGACTTCATGGATTGGAGTCGTCTTGGTGCTAGCCAAGATTTTAGGAGCCGGGGTTAGTTTCTTGGTTAACAGTAGACTCCAGTGTTTCTCTTTTGGCTATTTGATTAGCGGTGTTTAACAGAAGCTTCAGCTCCTGAGTTAGGAGACACTATCTCTCTTTCATATGGCAGGAAGTAAAGTTGCCTTCAGTAGAACACCACTGAAAAGTCTGGTATGTCAATATTCCATATGTGCTGCAAGATGGATATTGAGCTATTAGTTTTAGCATAGCATAACATAACAGATCTGCTAGCTAAGACCAGCATTTGGCCACTGTTAACCAGTTGGGAAGCAGATGTACGGCCGCTTGGGAAAAGAAGAGCAGGACATGTTTACAGCTCTTTTCCACATCTGTGATGCATTACTTTAGGACATGTTGGAAGCAGGACACACTCGTTTAACCCCCTCTGTCCTGATCATCATTTAGAATTCTGCATATGCGAAAGGATCAAGCTGTTCCTGACATCCCTGTGAGTGTGAGTGGCTCTTCTGTTGTATTGTTTTATATTTCTGCTTGGTTAACGTCGAGTGCTCTTCATCTCTCTTCTGAGATCAAAGTGTGGTCAGTGTACAAACCGCTCACTCAGCATAGAGCTTAACGTTTGTTGACTGATGATTTCATCATCTATTTTTTTTTGACATATTTCAGATGCTGTTTTTTGCCAGAATCCTTTCTGACATCTTGATAAATGATGCACAAAGATTCCAAGTCTGGTTTGATAAGAATGTTTATATAAAGTAAAATTGGAAGCCGTTCAATACATCAAAACCGCACAGTTCAGTCAACTGCTTGTTCAGTGAAGTCCTGGCTTCATTTGTAGATGAGGACCGGGCTCTCCGGAGAGAAACACGGTCCCTGTGAAGTGTGGCCTAAATGGGTTTGGCCTGGTTCTGAGGACTGGGCGGGGTCTGGTCTGTATGGTGTCCCAGTGGAACCCAGCTGGACTGGGTCAAATCTCTGGGTCAGGGCTGCTCTCCAGGTCTCACGCTCCTTTTAGCCTTTCACTGTTTTGTCAGTCAGGCCTCTCATGGGAGGGCACCAACAAAACAGCAACCTATCTCTGAGCGATGTACGGAAAGTGTGGTCTAACAGCAATATGCACTCATTCGACAATCTCTATAGTGCCTTAGGGGCTCCAGTGTTTTCATGCTATCTATCAAGCATCTGCCTTTAATATTAGTTCCTAAATGATGTACAAAAAAAAACATCGGGAATTTTAATTGCTCCCTAGTGGGTCAGGCTTCTTAAATTGGTCATTTGTTTACTCCCAAGTATTTGTATTTGTCTGGTTATCCATTCGTTCTGCATATTTGCTTTATTAATCGCTGCATCTATTTTGAGTGAGAGTCTATTTTGCTGACCCTTATAGAGATGCCTTTTTCTGTCACTCAGTTCCTCCATTATTCCTTCATAATGTTTTTCTGGAGCATTTCTTCTGAACAACACCGATGAAAATAATGTGTGAATACATCTGGGGATGGTGGAGTATTGTGTACCTGTTTCCATGCCCCTGTGACCTTTAGCCTTTAAAAAAGAAAACACCTGTCTGGAGCATATCTCCTGATGTACAACACCTATGAATACCAAACATGGTGTGTGAATACATCTGGCGACGGCAGAATGCCGTGTACCGATTTTATGTCCGTGTGACCTTGACCTTTGACTTTTGACCTCCAACATAGAAAATGCTTGTGTGCAGTATATTTCCTGATGTCCAAATCCTGTAAACCCCAAACTTTAAATAATGAGGAAAGAACCATCATTATGTGCATTTAGAGGGATTTTGATTAAGCTGAACTTTGGAAAAGTATTTGTCTCATAGTGATCAGTACTTTTTTTTTTTTTTATACGGTATTCTTAATTCATCCTATTCACTGCTGTGGATACTGCAGCATTTCTGTTTGTTCTCAGTCCTGTTCCCAGACGTGGCTGTCCCTGTTGTATAATTGAAGCAGTAAATCAGCAAAGTATGTCTGAGATGAGTTAACACTAGGGACCGAGCTCCGATTTGTGCGGTTCTGTTTGTGTGCCCGCAGGCCCGTCGAGGCTCCTGTCGACTGCAGAGCGTTACATTTGCCTGCCTCTCTTTCTTCTCCTCCCCAGCTTCTCCCGCCGCTCTTCTCTTTATCCTGTTGCTTGTTTCCTCTTTACTAACCCCTGAGCCATGAGCTCTTTATGTGTGTGGTGGTTAGTAACAACTGATTGTTTCCATTTCCAAAGGGAACAGCAGCCATGGACCGAAGAGAAACGGCCTGGGTTTAGATTAATATCACAACTCAACAGGTGACCTTTGACCTTCAAGCTTTTTTTTTTCACAGATCAGCTCTTCTGGATGTCTTTCCCATTTTCTTTTCCTCATGCAGACTCCTCTTATTTGATATTTCTTTTAACGTTCTTTGTGATTTTTTTTTCCCCTCATCTCACATGGTTAAGGTGATTATAACCAGATCACTAATTATGGTCTCTGTGGTCTTTTCTGCTTAAACTTTGTTTGACTCTCAAGAATAATAAATGACTGTGGCTGACACTTTTTTATTCAACTAACATGAAGTTTGCGATTCTTCTTCAGATTCTACTAATCTGTACTTTCTTGTAAATGCACTGGACTTGAATCTGTCTGTTAACAATTAAAGCATTATATGCCACCAAAAAAAAAAGTAATTAAATTATGATATTATTAATATAATTAGTAATTATTTTTACTGTGATGATAAGATAGGAATTCTGTTAATATTCACAATAAATTCCATGTTAAATGATAATAGTTAAATAATAATGGTAACCCTGGTTTTACCCCTAGGCACGATCTCCACGATTTAAGAAAATCTTGATGAGTGTGGGGGGGTTGTGGGATAAATCGTGATGATCTTGAGGGAACATTGTGGATTCGTGATGATTTTGAGGGAACTTGGTGAAATCGGGATGAACGCACCAGTCTTGAAAGATTTTGCCACGATTATTATGATGCATTACGATTTGGCGCCACACGTAATAGAACACGGGAAGCGCGTAAGAACACAGTAGAGCTTAATGGACATTAACAGAGCTTAACGTAGTGTAACAGACCTGGATGCGCCATCGTAGGGGATCTTGATGAACTTGGTGATGAAGTTTCTTTTCCTGGATGCGAGCTGTGTCCTTTTTATTCCTCGATCGTGCTTCAAGAGTGCTTATAAATTGGGGAGCTCCGCACTTTTTTTATCGCAGAGATCGCAGACATCATGTCCCAGTGTAATCCCAGGGTTAAATCTGTTACTCATTCACTTTATTGAAATTTCATTTAACAGAATTGGTATGTTCGAAATTCCCCCTAAGTGTGAATGGTTGTGTGTTGGCTCTGTGATAGTCGGGTGAGCTGTTCAGGGTTTACCCTGCCTTCGACCATTGTCGGCTGAGGTAGACTCCAGCTTCCCTGTGACCTTAATAGGATTAAGTGGTTCAGCAAATGAGTGAGTGAGTGAGTGGTATATTCAGAGCTTTTATTCGTCAGCACCATCTGTGGTATATTGGTAATGTCCATGTTTTCGTTCAAAAATAAAGAAAATTATTCAGGATTTGAGTCCAGTTTAAAAGTAACATACCAAAAAAATATATTTATAAATAGCTTTTTTTGCTATGCCCACTTTTCTGTCCCAGTGCACAAACACTTTCATGTCTAAACATTTATGTTTGAGCTCAGTATCAGGTGTGTGTGTGCTTGGCAGAAAAGCACTAGAGCTTTCTGAAGAGCCCTTGAGATATCAAGTGTAAGAGGGCAGTGAGGAGAAGAGAGGAGGAATTCTGTGACTTACTTGCATGTGTAGGCTCTCAGGCTTCAAACTCACTTAGGCCCATTTACTCTGTGTGCTTCTATACCCAGCAAGGCAATAACCAAGTCTCTTTTGCCCCATCTTTTCTACACTCCACACAGAACCAACTCTGATTCAGCTTTGCATACGAGTGCGATGAGCCCCAACCCTCAGGATCCCTTCAGTGGGAACCAGCAGATGGGAAGAGGGCCACCCCAACGCAACGGTGAGCACCTTTCGCTTCATCTGTAACTGAGTGCTTAATAATTTATTGTTTTTCTACTGTAGGTCTGTTTGATAACCCAAAAGCTCTTAGGATCAGCAAAAACACGGCACATACTACACACCTATAAACAACGCAGTGTTCAGTGCTCACAGGGTGCTCTGTGTGAGGGCGATGACCATCCTTATATAATATAACCTTCTTTGGTTATTATTAATACACATCTGAACGAGAGAGCTACTCACACTCTTTTCTGGGAGCTGATAGACTGTCAGTCATTACTGGGTTTTAATAAAGCTGTAGATTGAACACTGTTGGAATCCTGTGCTGTATGTGTGGGTCAGGCTGATTCTGGTTATTTGGGTGTTTATTAAGTAAGCAAATTTTTACTGATTAACTGAAGACACAGATTGTAGTTCATGCATTGCATGCATCGGATATCCCCTATGTGTGCCATCCATGCAGCTGTGTCTCTCTGCGAAGCACTTTGTCTCTGTGTTCAGCTTGTTTATTTTGTTTCAAAGCTGCATTACTCCTGGGGATCATGTGCACTACACATTTTAGTTTTTTCTGCTCTTACACAACCGGATTTAACTCACTGGGTAATTATCAAGCGTTCTATGCTCTTTGATTAAGTGGTACAGCGAAAAAACAACAACAAAACAAGCAGCGAAATCAGTGCATGGGGTCCTCAGCAGAGGGACTGGAAAAATAGTATCTCACATTACTGTAGAGCTTAAGAGTAATGGCTAAAATAATATTACTTTTCATATTTTTTGAAATTAGGCTGATCCTTAATAATGTTAATAGTTTTATTTTTTTAAGTAACATATATGTACACACACACAAATAGACTCCAAATAAGTAAATGTCTGTCCCTGTGGTCTGGTGCAAACAGATTTTCAGGCTCATTAAGCTTGTGGTTTTATTCACTAGAGTCAATAAACACTCATGTCTAATATTTTTAGCTTCGCCTCCAATTCAGCCTACAGACATTATTTCAGTACAAAACCTGATGTTTTTTGCTCTTTTCTGCCCGCTAGTTTTGGAATCCAGAACGTTGCAATCTGATTGGTTCTCTGCTGTTCACTGTATTTGCATTACCATGCAACAGCAGGAAAAAGTGTAACACTGTGACACAATTAAATTTGAAACTAATTAATCATAACTAGATAAAAAAGCCTTCACAATGATTTTAAAAGGTAATAAGGCATTTTTTAAACTGCAAATGGTGGATAATTGATGGTTGAATAGTTTAGTATGTAACTGTGGTTATTTGGTTAGGACCGCCGAGGTTGGGTTCGTTCTTCTATTGGAGCATTTCCATGTCCCCCCCCCCCCGAGTACGAGTAGTAAATTTCACCTGTTGTTCATGACTGTACCTTATACATGAGTAGTTTATTAAAGTCATTATTATATCATGCTTGTCAGGAAACCTGTGGTTTTCTGTAGTAATGCCTTGGGTGGTGGGAGCACCATGTTAGTGCTGGCACTAATTTTATATCTGCAGCAAGGGTATTCAGGGCTCACTCAGCTATTTCCGGTGGGGTCCACAATCGGCGAGAGGTCCCCCAGTTGGCCACATTAGTGCTTTTCGGGATCACAGTTGTTCAATAAATTTGCTGAGTATTGAGCATTATCTGATTTCATTTTCATATAGTAATGGTTTCTTTATTGCTGAGCATCTACAAAATAATGTGGTATGAGAATGCAAACTTTCTGGTTAGGTTGAATGCAAAAAACAGCTCACCCCGCCACATTTCTGCAAAAACACAAGATGCTGTTGTTCTATTATAAATTACAAATTAAAATTAAATAAAAGAAAAACAAACAACACTCATAATTTACCAATGTATTTTTTGCTCATGAACAAGTTGAAGTTTTCTGATGCTGGGTGATGTAATAACATACATACCTAATTTATTATACCAGGTTTAGATTAGATTAAGGTCCTAACGCATATATAATCCCTCCTATGGCATGTTCTTTCTACCTTTTTATAGCAATTTGATGATGGTGATGATTATTACTATTATTATTATTATTATTATTATTATTATTATTATTAAAGTAGTAAAATAAAAGGCAAAGCAAAGGAAAATATTTTTGGTCTTGATCCCAGCCCACATGACGCCACCTCTCACAAAAACATGGTGACAGACACGGTGACTGTGACATTTTAATACTTACAGTCATGCGGATAATTTACGTCTGCCATCTTTAACCGATCACTCCAAGCAACTGCATTATACAGGTGCCAAAAATCAGCCTCAGGTCACAGGGAGAAATCACTTTGTTTCACTTACAGTTGCAGTTTTTATTACTTTCCTGTGGAATGCACGCACTTGGTATCACATTTTCTGGTTGCACGATAGCAGTATGATTCCTTCTGACACATTATTGGCACATGACTTCACCAACTCTTCATTAGTGAGATTATTTTACAGTTGTATTATAAGAAAGGAAAACTACTGTATGCAAGGAGGTATAGTTTTCTGCTGTCGCACAGATTATGTGCTTCAATTTGTCTTTTGATGAATGTTAAAAATAATAAAAGCTGAACTGATTTGTAATGTCTTTAGGACTTTAGGAACTGTGTGCCAGTTGCCTAGGGTAAAGCTATAGTTCAGCAGATGCGGTTCTGTTCTAGTAAAAAAAAAAAAAAAGGCTGCCAGGGAGTCACTGTGGTGCCCTTGAGTAAGACATTTATGTCTCAGTTGTGTGCTTCGATTAAACATTGCTGTGGCCCAAAACATTTTCCAAGTGAATAAATGAAAATGAAGTGTAATATGTGTCTTGAGCTAGAAACACTGTTCTGGAGACTTGCAGGTGGAAAGGTTACCGTGTGAATGTAGTTTAGTCAACATGTTTAAGCAGGATGTTGGGTGAAGTATTCAGGGCAGAAATGATACTAAAACAGCCTGCAGCTCAGTACTAGCTGTCGAGAAAAGTATACTTACGGAGCTGACTGACAGTTGGGATTAAATACATTTTTGGTACAGAGTTCAAATTCTGTGCCACAGAATTAAAAAAAAAACACACACATTCTGCCTATAAAACCAACTGATTTTTTCCATGACGTAAACAAGTTTCTTTTGGTTTGTTTGTTTTTTTTTAATCCAGTTTAACATGATTTATATGATAGGGGTTCTGAAATAGCAGTAGCTCCCTCACAGAAACAGGAGGAAGTGAATCTAATTATATGAGCATCTCTCAAGCAATATTCATTATGCTCTGTAATTTCACCACATCAAGTTAGGCAGTTAGGCATCCTGTAAATATAACTAGTGTTTACTTAAGGCTTAGGCTTGCAATATAGGTTTCAATAGTTGACCTTGTGTAAGCCTTTGATCCAGAATATGCACAGAGTCAAGGAATTGTTTTACATTTTGTTGTTAGTCAGAACAACTCGTATTCCACAGAGTGGGCAAGGGTCAGTAGTTTTAACTGGTGCTAATTCCAGACTGAGCATTTTAAATGGTAGTTGTTAGAAAAGTGCACTTTAGGGGAGCATCGGGGGCTTTCCCCCCCCCTCCTTGTCCCCATTATGTGTGTCGATTGGAGTGCTGAGTTGATGTGCCCTGCTGGAGCTGTAGAGCAGAGCAGAGTCCTGGCTTGAGGCCCGAGGTGATCCTGCACTTAGCCAGCATTGGCACAGTGCACCAAGGGGATGGAGAAAGAAGGCCTGTTCTCGAAAGGATCTCTGTGCTGCATGCTAAACAATGCCTCTCCTTTGATTCTCACAGTGCCTGTAGTCATCGAGACACCCCACCCCCACCCCCTATTACAGCAGTTCTTCTTATAATTGTCTTGAAGAGACACAGCATTGTATCTTATTCTCCAAAAGTCCAGGCTGCAGAGGAACGCCTCATCTTGGGCCTGAAATCTATAACGGGTGGAGTGCATGTGTACTCCAAGTGACTCAGTTTGTATGAATCAAATATTTGCGCTTTGGGGATTGAGGGCCGTCTAAGTGGGATTAACATCCACCAATGCAACTTTAAGCTCTAAAGCCATCTTTTACAGAAATACAAATACACATATTTAGTTACCAGGCAACTTCAGTGGGTTTTCATGAAATTCCATCATGGGATTGTTTTTTCTTTTTTGGGTGCATTCTTCTAAACTGATTATAAATGTTTCATCATGTTAAAAAGTGTTTTCTGTGCCTTTACACTGACAGCTAGCCATTTAAAATGTATATCTTTTGTAGGATTAGTATTTGCTATTTTTTAATCCATGTCGAAAGGCCAACCATTAATAAAAAGCTAAAGACGAGCTGAATATTTCTTAATAGGACTATTCAGCTCATCGACATCGTCTGAGGCACATTTTAGTGCATGCTACATGGGAACATCTGCAATAAACACACACTAAACTTAGATATTTCTGGTTTATTTCTTGCGTTTTTAAAAACATTCATGAGACACATGAGCTCTGTGTGATGCATTTGCAGAGCTGTGTATTGGCGTCTCTTTAACTCTTTGACTTTTAGTATATACTTTGTGAAAACATAAAGAAAAGCAAACTAAAACAAGATTTTTAGACTTGTTTTTACATATTTTAACCATGTCCATTTAAAAACATAATGATGGTGCCACCTGTTGCAAGTGACCATGAGTGTGCATCGTTTTGATTCAAGCATTATCCACTTGGAATAATTCAGTTCAGTTCTATTAATGTTTTTATCCCAAGCTAGTTGACCAATCAGATTGTGCCATTCCCATGTAGTACATACTTAATGAAGTTACTGCATTAAGTTAAATGTTGCTTTGCATTATAAACAATCTCTCTCGTCTTTTCTTCTTTGCTGTTGGTGTGGTGATGCAGCTAGCATGAATGAAGCGGAGGTGGATGGCACAGGAGATGGTAAGTGTGTGTGGGGGCAGTGTGTGTGTGTGTGTGTGTGTGTGTGGGAAGAATTCGGACATGCAGGTAGAATTGCATCAGGTTACTGACCCTGCTTATGGCATTCTACACAGTGCACAGACTTCACTAACCCTCTCTTGAACCCAAACCACTGCTGTGGAAAGGAATGATGGGGTTTGTTTTCTTTTGCCTGCATTCTAAAATACCCAGTGGTTTTATCTATCTCCATAACCACGGTTTTGTTGCTTCCAGGGCTGAGGTCCATTCTGTACTATACTTGTGTGATGTTTGTTAGTGTCCCCTACTGGCAAGAGTGGTCATGCACAGGGAGAATGAGTTGTATTAATTTATTTCTTTTGTCTTCTAGCGAGTAACCCGTTTATTACATTTATATTCATTAAATACAAATGAACTAGATACAAAATAAATACAGTTTTTAGAGAAAGATTATGATTTGTATTCTCCTTTTGCTTCTTCTGTGGTTAAATGGATATGTCACCCCCAACCACTTTTTTTTTCTGCAGTCTTTTCTTTCCCTGCTGTTCCTAATGAGGAGAGTCTTATTGGTGTGAGTAAGCCATTGCCCAGGCAGCTGTGGGAGGCCAAAAAGGTGAGTGAGTCAGTTCATTTGAGCGGCACAATATATCACATGCTATTAAGGAAGGCACTGCATCATGCACTCCGATGATCTGATATGTTAAGTTTGCATGTTCTCCCTTTGCCTGCTTGGGTTTCCTCCAGGGTACTTCGTTTTCCTCCTACAGTCTAAAGACATGCACTTAAGGCTAAGGCTATTAGTTGATTTTATTTGTTTGTAACATTCAACAATTTAAGCAGTTTTATTGATGTTTCTCTATGTACTATGAAAAACTAACCTTTCACAAACAGGTCATTATATATCTGCTTTCAAATGTAAAAGAGGTAAATTAAGCGTATAGATATAGATGAGGGTGCTCACTTCGGAACAAGAATTAATGTCAGTATAAAATTTTTGTCCTCACAATTTTTAAAATATTAAAGGCATAGAATACTGACAAATACTAATAAATAATTGTACGTTCATTAGTTGGGTTTTACTGATGTATTAGAGATGTCGTGATTTCTAACCCAGATTGTTTACACCGCACACTGTTTTTAAACTGGGGCGCTCGAATCTTGACATTTTTTTTATCGGTGTATTGGTACGAATCAGTGAATTCAACCTTTCCATTTGTTCATTCATTTCTGAACCGCTTATTCCTAATTAGGGTCGCGGGGAGGCTGGGGCCCGTCTCAGC
>JBCNYG010000014.1:10097355-10116368 GCA_039654305.1 Porochilus rendahli | reverse complement strand
GAGAGAGAGAGAGAGAGAGAGAGAGAGAGAGAGAGATGAGTTGTAGTTAGAGTGTGTGTATGTGTGTGTGTGTGGGAGAGAAAGAATGAATAGAATCAAAGAGAACACAACAGCATGGTGCATTGTGGAACAGACGGAGCCAGCAATCTGCCTGATCGCAGCTCATATTGATGCACCACATGCGTTGTGTCTGCACACCAGCAGGATGGGTCGAGCCATTTCCCTCTCCTCTAGACCACATAACACGAGCTGAAGAGTTTCAGTGAGTTCTGTCCCTCGTAGATACATTTTTAGAATGGAGGGATGAGGGAATCAGGCTTTTCTGTACAGAGCATTATTTTTCAGATCTCTTTGCTTATGTAGTTGTTTTTTCTTTTTTGTTTTCATTGAAAAAAGTTATGAAAAAATGTTAATCACAGATACACATGCCTCATAATTTCAAAAAGGGAAAACTGTTTACAAAAACGTTTAAGAACTAAAACTTGTAAGTAGGAGGTGAAATTTTTATGATTTTTTGCTAGCATTCTGGAAGAGTATATTTGTATCTTTTATTGGTCCAGTCTGTGAATGGAAGCCCTCTTCATGCTTTATGGCTATGCAGAATTTAGTATACAAGTAAACTCAAGGCTGGAACATCCCAGATCAAGAGAAAGAAACTATTTTACCTGAATATTTAATACTATATATCAGTTCTATATATTCACTTTATACATTTTATACTGACAAGTAAATGTATTGTATGTCAGGGTTTTTGTTTTTTTGTTTTGTGTGTGTGTGTGTGTGGGGGGGGGTGTTAAATCTCTCACGCTCTGAATTTACTATGTTCTTATCTTTTTGCGTGAATGATTAGGTGTGATTATATTGTGAATGCTTGGCCTGCAATCCATCTGTGGTCAGGATGTTGAGTTGTGGACATGGTACCCACATCGATCATTGCATTTATTGCTTTCAAAATGTTTGCACTGATCATCGGAAGGAACCATAGGCATTTGTTTTCAAGGGACTGAATTCCTTTTGGTCATGGATGTCGCTGTGACTTTGCACATGATGTATGCAAAAATAAATAAATAAATAAAAGAAATAATAAAAAAAATACCAAGGAAAAAACCCACCTTTGGAATGTATATGCACTAACTTTTTGACTTGCCACACTAAAATGACCAACCTGTTTTGAAAGGAAATGTCACTGTGCAGTAATGTTGCTCAGTAATGCCTGTGCTTGGTTACGATGACTAAATCATGTAATATATCAGCAGTTTTTGAACCGGCTGGGTAAGCTCTGTTCTGTAAGAAGATTTATCTTGTAAGGAAAAAAAACATTATTAAAAAGAATTGTACGATTCTTTTTTTTTTTTTTTTTTTTTAAAAAGAGGTAATAGCAATAGAGTGTGTATACCATGTCCACCTTTGTTTTAATCTACGCTCTGTGTTGTGTGCACGTGAAGGGATTGGGTGGATCAGGTCGTGTACATAGCAGGCAAAAAGAGATTATACTTGGACTGTGCAGTGGAAGAAGTGGGTTTTCTTATTGGTCTTGTTTCAGAGGTCAGGGTTTCTGCTGCGTCTTTTTTTTCATAGTGTACTTCTCTTTATATGACTTATAACTCTTACTGCTTGTCTGTGTCCACTTTGCATTTCTAACACTTTGTATGCAGATACTTCTACACAGTTCAAACATAAACAAGTTCCAGCTAGAAAGCAGTGTATTTTTTTTTCTACAGACAGCCCTAGCAGCCTGTTCCTTCTGCCCTTCGCTTTATAGAGGACGTCTTGTCTTCTTCTGCCTTAATGTCTCTGGGCTCAGACCTCGTGACCGTCCCTTTGATTGTACTGTGATGTTTCCCCTATATTCCAAGCCCTGTGCTAAAAATCTTCATTTTATTTTATTTTTGAGTATTTGAGACTTTTTTTGTTGTTGTTTTCTGGTATGTACTACATTTAATATTGGTAGATGTGTATTGTTTTTAGAGCAATTTTTTTCTATTTGTAGGGGGGGTTTTGTTTGTTTTTGGTGGTGTTTTACTATTTTTCTTTTTTCTTTTGGTCGCCTTTTAAAATGTACAGTTCTGTTATTTAAAAAATAATGTTTTCTGTTCACTAGTGTTACTACTTTTTTTGTAATATGTCATTTTAAACCTTTCTTTTTCAGATATTAAAATATTGCTACACCATAGTGCTTTTGGTTTGTGACATATAGTGCTAAACTTTTGATTTAATATAAACAATAAAACTCTTTGTTTCTCTTTATGAATTTGTGCAACACCCTTTCTATTTCCAGTCACTTTTCTTTTCAGGGTTTGAATGCAGAATTGAAGTTATTCCCATCATGAACGAAGGTTCTTAGCACAGTCTTCTTTGTTTATTTTTCCCTGTATTTTTACCAGTAGATGGAGGCAGTGGGATATATTTTGCCTGTTAGTGTTCAGGGGAAGGAGAAAAAAGTAGGACTGCTCAGGAATACATGGGTGAGAAAATCACTTTTGTCCTTGTTTCATGATGAACAGCCTCCCATGTAATGGTTTTAATAGAAAGATGTCGCAAAGCTATTTGAACGTTCACAGCATTAATGGCTCTCAGGCTGTTCTGTATTATGCTGGGAGTACTCCTAAGACAAGACGTCTTGCTTTCGTTATTATCAATTCATCTTTTCTTGGTTGCCAAATACAAGTTGCTTTAATAATATTGTTTATGAACTGCAGTAGCATAATAATTTGATCAGGTGATAAGAAAATTATTTTATGGTTGAAAACCACTGGTTCTATCCTCTGCTTTGAAGCTCATCCCTCTCATCTTTTTGTCGTGAGTGAAACATTCTGGACGTCAGTCACCTTCGAAGAGTGTGTGCCATTATCTAAATGTGGAGAAATGCCTGAGCAGGTGTGTTATACTGCTGTGATACAGTCCCTCTGATAATGGATTAAAGATCACTGGTAATAACACAGTACACAGCCAGAGGATGGGCATGAGAAGAGCACAGTATTTACACTCGCCAGCTCTGGAATTCACTTAAACTGTTAGGAGGCAGACCACATGGCTAACCTTGTTTTCTCTTTTCATAAGAAATTATCTCGAGTTTCACTTAAATGCTTTGAACTCTATTACACCCTACTGCATGTGTACATTAATTACAAGGAAAAGCCATAAGAGATCAGAACAAATGCTCAGTCTGTCTAATCTGCTTTTATAGTTATGTTTAATCTGTGATACTGGTACTGAGGTTACAACTGTGCTGGCACAAAACAGTGTTTTTGTCTTTTTTTTTTTTTTTTTGAAGGGAGAGACTCGGGTGTGTTTCAGATGACAACCATTATCTTCTGTTGTGAGCCAGAGAGGGAATTTACAAGAGGATTTGTTTCACTTCACGTCTCTCCACTGATGAAAGTAACCTTTTCCTTGAACTCTCCCCGGAACTTGGATAGGTGCGTTTCATCAAACAAGTCCTTCTTTGGCTATGGGAGGCTTAGTGAGACCTGATAAAACTAGAGGAAGAAAGGCATTTGACAGCTCAGGGCTCGAGTCAGGCTCAGGATCATAAATCTCCAGACTTACAGTAATCCTCTGGGCTTTTTTTTACTGAACAGTATAAGAAAACCTAATTATCATACTGGGCTTTTGTTTTAAGGCCTTCTTGTTGAGTCACTGGTTGTATGTAAATCATATGAAAAAGAAGCTTGCTCACACTGGTGATGAAACTCTGTGACGTTCATTAAAGGTAAGGGGAAGAAATATACAACTTGGGGCAGAATCCAACATCACATCATAAGCAGCACAAGCGGTGCTTTAAAGGTATTTAGAGCAGTTCAGGCCTGCAAGAGTCTTACTATAATAAATGTGTAATAGCTGATTGTTAACTTGTCGTTTTTTGAGGGATGATTTCTTTAGACATGCAGACTGGGAGACTCTCAGTCTTTAAATTACTCGTTCAAGCAATTAGCAAAAGGCCATAGGGCAAGAATTGTCCATTATCAAAACAGCAAAAATAAAATTGATAATGCAGGTTATTTATTACAGCAGTGTGCAGTATAGGAAAGCTCTGAAATCAGAGTTATTGTACTGTGTATTTATTTTTTTTCTTTTGGCAAATCTACTCATTAAATCTCTTCATACCTTTGGCTTGTGTGCCGCAGGGACTTAGCACTGAGCTAATTTTACATTTACAGCGTTTGGCAGATGCGGCTTATCCACAGTGACCTACAATTATTATTTTTATACAACTGAGCAATTGAGGGTTAAAGGCCTTGCTCAAGGGCCCAACAGTGGTGATAGTAGAGATTGAACCGCTGATCTTCAGATCAGTAAGCCACCACTGCCCTAATGACTTTAGACTCTAATTAGAGCTTCTCGTGCACTTCTCTTGCCCTATTAACATACTAGTACTTTACACTGATCCCAGAACCCTTTTTTTTCACTTTTATATCTTCTCAACTCTCATTTCAAGCTATTATAACTAAAACTACATTTAGGTTTGGATTTGGAACATTCCTCTTTTTAAGCACACCCTTTGTCTTTCTTGCACCATTTTAATTTTTCAGATTGCAAACATGCCAAGTCAGGCGGCACGGTGGTGCAGTAGTTAGGTTCAGTTTGATTCCCTCTCTCGGGGTATTTCTGTGTGGAGTCTGCATGTTCCCCATACTTGCGTGGGCTTCCTCCAGGTACTACATTTTTCTCCCACACATGGTCCAAAAACATGCACATTAAGCTAATTGGCTCTTCCAATGGCCTGGTGAGCTGATAATGACCCTCACCCAGAGTTGTATTCCAAGTCTTGTCTGACTCCATCGTCATAGAAACTTCACTTCATGTGTGTAGTACTGGTCAATTTCAGGCATTAAATTTCATTTACATCCAGAAAGCTCACCCGACTATTGCAGGGCAACACACAAACACACACACCTCACCATTCACGTCAGATCAGATGGGTTTCATTTAATTGATCTGTATATCATGTCTGCTTCTAAGGGTCAGTGCAGTCTGGGGTCTTTTCTGATGAATAGCATTTCCTTCCTCAGAAGTCTGTACGAGAAGTAAACTATTCCTGATTTACGTCCAATGTCCTCATGTGCTACAGACTTTTGTTACTCATTTGCCATCCAGCTTTGTAAACACTGGGGCAAAGGGTCCCACTAAGATAAAGATACTGCGTGTATGTTTATAAGTGTTATAAGTGTCCGATCAGAGCTGCTTCTTTAAAACCTGTCTGTCTTTTTACCAACAATTTATACTGCTTTGACTTTAAATATGACGTGATTAAGCCTAAAAGGCTGCATCTATTACGTTGTGATACTCAAAGGCTTATTTGGTTAGTTAAGGAGATTTTATAAGGGAACTCTGTTATTGTGTGAAGCAATTTAGGATGTTTGGGGAAGCTGAAACTATCCATGTATGCATCCATTTGCTGAGCCGTTTAACCGTACTAGGGTTACAGGGAGGCTGGAGCTTATCTCTGTTGACTCTGGGCGAAGACAGGGTACACACTGAAAAGCTCACGAGTCCATCGTCGGGCTTGCATACACTCAGCATAGGGACAGATTTGGTACCAGAGTACCAAAAGCACGCCCTCACCAACCCTGGGTCTTGTACCCAGCTACCCATGACACTTTTGTGCTGCCCTATTTGGTGAAGCATCACTGCAAAT
Organism: Porochilus rendahli; assembly: GCA_039654305.1. Lineage (NCBI taxonomy): Eukaryota > Metazoa > Chordata > Actinopteri > Siluriformes > Plotosidae > Porochilus > Porochilus rendahli. The sequence continues at coordinate 10,110,730 of JBCNYG010000014.1, read as the reverse complement.
TAATTCAAAGTATCTCTGACTAGTTAAGAAATAGCTACCATTTCTTTCCTGATGGGGGTGGTCTCGTCCAGGATAAGTCCAAGATATCTCAGATCGATATTGAGAAGGTGTGGGAGATTTTGATGTCAGCTATTTGCTTGGAAGGCATGCCAGGAAAAAGGCTTTATTCCCAAAAAGAGCACAAAACCATGTTGGCAAAGACTAAACCTTTGGGAATAATGATCTCTGGTTAATGAATTGAAAAGAGTTCGATTTGACGGTGAGTACCGTCACAGTATATATGTGACCATGAGAAGAACCTCATACCAAATTTGAAGCAAGGTAGTGAAAATGGCTTGCGGTTGCTTCACTGCTTGCAGTCATTGATTCAACTATGAATTCTGCATCATATCAAAGAAGGCTTTAAAATACTGAGGCCATTTAAAAAACTGAGGCCATTTATCCAAAGGTTGATAAATCAGAAGTGGACCTTTCAATAGGATAATGACCCTAAGCACTAATAAATCTACCAAGATATGACTCGAAAAGAAAAGCTGTTAATGGATTGGTCCAGTCAAAGCCCATAAGCTGCACTGAAATGTAGGGCCGATTATAAAAAAGAAGCACATGCAAGTAAAAATCATTAAAGAAGGTGAATATTTAATTTTACAAATGTGTTGAAAAAAGGTTAGCACGTGGGTTCGATTCCCAGCTCGGGCGTTTCTGTGTGGAGTTTGCATGTTCTCCCTGTGCTTGCGTGGGTTTCCTACGGGTACTCGGGTTTCCTCCCACAGTCCAAAAATGCACAGTAGGCTAACTGGCTGTTCCTAATCACCCCTGTGAGTGTGAGTGCGAATGGTTGTGTGACTGATGGCCCTGCAATGGCCTGGCGAGCTGTCCAGGGTGTATCGCACCCTCACCCAGAGTCGGCTGAGATGGGCGCCAGCCTCCCCGCGACCTTAATTAGGAATAAGCAGTTCGGAAAATGAATGAATGAACATTGAAAGAAATTCCCACTTTTCATGGAAGGTACTTAATTTTTCACATGAATATATATATATATATTGTTTGTTTTAATAAATCTTCATAATTATTAGCATACAGTAAGCCATTAGGGTGTTTTTTCTTCTCAAAACATGATGAAATTATGGACAACTGTAAAAAAATATATATATATAAAAAAAGAGGAGGAGAAGAAGAAGAAGAAGATGAAGGAGAAGAAAAGTTAACAAGACAAGTTACGGTTACCACTCAACATAAATAATTTTCCTAACCCTTAATAATTTTATTGCTCTTGTACCACAGCATTTAGCAACAGCTAGCAACAATAATAATTTACCATGTTATAATTTGGCTGTGTTTTTCGTTGCTGTCTTTTAAATTATAGTATCTGTTGAAAGTTGGTCCCACCAGCCTCTGTTTTTATATACCTCCAGCACCTAGTATCTGTTAATCCAAGCGTTTATCTGAGATTCTTGTTAGTGTGATATCTCAAGAACAAGGTATTAAATGTTCGATGAATTTATATAAGATTATGCAAACCAACAGTTGAACTAGAGACACTGGAGGCACTGACACTGAAGAAACCATTTCCACAAATTCCAAATCAGGTGATCATGCACATTAAAAGACATAATATAAATACAGAATCATGAACATATTTACATAATTAACTCAAGGTAGTCTACGTTTAATTGTTGAAAGGAATGTGATTTAAATGCATTGTTTAGTACAGTATTAGTGTGTCTTTTCCGCAGACATCCGCTTTGAAAGCTGTGACTAACTGAAACAAGCAGTCAGCATGTGGCAGTGTCTTATACTTGACATTCATTTCTGTTAGTGGTTTGTGGTAAATTATGCACATTTCTCAATGTGTCTTTTGGGAAGTCTGTTTAATCCACTCCAATGTTACCCAGAAATGTTTTCTATTCTCTCTACCACCTTTGATGACCTCAGAGCTCTAGAAGGAGTAGCATTCCTGTGTGTTTTCCTCGTCTGGTTTTCTATCAGTTATCCCAAATAGAGGTCAAATTCTTCAGCTTTCAGATTATTTTATTATGACCAAACCACTCACCTCCTCCACTACAAAAGTTATAGAGAAATAACTAGGGCAGTGGTAGCTTAGAGGTTAAGGCGATGGTTACTGATCTGAAGGTCAGTGGTTTAATCCCCACTATCACCACTGTTGGGCCCTTGAGCAAGGCCGTTGACCCTCAATTGGTCAGTTATATAAAAACAATAGTTTTATGTCGCTCAGAGTATACAAATTCCTATTTCTATATTCCATGTAACATAATAAGAGGGTAAAGCTTTTGGACTTTTTTACTCTTTAGCTTGGTGGCTCATCAAAGCTGGCTGGAGCTTATTCCAGTTTTTGTATCATAAAGCGAGTTCAACTCCTCCTGGATGGGACACTACTGCATGTTACCTTTCAAGTATTTTTACTGGTTCCCATTTATAGTGCTGGGTGGAGAGAGGCACACTTGTTGTTAAGACCTTGACCAGGGGTCCCAGCACAGTAGAGGTGTTAATGGGGATTTTTGAACCCACGACTTCTTGATCATGAGCCCAGCTTCCTATCCACTACACCACCGGCCCCAGGACATAATTAGGAAATCTTTAAATATAAATGTATTGAAATAATAAATGCAAAACTTAAATGTGAATCTAAGCATAAAAGATTATTCTAATAGAAATATTTCATTTAAATGTTAAACAAAAGCTTATATCATCAATATTACATCCAAATCTTAATATTTATTCATTTATTCATTTATTTTCTGAACAACTTAATCCTGCTAGGGTCACAGGAAGGAATCTTAGCTGACTCTGGGAGAAGGTGAGGTACACTCTCCACAGCTCACCAGTCCAGCTAACACACATAACCATTCACACTCACACCTAGGGACAATTTTTAACAGCCAATCAGCCTAATGTGCATGTCTTTGGACTGTGGGAGGAAACTAGATTATGTGAAAGAAATCCACACAAGCGTATGGAGAACATGCGAACTCCACACAGAAATGTCATTGCTGAGCCCAGAACTCAAACCAGCACCTTCTTGCTGTAAGGCAGATATGCTAACCACTACACCACTGTGCCGCCAAAGTGTAAATAATATAGGACTTAATGTTTATCTAAAATGTAAATGTAATGGACCCCATCCATACGGAATGTGTTTCACTGACAAAACAAGGTGGTGGTAGCGTTGCCAGTTCTACATGGTGTGCATCATAGATTAGGAGGGATGTCTCTCATTTTTATTTATTTATTGACTTTTTCTAGAATAATTGCATAACATACACTGCCCTCAGATAGCCAAGCTAGATTTTAAATTGTTTCAATTTCATAACTGATTTTCCCCCACAAGCACAAATGAGCATCTTGATAGTCAATCAAGTGCCACCTATAGACTCACTCTTTACAACTGCTATAGGTTCTTGTTAGGATCCAACATTGAAAATTGACATTCATTCAGTCATTCTCTAAGCTGCTTTATCATAATTAGGGCCGCAGGGAGGCTTGTGCCCATCTCAGCCGACTCTGGGCGAAGGCCCTGAAGTGCTCACTAGGCCATCGCAGGGCCAACACACACCTAGGAGTGATTTGAAACAGCCAATTAGTCTACTGTGCATGTTTTTGAGCTGTTGGAGGAAACCAGAGTACCCGGAGGAATCCCACGCAAGCACAGGGAGAACATGCAAACTCCACACAGCCCGGGACTCGAACCCAGGACCTTCTTGCTGTGAGGCAGACGTGTTAACCAATGCATCCCCATTCTGCCAATTTAAAATTAAAAGGTAAAATTTTGATTCATAAACAATGAGTGATTTTCAAGTCATTTTACATGGAAAATAATGCGGCACTGTGGGGCATTGTTCTGTGATGTTGCATGAATTAATCTCTACGTGTATGCAATGTGTGCTAAATCATGAAACATTAAGATAACAAAAAGGTCAACACCCCATACTACACAAGTACACACATCTCAGACAGACATTGTGGTCTATACACTCCCTAAATACCCACTGGTTTATCATCATCCAAGTAAGACTCAGTGGTGTTTATTTGACATCTGCAAAGGTGACAATGCAACTTTTTAATTTTTAAGCATTTACAGTGCAAGTTTAAGTGGCATAAGCAAGATAAATACCATTAAGTTCAGAATGTGAAATGTTTCGCACCATGGCAACACATTTACTTGGTGTGCTGCCCAGAAGTTTATTCAGATTTTGACACAAAGTCAGAGGGAAAACATCTGCTGCTCAGTGGGCTTTCACACTGAGAGTTTTTTTCCCTGCTACCATGCAGCTGTTCTGTAGTTTAACCTTTAGCTGAACATGACTAGAGATGAAGTTCACATTTTCACATATATTAATGTCTGTAATACTAAGATTTTAGCAGGTATTTGTCTTTATAATTACATAACTGTATATTACTTAATTCCTTATTACTTATAATTGACATATTATTCATGTACATATGGTTTTCAGCTGTTATTTCTGAGAAATACCACATCTGTCTCGTGATACGCATGGACACTATGTTGGAGGGTTTCATGGGAGGAGGAAAAAGAAATCCTCCACTATCTCTCATTATGTTGAGACCAACATTCATTCATTCATCTTAATGCTAATTAGGGTCACAGGGAGGCTGGCGCCCATCTCAGCCAACTCTGGGTGAGGGCAGAGTACACCCTGGGCAGCTCGCCAGGCCATCGCAAGGCTGAGACCAGCAACACATTTCTAATATCAACACAGTGACTCATATGCATGATAATCATTGCATGCTGCTGAAAATAGCCACATTTCAATGTTTATTGTATTATTCTTTCTCAAAAGACACTATGATGAAAATTTAAGATCTTTATTCTTTAATCTTTATTGTTACATTACTGCTAATTGCTCAAAACAGCGAACAGCACTTTATCCAAGTCAATAATGTTTTAAATATGTCGCAGTTAGGGGCAGTGGTGGCCTGGTGGTTAAGGTGCTGGATTACTGAACCACAAGGTCGGGGGGTCAAGCCCCACTGTCCCCTAGTTGTCACTACTGTCCCCCCAGTGCAGCTAACTGGGTTATCAAATGCAGGCCATGTCTCTCACTGTCTATGTAGCGTGTTTCTGCCCTGCGTGGCCTGACAAGCTGTCCAGGGTGTACTCAGCCCTCGCCCGGAGTCGGCTGAGATGGGCACCAGCCTCCCCGCGACCCTAATTAGGAATTAGTGGTTCAGAAAATGAATGAATGAATATATCGCAGTTACATTTTTTGCTGTATGATGAATAAGTACATCTGTTCCACCTTGCGATATCTCTTCTGCAGTTGAAGCTTTCTTGGTAATAAGTGCTGAACCACAACAAATCTGTCGTGCTGGCTTTTGCGAACGAACATAAAACATAATTTGATGGTAATGTGATGGCCCAAATTATTTAAGCAAGGTCATTGGAACACAGAGCCGTCCCCTTTGACACTTATTTGCTCACTATTGTGAAAAAGTACAAGTAAACAAAATTGGTACTAAATTTTTGATTTGTTTTCAAGTTGCACACATTACCAAATGGGGTTGTAATATACAGGTTGATATGAGTTGACATTCTCAAGTAGAATGATATATGTTCTTCAAACTGTAATGGTCCTTAACTAATCAGTCCTGCATGCACTTGTTTTTAGCATGGATGTTTGTCTGCAAGACTAAACAGCTGATGTTGATCAGTATGAAGTCAGGCACTGAGGAATGTTCATGAAGTGGACACTGTGTATCATGCCACATCAATTTATAGAAGTATAAGTTTACAAAGCCTTGCTATTAACAGCCACAGTTTATAAACTTGCAGATGTGTGTGATTGGTGAATGTGGCTGCTGTTGAGGTGATTCGTGCCTGTTTAAGTATTTTTGTATTCTGTTTAAGACTTTTAGCACCTGCACTCAAATAAATAAAACTAAGCATTTGCAGTCATATGTTGTCAGTCTTGTTTCTGCAGTTGTGTCATTATTAGAATAGCAGGATGTGTGGGAGTTATGAAACATGCTATCTGCTCTTCCTTCTCATAGATAATGTATTTTGAATAGCATATCAGAGTGAGCCTGTGTCGAGTCTCGTTATCCATGTCCTCTCTGCCTAGAGCACGCCTATCGTAAAACCAGGACAGGGATGGAATGTGACTCTGTGCACGACCTGACTTTTTTGCCCTGTACTTTGGGAGCCTGTATCTGAAAACTGTAAACTACACCGTAATGGAAGACCATAAAAGTACATTTAATTAAGGCTAAAGGTTTGTTCCCTTTTGGTTGTACTTATAGTTTCCATTTTATCTCCAAAATAATAGAACTACATAGTGTTTATTATTCATATTTTTATTATTATCGTTGTTGTTGTTGTTGTTGTTATTTCTATTAGTACTGTTTTTATTATTATTTTTATCATCATGAATAATATATCAATAATAATAAAATACATGGCTGTGTCCTGTTAGAAGTGAACAATTCTCAGTACAGAATGAGAAAACAAATTTAATAAGTAGTTTATTAGGGGAGATTTTTAATGGTAGCCTTCTTTGATTCTGGTTGGGGAGCCAGCTCCAAACAAGGCCGCTTCATCTGTGTCTTTGAGGGCTTTGATAGCATTCAGCTTGTTTCCCTTCCCTTGACAAACAAGAGTTTTCTGACATGCAGCGAGTACTTCACAGGGCTTCATAAACTTTTTATCTCTTGGAATATTTCCGGTGTACCTTTTCTCGTCAAGAAAATGCTGAGTGCTTCTCAGGAAGCTGCTATGCTAAGATTATAGCACACAGTGCAGCAAGCTAATGACTACACTGCCAGTCGGATGTACCTTGGTCTGGATAGGCGATTTATTATTCATGTGGTGACTAATTAGATTTCACATACCCTTGTTGCCATATGTATAATAATAAGTTGCATTAAATTGGTTTTGTTACATGTGATCACGAAGAACACTAAGCATCTTGTTGCTGTAAATTATGTGTGTGCTACCTATTTATAGGCAATCAACTTTTTTGTTAGTCACCAAAAACACATACTCTTTCCAATTTTAATGTGATCTGGACTGCAAGGCAGCACCATGGTATAGTGGTTAGTACGTCTTACTCACAGCAAGAAGGTCCCGGGTTCAAGTTCCGGATTCAAGAGTTTGCATCTCCCTGTGGGTGTGTGAGTTTTCTCCATGTACTCCGGCTTGCTCCCACATTCCAAAGACATGCGCAATAGGCTAACTGGCTGTTCCAAACTGCCCTAGGTATGAGTGTGAATGGTTCTGTGTGTTGCCCTGCTATGGTATGGTGAGCTGTTCAGGGTGTACCCCACCTTTGCCTGGTGTCGGCTGAGACAGACTCTGGCCAGCCCACCCTCGGCAAATGAGTGAGAGATCGTACAAATACAAACTTGGCAATAGCATCTCCAGATCACACATACCAGCTATGACATGAATTTTAATCTGAGGCGTTATGATTAAGAGATGAAACATGGGCTCTGTGCTCTTGTTGAAACAGTCATCTCCTGCTAGAAGCATGGTGAGAGTTGCCGAGAGGTGGCAAGAGATGTTGGCACAATATTGGAAGACTTCTATTCGTGGACTCACAAGGTGAGGACAGCTGTCGATGTTAGATTTTGGATGATTAGCACTGTAGACATGCAGGTTCTTTCTATATTCAAGAACAATTGACAGACTGTCTCAGGTTATTTTAGAGTTTGGCGCTTGAGAAGATCTAGTTTGGTGTCAAAAAGTATTACGAGTGACACTCATGTGAATGCAAGTTTTTTTCATTTTATTGCCAAGATACACTTAAAGGAATACTTCAGTCTCTATTTACCACATCTATAGCATTATGTGATCAACACTGACAATAAATTTGACATGCTTTTCTTATATTAAAAAACGACAGAATACCTGTAGACTTGAAATGTACTTATAACGAAAGCTTAAAGGCAGTTTTAAAAATGTGTAGGTATAAAAGCAAATTCTTTACACCCACTACTGACTATGGCTTCGGTTGGGGGAGGGGATGATATTCATAGTTTTATACATTATTTCAAAAAAGCATAAGGACCCTTTCCCTGCAATCCTGAATATAGAAACAGGAGGTCAAAACTTGAAACTTCAAACTATCATGGCAAACAAAATATAAATGTGAAGACCACCACCACCACCACCATGCTTTATACCTGTGTGGCATGTAGAACTGACACTTACGATATGCACCCATATGGTTTGTGGTGGATGTCATTTGTGCCTTTTTTTGTCACAATAAAATAACGTGATAGGGTTGCTGGCTCCATATTACGCATTATCATCCCATATGACAAGGTATTGGAATAGACTTTGGGAGGCGATATGAAAACCATCTTTATATAAAGGTCTGATAATGAGACAATCAAAAGAGTCTGTCCAAAGATCATTTTTAATCCTCCATTGTCCTTGTCTTGGATATTTTTCCTATGTTTTAAGTTTATTTCATTTATAAGCCCCTTTTAACCAACAGCATTTGAAAAAGGGCTGGCCAATCATAAATATAAAATGAGAGTAAAACCAGAAAACAAAACAAAACAAAACAAAACGAAATAGAAAATATCTACCCCAGCAATAATACAGTGGCTTGCAAAGGTATTCATTAATTTGCCATTGTTTCTTTACAACTTGTCATTTAAATGTTTTTTTTTGTTTGTTTTTGTTTTTCATTCAATAAGCTTAAACAAAATAGTCCAAATTGGTGAAGTGATATGAAAAAGAAAACCTGTTTCAAAACTTATTTAAAAAAAAAATCAAAACTTGAATAGTGGTGTGCACATATGTATTTAACCCCCTTTGCTTTGAAGACCCTAAATAAGTCTGCTTTTGTGCCACTAACTAATTATGAAGTCACATAATTAATTAAATAAGGTTCACTTGTGAGCAATCTATATGTCACATGATCTTAGTATATATACACACCTGTTCAAAGTAGCCCCAGAGTCTGCAACATCACTGCAAGAGGCAGCACCTAACAAGTGACACCATGAAAATTAAGGAGCTCTCTCAAAGCTGTAGTGAAGTACAAATCAAGGTTGGGTCATAAACCTTGAAACACCTACAGAGCACCATTAAATCCATCATCACAAAATCAAAAAAATATGCCACTACAACAAACCTGCCTAGAGAGGGCCATCTATCAAACTTCAGAGATTCAAGGTAAGTCTGAACGAGCTGGAAAGCTCCACAGCAGAGACTGGTGTATATGTCCACACTACACAAAGGTCTGCTTTATGGAAAAGTGGCCAGAAAAAAGCTATTGCTTAAGAAAACATAAGAAAGCATGCTTAGAATTTAACAAAAGACATGTGGGAAACTCCCCAAACACACAGAAGAAGGTAATCTGGTCAGATGAGACCAATGTTGAACTTTTTTTATCCTCTCATTTTCTCCCTTAATTTTAGCTGTATCAGATTCCCAGCTGTCAAGTATTGCCTTCCCTACCACACAACCACCAGTAAGCAGAGAGGAGCATAAACAGGCATATGTCCCGTACATTACATGCAATGCTGCCACCCGCCCTCTTTTCGAACTCGATTGACTTGACACACATGATTGGCTGGTGAGTGACAGGGAAGTGAGCGTATAGTATCCATCCCTCGGGCCAGTTAGCTTTAATGGACTTCTGGTCTTGGATGGCTGTGAAATATTGAACTTTTTCAGTTGTATCAAACATCATGTCTGGCACAAACCCAACATCTTTCATCACCCCATGAACACCATCCCTACAAGTAAACATGGTGGTGGCAGTATCATGCTGTGGGGATGGTCAGGGACTAGGACACTGGTCAGATTTAATGGAATGACTCTTAAAGAAGGCTGGGTGGTTTTGCTTTGGAGAATGGGAAAAATTCCAGTGGCTAAATGAGCCAACTCCATAAAGAGACATTATCTATGAGACTAGCAGCAGTAACAGTTGCACATGCCCATTTCTTAAATAAATGTTAAAAACTGTTACAGTAAACCATTCTCTGCAAAATTATATCTTATTTTGGTCTCCTGGCATGTGTTGAATATATTACAAAGTAAAAAGTGTGTTGTACCTCACCTAATGGCAGTCTCTCATTATTCATTTCTCATCACCTTGTAGAAATAAAATAGGGTTTGGGGAAAAAAACCCTTACAGCTAATGATGGCTGGACTTCAATCACTTGAGACATTACTCAGAATGCCTTAAACATGTTTATACCAAACTTTGAACTGCAACAGCAAACATTAACTTCCTCAGGGATTAATTAAAAAGTACTTTCATAATGTATTTCACAAACCATTACTGAATTCTAGATAAAGCCTGTTGGAGTCTGTGTGCTGTTACACGTACTTATGCTGATTATATACAACTGTTGACATTTGTGTGAATTAGTGACTCATCTAGATGGACTTCTGTTTATAATCATATTAGTCTGAAGTGTGCTCATTGAGGCGCCTAAAGATGTTATACACTTTCTAAAGAAAATGTCTCTGCAAGCTAGAACAGGTCAGAGGAGGCCCCAAGTGCCTCAGCAGTCACTCTCTAGTGAAATGCTTCAAGCACTTAGCCTTGTTTTTGCAGAAAAGGCTTTCCGAGGATAGACATGACAATGCTTGGTGTGCAGCTGATGGTGAATTGAGGCTGATACGGTCTATTTTAGGAATGGTTTCCATGTCTGATATTGAGATCAGGCATGGCTGAGGATTTGCTGGAACAGCTGCCAAACACTGCATGGTTGCTGTCCATTGTTGTGGTGTTTACGGTCAGAAGTAAAATATATCAGCCAGGCGTGGTGCTGATTTCTACAAATAGCTGCTGACTATCAAGCGAAACAGATTCATAATGCTGTCTTTCCTTTGTCCTTTGTCTGATTAACCTTTCCAGGAAGTGAAGGTTACTGTGTGTGGTAGATTGAGTCTCTCTGTAAAAAAACAATTTAAATAAAAATAGATTACCACATAATATTCAGCAGGAGACAAACAAACTTTGATCAATTCAATACCTGTAATGTTGTTTTTACTTAGGTTTACATAAACCTAAAATTAAACCTGTTGTATATCTAGTGGACTATAAGTATAATTTATTATCAAAACCGGTCTGGTTAAATACTCTGATTTCTCTCCTGAATATAGTTTAAATGGGGAGTGTTTAGTGGTACTAGGGTTGCCAGATTACTAGGATTTACCCCAATTGAAATATATTTAGCCACGTGTGGAAAACACCTGGAAGTAGTACATAGAGGGACTAGTAATTGCACTATTTCTAGGCCATTATGTTTATCTGGCTCTCTCACTATAGGTTTCGACCATAAAACATTTTGGGACATGTTCATTGGATGCGCTCAGCTGGACAAGTAATGCAGCAAATAGTAGTCAGTGGGGAGAATGCCATCTACTAGCTTTAAATTAAGCTTTACTTTAGCTACAAATCACTGTAACTTTCTCTTACTACAACCTACACCGGAAATCAGCAACCCTCCTTACACGCAAGTTTTATGGACTTTAACAAAGTAAACAGAAATAATTGATAAGATCTCAGAGCTGGCTCTATCCACGTCTGTGCTCAAAATTGCAAATTTATGTTATACTTTCTTGAGAGACCCTATGACCACTTTGTTCACAAAATCAGTTTTAATACCAAGTGAAAAAGGTTGTAACATTACCCTATTGCTATTGCTAATGAGGCAAAACGGTGAAAAGCACTTTAACTGAGTCAAACATGATGGGAACAGTGCAGATTCTAATCCCTCTGTACTGGTCCCAGGAAATACGGATCTCTGACTGGTAAACATTCAATCATTCATTCAATCATTAATCCTATCCTAAGAGCACATCAGTTCATCAGCATGTTTGTGGGTTCCCTCCAGGTACTCTGGTTCCCTCACACAATCCAAAGACATGCACATTAGGGTAACTGACTGTTCCAAAATGGGGCCGCCATGGCCTAATGGTTAGAGAAGTGGGTTTGTGACCAAAAGGTCGCTTGCTCGATTGCCGGAAAAGCAGGAAAAATGTGTGGCGACGGAAGGGAGGACCTCCTCCCTCCTTTTCATGGCTAAAGTACCCTTGATATCTGATGAGCACGAGCAACCAGCAGTTCTTTTATTTTTGGTATCATTCCAATTTTCAGCGCAACAGAAGATTTCACTTCCACAGATTTCGCTTCGAAACCATTCATCAAACAAACCAGACAAAGGCGGGTTACACCCTGAAAAGCTCGCCAGACCATCACAGGGTAACACACACACAATCATTCTCACTCACATTCACACTTAGGGTCCATTTAGAACAGTCTAGTGTACATGTCTTTGGACTGTTGGGAAAAAATGGCATACCTGGAGGAAACCCATGCAGGCACAGGGAGAACATGCGAATTCCACACAGAACAGTTTTTGCCGAGCACGGGACTCGAACCCAGGACCTTTTTGTTGTGAGGGTGACATGGTAATCACTATACCACTATGCCGCCCACTATTTTAACAGTTTGTGTTTAAATAAAACGCCATATAATTAATAGTTCGCAAAAATTTGGTTTCCATTGCTTGTGTTCCTCAATAAGGATCTTTGAGTGTGTTCTCTGTATGGAGCCGATATCCTCAAGAATGTGCGATGTTTACAAAAGAATAGAGAGATTGGTGGCGTAGTGGATAGCATGCCCACCTCACAGCCTAGAGGTCCTGGGTTCAATTCCAGTGAATGAGCATTTCTGTGTGTAGGTTGCATGTTCTCGCTGTGCTTAAGTGCATTTCCTCCAGGTACTCTGGTTTCCAGTCCAAATATATGCACATTAGGTTAATTGACTGTTCCATAATGGGATTTGAAGTTGATTTGTGACCGAAAGGTCACTGGTTTCGATTCCCGGAACAACAGGAGTACTTCCCCCTTCTTCTTTACGGTTGAAGTGCCCTTGAGCAAGACACCTGACCCCCAACTGCTTTCTGGGTGCCAATGTGGCTGCCCCTTGCTCCTGTATGTGCTCACTCTCTACATGTATATGTGTGTGTATGTGTGTGTGTGTGTGTATTCACTTTGGATGGGTTAAATGCAGAGCCAAATTTCCTTTGCATGAATAATAATATATATATATATTTATAAACCCGTCAGCATGTTTCTGCCCTGCAATGGCCTGGCGAGCTGTCCAGGGTGTACTCCGCCTTTGCCCAGATCAGATTCGGTTGAGACCCTAATTAGAATTAAACGGTTCAGAAAATGAATGAATGAATGAATATATATATAAAGATCATTCATCGTGGTGGCATGGTGACGTAGTGGTTAGCACGTCTGCCTCACAGCAAGAAGGTCCTGGGTTTGATTCCTGCCTACAGGCATTTCTGTGTGGAGTTTGCATGTTCTCCCCGTGCTTGCGTGGGTTTCCTCCGGGTACTCCGGTTTCCTCCCACA
>JBCNYG010000014.1:10066155-10088901 GCA_039654305.1 Porochilus rendahli | reverse complement strand
TTATAGAGTACAGTATTCAACTTTGGTGACACAGTGGTTAGCACATGTGCCTCACAGCAAGAAGGTCCTGGGTTTGAGTCCCCGGCTCGGGTGTTTCTGTCTAGAGTTTGCATGTTCTCATGCTCGCATGTGTTTCCTCTGGGTACTCCAGTTTCCTCTCACAGTCCAAAGACATACACATCAAACTGATTTCATTAATATCAATTAATTTTTCAATAAATTCATTCACTGTTCAAAATTGCCCCGAGATATGACACCTGTGCCCCTAGGTGTGTGTATGAATAGTTATGTGTGTGTTGGTCCTGTGATAGTCTGCCAAGCTGATCAGTGTGTACCCCGCCTTCGCCAAGTGTCACATGACCCTAGGATTAAGTGGTTCAGAAAATGAGTGAGTAAATGAGTGAGTATTGAACTTTTCTGAAGTTATTCCATGTGTTTAGGCACCAGCAAATATCGAGCTGATGAATGGAAACAATTTACAGGGAATAGCTTTATAAATAAATATACCAAAGAGTATCTCTTTATTCACAGAGAGATCAGTCCTTTTCTATATAAAACTCAGCAGTGTAATGATGAGCACTTTGATGATTACTTTGATTACAGTATTAAGAGCTTTTAGTCCAGCATGCCTGGTTATTAATGCTTCAAAATCAAGGCCCTTAATACGCCTACACTGTTTGTTTGGTCTGTCTCTAGGAAACTGTCTCTGTTCCAGGCACTCACCCTTGTTATGCTGTTGACGTCCCCGGACTGCCTATCATCCCAGCAAGTAAGACGACACCGTTTCCTCTTTTCCATCATACGCTTCCTTCATTAGGAACGCCAGTCATGTCCTGGCACAGTGTGACCCTAAACAACAGCTCAACGCCATGCCAACACAGTTTATCTCCAAAACTGCACGGTTACTCTAAATTACCCATCATCCTTGATCTTGTCTCATTTACGGTAATTGAGTCCAGAATGAAAATCTGGTTACATTAGAAATCCTCAGCCAGGCAGCTCCCGTGATGACATTTGAAATGTAATCCATCAGGATAGTGAGCGTAGTGCTAAGTGCGGTAATAGTATATTCTGGCTGGCAAGTTTCCCTGTCAGAACTCTAGCGTAATATGTAATCAATGCATCACTGCTGTCTTTCATCACCGATTGTATGCCTGTCGTAGAGATAGAGCTATGTTGCGGAGAAAATATTCTCTCTCCATTCGCTTGATTGTCAGCAGGAACTTTGAGGAGGGGTTTAAAAGATGGACTCTTCCTTACATTCCCTTTGCCTTTCGCATGTTGCACTTTTACTGTATAATCAGTAATATGTAACAGAATATGTGTATAAACATCTATAATCAATGTTAGCAAATCCCAAAATACTCTGCCCAGTCCTTTTAAACTGATTATATATTGATTAACAGTAATAAAGTTTCTTGAAGATGGCTTCCCGTAAACACCTGAGTCATCGTGTTTAACAGGCCACGATCACAATCGAATTCCTTCCCTGTAGATCTAATCCAAAGTCAGAATGTTTCCAGCTACATTGTCCCTCAGGGAAAACTCCCATTCTGAAGGTTAAAGGTCGATTTCATTAATCCAGCTTGCCCACCGGCCCCATGGCGGTTTGTTATCAACACTAATTTGAGTCTTTGGCACTTTAATGAGGGCATTCGCAGGTCACTACAATGGGAAGTCATTGACTGTAGTTCGAAGTCTCTGTGCTGACCATGTTAGTGTGTGTTTCTGTCCTTTCCTGCTTTCCCAGAGAAGCCTATATACGCATACATGCTTAAAGAAACTATGACTCTTCACTGATAAATATTTAGTTTAGGTCAGAGAAGTCATGCTCTAGAGGAAATGTTTTATTTGAGGTTAGACTCCACTCAGCATTGGCATGTCAATGATTAATGGATAGATATGAAGTTAACAATGGATTTTGTAGATGTGTATGTAAAGTGATAATGGAAAACAACACGCCTGTAAGTTTTAGATTCAATATTTGTGCTACCTGTTTTTTTTGGTATATTCCACACAGTCCTTAACATTCTTTGTATTAGATTTATTGTATGTAGAAAGCTGCTTTAATTTTAGTGAGAAAAACAACTGTTGTGTGTGAGGTTGTTTTAATTGATAGATGTATTATGGTGTGCACTCCTGACTTCCACACTCTTCTCACGTTAACACACACACAAATATGCGCATGTGATGGAATCAGGGTGGCCCCAGGGACCTGATGAAAGCTGCTGTCTCGTCTCGTTCCCCCGCTGCCTGTTTGTCTCGGATCAAAGCCAGAGATGGATCTGAGAATGGCACTGTAATGTTATCCAACAGGACGATTAATTCACCTCTCCAGGGAGATGCTAGAGCAGTACTACCTAACTAATATTAAAAGATGTCACAATAGCTTGTTGACAATGTGGCTTGCTCTGTCTGGTGCTAAGGAAATATATAAATGTCGGAGATAGTCGAGCCATGCCATTATTAATTCTGCCTGGTATCAGATGTCGTAGTTGCTAATGTAGCATATCTCTGTTGTTTTGTACAGTTCTTCTGTAGTTAAACTAGTATATTAGCTTTCATATTGAATATTTTTGTTACACAAAAGACAGTTTATAACAATGGAAAACATTTCTGGTATTGAAGGAAAAAGTCATGGTTGGTCTGTATGTTAGTTTTTGTAGTTTGTTTGTGTTCACTGAGATTCATCAGATCTTAAAGCGATATGGTGTCCCACAAGGTTCTATTTTAGGTTGCGTGTTGTTCTTTATATTCAGCCCTCTGAACAACAGGAAAGTCACCGATTCATGCAGCTGGTTTGTTGTAGGTATGTTTATGAGTAGTTTGTGTGTATTTTATACACAAACCTTTCTGTTTCAAGCTGTTTGCCATGATCTGCTGCTCACAGTTAGGGTCTTCTCCAATTTTGACATTACACCAGTTAATTTAAGATACACTCATGCCTATTAAGTTCCACTTTGACTACAATGTTCTGTGTATAACATATAAAGAGCAAAATGACTTATTGCTTGTGTATCTTGATGTCATAGAACCTAACTCGCATCTTGCTCAGTTAGAGTGGAAATAATACTATTACTTATGGTCACCTGGGTTAGCACATTCACCTCACAGAAAGAAGGTCCTGGGTTCGGTTCCCGGGTTCGGGATGTTTTTGTTTGGAGTTTCCATGTTCTCCCTGTGGCTTTGAGGGTTTCCTCTGGGTACCCCTAGGTTTGAGTGTGAATGGTTGTGACTGATTCACTGTCAATAAGTGGCTGACTTATTCATAACACTTTGGACTTTTTTTTAGGTAAATATAGCTTTCCTGATTTGTTTGAACACTCGTAGATTTTTGCAGGGATCCAAAAACAAATGCTTCCTCTAAGATGTGTAGCTAACCAAATTCATCTAACTGCTGCTCATTCTGCATCACACCGCAGTGTAATGAACTCTTAGGAAAATGCAGTCTGCCCTCCTCCACATACATGACTTTACAGACATCTATGAGTGGCTGGTGTCACTGTAATTGAGAGTCTGCTTTCCCTCCCAAGCAGAAAGCACAGCCAATTTTAATATCATTAATATGTTGGTTTGACCTTTTATTTGTTTAGATATATTTTTGATGTATGCAGATTGTGCACTATATTTGAGCCATTTCAGGTCTTTGCACTCAACACTAGTGTCTCTGCTTGACAGTCTCTGGGCACGCGTGTTGGCCATTCATCCCGAATACCCCGGCAACTGTTTTATAAGAATGAATGGGCTTCATGGGGAGTTTGGTCCGCATGTTCTCGATCCTGTGGAGGAGGAGCGTCCATCCGCAGACGGACCTGCATCTATAGGTACAGCCCTGGTGTCAAGGGTTTTGTCTATGAAAGAATTCAATAAATCACAGAAATTCAAACATATAATAGTAGGATATGCTGCATTGAGTGCCTCATTATAAAACCTAATTGTATGTTTTATGTTTTTTTAGGAATCCATTCGGAGGACCTTGTTCCGGAGATCCTAGGCAGTATAAAATATGCAGCACCAAGGTACAGAAGATGTACAGATAATAGAACTTGACTCATTGGTGCATTACCTGATTTGTGGGGTTGTTATATAGGCTATTAGCTTTTAATTAGCAAAGCTCATATGTGTGCCAGGAAAAACTGCATATTTGACATTTTCTATTATAGAATAACAAGTAAATTGCATTTAAAAATTCTATTCCTATTCCACTGAAAGATTGCCCTGATGCACTGATTGTCAAGAGGGACCTTTTACTTTCTTATTTAAATACTTCTTTTATTAAAAATATAGGACTTAAAATAAACCAATAAAAATTAAACCTGTTTTGATTCTCACCATTATTCATAGCCTGCAGACAAGTTTGCCTCCTTATTCATTTATTCATTCATTCATTCCCCAACCGCTTAATTCTACTAGGGTCGCAGGGAGGATGGAGCCTATCTGAGCCAACTGAATGTGCCGTACTGCTGAATTTTGCATCCATATTTCTTAAACTGGCTCCTTATATGATAAACATGAATGCTCGGCTAAGTTGGGACAACTAATAAAAATATTCCTTTTTTTTTAGGAAAATCTATTTATATTTCTCAGTGTGTGTTATAGGCAAGAGATTTCAGTCTTGCTCAAAAATGACTGATTGGGTTGTTTGGGTGTCCCAGGGTGTCACACAACTAAATAAATAGGCCAAAGATTAAACCTCTGTCACATTCATCACACAACAGGTTCACAAACAGAAAATTGGGCAAAATCTTAAGATAGTCGCAGGTGTGTCTTATGGAACTAGACTGCTGTCATAAAGTTTTGAACATGCTTAAAATTTTTCCATCTCATAGGTAATTCCCAGTGCTGGGCCCATTTCATAGGTCTGTTGTGTGATGCCCTATGACGCCCTTCAGAAGTGTTACAATACACATGAATTTCATGTTCTTTTTGGGTCTGTTGATGTGCATAGAATTGTATAGTTGTCTTACAATAGCCCTACGATCATCTTACGTTAAACTCCCAGGGTCCTCCGTGCAATATTTCTAAGACTGTATTTGTATATATATATGAATGGTTGTCATACCTTACCAAGTATCACAGAAATATCATACAAAAAAATTTTATTGCAGAAATCATATCACTTTTATATGAATTTCATACAGTTTGACTTACAGACCTGATTTTTTTCCCCCCTTGACAGACATATAGTATATATTTTATTTGTGAATGCAACTAAGCAGCTTTCAAATCCATCTCACCCAAACCTTTATCGGTCCCTTCCGTTGTAGCCATGCTACATGTGTATGATTAATAAAAAATCCATGGATACAACCTCTCTAATGGTGGACTGAGATGAGTGTAGAAGAACAGTGAAAAAAAACCAAAAAAAACCCAAACAGACAAACAAAACAAAACAAACAAACAAAAAAAAAAATATATATATATATATATATGTGTGTGTGTGTATATGTGTGTGTATATATACAGTTTGTGGTACCCACCCAAAATTCCAGTTGTGTATAGAGATAGACTTGGACATGGTATTCATATTTATATATGAATTCATATATATGTTCCCCCAAATCTGAGACTGTGTGGCCTTTAATAAGAAGTGTATCTGCAGGATGGCTTGGTGTATCAGAGATGCAGAGACTGTTAATAAATCATGTCTGAGGTAGTTCATGAGCAAGTACAGACAGGCAGACTGTGCATGTGTATGTATGAATTCATACACTTCTGCTTCTTCACACACAGGGGTGTCCTGCTGGATCTCAAGACTTTAGAGAAATGCAGTGCAAAGCTTTTGATGACAAGCCCCTGGTTGCTGGGAGCAGTTACCAGTGGACTACTTTTCATGGAGGTCAGTGAAGTATGCGTGTGTGTTGTGTACATTTCCCGCCTGCAGCTAGACTTAATATAACCTCATCACCTATATTTGTCCTCGTGTCCCAGGCTCTGATCCCTGTGAGCTCAGCTGTTTGGCCCTGGGTCACAATTTCTACTACAACTTTGGGCGAGTCCTGGATGGCACACCCTGCTCAACCGAGCCTGGGGCCGTATGTGTGAATGGGAAATGCCTGGTGAGGTGACAACCTTCACCTTAAAACATCTCTCTGCATTCTTTTTTTTCCTTTTATGCCTCATAGTCCTTTATTCTCTTTGATTCGTAGGTAACTTGTTTTATGAGTGTGTTAATGATAGACCCAATCCAGAGATTAGCTACAGATTTAGCAGCTGTGCCATGTGGGATGTCTCAGCTCCTCATGTGCACCCACTTAATCTCTTACTTTTTCATATCCATTTGATGGACTGAACTGAATATGAAGGAACGCACAAAAGAAAATGATTTTAATTTAGTTCCAGTTTTAGTGACGTTACAGCTTGATAAAAAAGGTTCAGTTTTTCTCCTTGACACCACCACCACATCCCTATTTCCACTGTCTCTTTTTCTTTCACAATTTCTCATTTAAAGAGTGCTTCAGGTGTTTTTATTTTATTTTTTTCATGAATTGCGTGAACAAGTAATCATATGGCTCCTCAAGCCAACGCAGAGTTTTTTTTTTAGTTTATTTACCATGTTTTTAAAAATTCCATTAATTAGGTTTGTGCTAAAGTGAAGTATTTCTGCCTGCAAGATACTTCCATTCGTCGACATATTCTGGATTCAGTTGAGGTGGATCGCGGCATCTGATTAGAATGCCTCCAGGTCACCTACCTTTAGAGCTGTTTCAGGCCTTGGGATCCCCCGGTGGAGCTAGAGAGTGGGGTAGAGGGGTGCCTCAGTTTCCTTCCTAGATCTGTTACCTCCGTGACCCGACCTTAAAAAACTTGAGAAAATTAAAAAAAATAAATAAATAAATAAAACAAACACAACGTACATATAAGTGTGTGCTATGGGCACACAGGCATGGCTAAACCATCCTCTGCCCTCGAAAAAAACATGATCCCCTTCCACACGCACGAGCTCTGCTCTGAATGCTGGTCTGTCATGCACATGGGAGAATTTGATTGGATACTTCATAATGGACTGTAAGCCAGTAATTGGTTGGCATTTTAACAGAATTACGATTAAGATTCAAGAGTCACACATAATGGAATTTTCTTTTGAGAGTCTCAGCTTTAAAAGGAACAACCACGGCCTTAAACGGCAATTAACATCGTCAAGAGCAGAATACAAACACGAGTAATTACATACACAACTTTGTAGCTGCAGATGACAAATTGTTAGATCCCATAAGTTATTGGCTGCTGTCTGGGTGCAAAGACCAATTCTGCGGCCCCATGCATGAACATGATAACCCACAGATTCGTAAAAATAAAAAAGTGAATCTGAATGCAATAATCTTTAAACTTCTTATCAGTCAACCAGACATGGATTTTAGGATTATGATAACTTCATATGTATATCTGATATTAATCAGAAAATGACACTGAGGCAATTTTCAACTGCTTTGTCAGACATTTTAAACTAAAATTGTTGGATTTTAGCCAATATAACAGTTTGTGTGTACAGATAAAAATTTACCAACCTCAGTTTAACTTCAAGGCAAAATGAACGAGAGAACTTCAAAAGAAGTTGAGCCCCCTTAATACAAATTTGCATATTTTTTGCATATTTTCTGTTATCCTTGTGTAAAAAGGAGTATAATATTATATCTGAGTATAATATTAGATTTTTTTAGATGACATTTAAATTTTAATCAGGAAAATTGAGCTGGTCAGATGACATACGAAGAGTCCCATGTGGAGAACATTTCTTCTCATTAGAACTCTAGTGCTCTTAATGATGTGTCTCTTATGTATTCTGTCACATACATTTTTTTTTGTTTGATTAAGATGAAAGCCTTACATCACTGCATGGCTTTTCCTGCAGACCTTAAAATGAAAAAAATGAAAAAATAAATACAAAAAAAGAAATACAACTTAAGAGTCCTTGACGTGGCATGTTTTTCATACATGTAAGGAGGAATTTATGGTCTGTGAGATGAGAAGTATGTGAGTGTTTTGAGGGCTGGCTAAAGGAAAAGCAGGTGGCATAAAGGTGGAGGATAGGTTAAGTCCAGATTTGATGGTGAAAAAAAGCTGAGTGCACCTTGAAATATACTTAAATTATACACAGTATGTTTCTAATCACTGGCTTAAGATGACTGTGTGAAGAGTTATTTAAATCCATTGATTGATGTCTAGGAATAAGATGAGAAAAGGGAATGAAAGAGTGGCCTTCTGACTACTCGTCTCTCTCACTTTATACACGAGTGGCTGACATGGTTAGTGTGAAACAGAAAGCAAGGTTTAATTATAGGTCGCTGGAGTTGCTAGGGAGAGACTGTTGTGAATAACTCCCTATGGATTTGATAATCCCCCTCGTCTAATTTTTCAAAGTGCTTCATCCTGATTCGCTCTCGCTGATCCTCCGCTCCTGTGTGGACATTTCCATCGGTGTTTTCCCCAGCCATGTCTGATTCAGATAGGGTCCGAGGTCATGCTGCGGACCATCTGTTGTGCCATGACCATGAGAAAAACCTGCAGGCCTGACTTTAAACATGATAAGATGCTCATAGTTTACTGCAGCGGATGTGAAGACGTCCATATTGATCCTGCTGGTTTTGTTCGCTTCTTACCAACAGATGTTCTTGGTTAAGGTCTTTTCAGACATGAAATATTTTATGAATATTATACATAGAAATATATTTGTTGAGACACTAAGTCTTTGATATGCTGGACTTATAATTTCATGCAGGATTCAGGTGTGCCTTTGAAGTGTATTTTACATTGTCTTGAATTTCTGGCAAACCACAAATTTCAGTGGTTACTTTTAAAAACGACTTGTATTTCTAAACGGCACATTTTACTAGCATTTTGAAGAGTACCAGTATTGGTCATTCTTACAGCATAATTTGTACACATGCAATACATTTAAGTGATACAGATGCTTATTTTAACATAAATGACCATTAAAACGCACAAAATTGGGTAATTTTATCCTGGGGAATACTAGTGGGTTCTGAACCAATGTGGAGCAGTCGTTTTTCCTCGGAAGTGATGTCCACACATTGGGTGGGGTTGTCCAGCGCAAGTAAACACAGATATATTCAGCGAGCGACATTTTAGATGATTAAAAACATGTTTAATTAGCAACTATGGCTAGCAAGTTTGAGGAAATGGGTGTAAATGGTTCCCTATTTAAATCAGAGAGCGAGGAGTCTTGTGGAGTCTGAGAAGGTGAATGCTGCCGGTGCAGTTAACGCTTTGCCAACTGGGCTTTCCTGTCGTCAGTTAGTTTAGGAACAAAAAGAAATGTTTTCCACAATTTCTGCGCTTGTTGTTTCTGCAGCTCAGCACTGGCTGATAATGTGTAATGCTGCACGGGTCAGTGCAAGGACTGATGTTGCTGGAAAAAAATGCTATTACATCTTTGTTTTAAATAGCTAATAACGCTAATTCACCACAGGTACCCTTAAAGTAGATTTAATAGCTGTGAGTAGAGAAGTGGTATTATGTGTCTCCAGTCAATTCTTACACTTTTTATATTATAAAACTCTTTCGCACGAACACCTAGGGGCAATTTGGTACAGCTTATTAGCCCACAGTGCATGTTTTTGGACTGTGGGAGAAAAACGGAGTACCTGGAGGAAACCCGCACAAACACAGGAAGAACATGCAAACTCCACACAAAAACACCATTTACGAGCCAAGGACTTGAACCCAGGACGTTCTTTCTGTGATACTACCTACTACTCCATCATTTCACAGATTTCATAGTCATCATTGCATTGCTGCACCTTTGCTACAAAAAAAGGAGTTATACTTCAATGTACCCTCAATTCTCGGTGAAGGGCATTGTGTTCAGGATAAAAATGTATTTCGTCTCTTCTTAACCACAAAGATGACTTTTTTGCAGGGATCTGTTCATCTTCAGTAAGCTCTTTATCCTAGTCATTCCCAGGAACACTGGGCATGAGGCAGAAAAACTCCCACAATAATTTAATAGTAGGCTATTTACTAATTCACCTCCCAGCATGCTTTTGGACGGAACCCAGAGAACCCAGAGCCAATCAATACAGACATGAGGAGAGTATTCATAGAAAGTCCATGCAGATTTACATATACTTTTATGGTATTTGGCAGACCTTCTTTTCCACATAAACATACATTTTATTTCATTTACACCACTGAGCAGTTTGAGGGGTAAGTGCCTTGCTCAACTGCCCAACAGTGGCAACTTGGTGGTACTGGGGCTTGAACTTCTGACCTTCTGATCATAACCTCTAGGATGATAACCTTGAAGCTGTAAGGTGATGATGCTACCTACAGCATCAGCGTGCCACACTAAAGACCTGTTTGAGATGCGAAACATTTCAAAATATAGTAAAGAATCTGTTGGAAAACAATCTGGTGTGTCATAATAAGTGGAGCTGAGCAGCTGTTGGGTCTCTAATCATACTGTTTTGTTTGTATGTTCATATAGAAACCAGGGTGTGACCTGATCTTTGGCTCGCAGCAGCAGGAAGACGCCTGCATGGTGTGTGGAGGCCAGAACACCACCTGCCTTCATCATCGCAGTGTGTACCAGAGTAATGGCAAGGAGATCGGTCAGTGCTTACTTGAATATCTGTGATATTCCTTCAAACCTTCACTTCAGTGTGTCTGCACAATATATATGTTATGTCAGTAGGAAGATATCTGGTGGTAGATAAGGTACTGTACTTTATTGCTTTATGGTGGCTGTTTTTGAAAGGGACCCAAGTGAAACAAGTCGTTGTTCAGCTTCTCTTCAGGCAGAGCATGACCGAGACCACTTTAGGTGTTCAAAGTTTGGGCAGTGATCCAAGGAATTCTTATCCTAAGTGGTCCTGTACAACAGTAACTGAGTGTTTTTGGGACACACATACTGTATACACACAGATAGACCCTCGCTGATCCTGCTCAGTCACTCAGGATCCAGATACCAGCTTTGACATCAACTTTGCATTTTTTGCATCTGGATTTTTGTGAGCAGGATTACTGATGGTAAGGTCAAAATCCAGTAGAGAGGAGAAAGTCATAATTCACTCACTCAATTTTACATGCAGAAGCCGTGAAACAAGTGTACAGAACAGCTACAGGAAGCCCGGGTCATAAAAACACACACCGACGCATGTGTAGACATTGTATATTCAGTGTGTGATGATGAATGTGAATGTGGTCTCAGCATGGTGCTCATATTTCATCAGTGTTCTAAATTTCCCCCCGCTTATCTCGCTACAGGGCCGTTTGGATACAATGAGGTCACCATGATCCCAGCTGGAGCCACCCACATCAGAGTGACTGATAACAGCAAAAACTATTTAGGTCTGAACAAGTCCATTTTTCCTGTTAGCTTTAAGATAAATGTGTTTTTCTATTAAATGAAGCTTACATAATTATACATTTAATGTGGGGTTAGAAAATAACTTAAAAAAGGCAATTAAGGCAATCATCTGAAGGAAGTTTTTTAAGACCCAGAAAAGTATTTAACTATTTAAAGTAAAATATTATATTTTTTTGTAGGGCTGGTGGCGTAGTGGTCAGGGTTCTAGGTTCCTGATCGAGAGGTCGTGGGTTTGAATCCTCACTAAGTCCCTTGGACAAGGTCTTAACCACAAATGTGCCTTTATCCACCCAGAAAATGGGTAGCAGTAAAAAAAAAATACTGGGAAGGTAACATGCGATGGACTAGCATCCCACCCAAGAAGAGTTGAACTCCTAGTCACTTATGCTACAGAAACCTGGGATAAACGCCGACCTGACGAACCAACAGACCTGTAAAAGCCCAACAGACTTACTTATTACATTTTTAGGGATGCCACGGTGGTGTAGTGGTTTGCGAGAAGGTCGTGGTTTTGAGTCCTGGTCTCAGTGAGGGCATTTCTGTGTGGAGTTTGCATGTTCTCCCCGAACTGTCTTTATTAAATGAAAAATAACTGGAATTATATGGAATTTTTGGTCTTCAGTGATTTCTCTTCAGAGTTCTGGTACAGTGACTACCTTTGTTTTTATAAATATAAATACCAGTCAAAAGATTGTACTCACAAGTAATTGTGTCCAAAGTTTTGCTAGTATATATTGGACTTGGAATTCCTGTCATCATGATAACTATGAAAGGAGATGATACAGAATTCCCAGATCTCTTGGATGGGTTTCCTTCAGGAATGTCTTGGTTGGGATTGTATATGGATGACCTTGACCTTGGTTCAAGGCCACATCATTCAAGTTATTGTTAGTTTGCAATTTTTGTTACTTGCCAAGCTTGCGTTTTTACTCTTGATAGTTTATCTTTCTTTCCTCTAGCTTTTACTCTCAGTGATTCCTTTTACTTTTAGTTTCTCATTTGTTTCCAAATGTTGGCATCATTTGCTGGTTTGCTTTTACTCATTTGCAGTCTGTTTATTGTACCTGGTATAGACTTAGTTTTTCTTAGAATTGGTTTAAATAATTGATTTGATCACATTTTGGGAAATGGAACCAACTAAAATCTTTACAAAAAAAAAAGAGTGGGCCGTAATAATTCAATGTTTTGCAGGTGTGAGTGGGATTTCAAAACAGACCCATGTTCACCTCTACCCACATGGCCAACATTAACTCAGAAACCAAACCCAGATTTGTTCTCCCATAAGCCCAAACAACACAATTTTTTGTTCATGGTGTACACCGCCTTTGCCCCATGTTGACTGTGATGGGCACCAGCCTTCCCGCAACCCTAGTAAGATCAAGCGGTTCAGTAAATGACTGAGTGAGTGAAAGTGTATTTCTTTGTTTTTGTCTAATAATATTTTTTCTTGAATGGACCAGCCCTTCAGAATGGACGATCCCAGTTTGTGATAAATGGGAACTGGAAGATCAGTGTTCCTGGAGAGTATAATGTGGCTGGGACCAAACTGCTGTACCGCCGCTCTGCTGATACATGGGAAAGCTTTGAGGTGCCCGGACCAACTCAGGAGGACTTGCACATTATGGTCGGTAACTCCACTTATTGAAATTATTATTAAATTAGGCTACTACATGATGGTTTGGTTTGGTTTGGTTTGGTGGACACATTACACATGTGGAAATGCTGTAATTATTATGTTATTCTTTTCAAGCCTGCACTTCAAATATAAACAGGGCTTGCTGACTGATTCTTGTTTTGTTCTTGCAGGTTCTGTCCACTGATAGGAGTTCTGGGATAGAGTATGAGTACTGGCTGCCCCCTGAACTCTATGCTCTGCATCATGGGGGGAGGAGTCCGTACTGGCATCAACACACATCAAACTTCCTGCCCTGGGGACTGCCAACTACTACCATCACCACTACCAGCACCACTATCACAACGAGAGCTCCTGCTATGACACAGCCATCATGGGGTGAAAATGCAGTTACTTTTATTAAACAACTGCATGTGCTTCATATAAAAAAGCCCAACTTCTTCAAAAGGATAATCAAAAAATCAAGTCAGGATCAGTGGCAGGCCTGGAAAAAAAGAAGGATGGTTTTTTTTTTTATGTGATCAAACAAAAAGCCAGTGTTGAATTTTTAGCTCCCACTGTCACAGAAGAATAGCAGAGTGGTAGCTGTAGAAATGGGTTCCGTCTGTCCATTCAACATGTTAATGCGATAACTTTGGGGAAAAAATGACATAGGATCACAAAATTTGGTGTATGGGTCCCTCTAAAGCGCGAATTGGGTGTACAGGGTTTACCTTGACTTTGTTTCAAGGTCAGAGGGTCACTCTTTGTATATTAAACTTGTCAAATGGTCCTGGCAGTGGGGAGAGTGCATACCTCCCACCATGCAGTCATACCTCTGACCCTGTGCCCACTGTAGCCTCAGATTACTGTTGTTATTTGACAGGAATCTAACTTGATATGATGTGGTCTTTTGCATTTGAAGCTTGAAGCACTAGCTAGTTTGTTGTGTCTTCTGATATGCCTTTCTGTTTATTTGTGCCCACTGCAGCCTCAGATTCCTGTTGTTATCTGATATGCCTTTCTGTTTATTTGTGACACTGTGGCCTTCTTGCCAACTCAAACTAATCTGGCCATTCTCGTCTTACTAATTTATCAATATGGAAGACACAGATACACAGATACAGGTCTGACACAGATTACTTTTTTTAATCATTCATTCATTCATTTTCTGATCCGCTTAATCCTAATTAGGGTCGCAGGGAGGCTGGCGCCCATCTAGGCCAACACTGGGTGAGGGCAGAGTACACCCTGGACAGCTCGCCAGACCCACGCAGGGCGGAAATACGCTGACAGCTATGCAGCCTACTCTTCACGAAAATGTGCACATCAGTAAATGCAAAATTATATTTAATGATTACAATTGTTAAACTACTTTGTCATGCCCTCTCTTTAACCTCGATACACCACAAGTTGCTTATTTCCACTAAACCAGTATTGGCATACATAAACTGTATCGGGGACTGCTCTATGGTCAGACAGCCAATTGGTCAGACAGCCTTACTTGTAAGTTTGGCACCCTAATCAGTTCAGCTGGGTGAACTTGCTTGCAGTATCACGGTGTTGTAGTGGTTAGCATTTTCGCCTCACCACAAGAAGGCCCTGGGTTTGACCCTCGTGCCTGGTGAGGAATTTTTGTGAGGAGTTTGCAAGTTCTCGCAGTGCTTGTGTAAGTTTCCCCCACATGTTTGTGTCATGTGATGGTCTGGTGAGCTGTTCACAGTGTATCCCACCAATCCTCGGAGATGCCTGGGATGGGCTCCAGCCTCCCCGCAACCCTAATAAATGATAAAGTGGTTTGGAAAATGACATGAAATGTATAGCTGTATAATATTATTATGATGATTAATTAGTGGGACTGGTGACTTTCATTTTTGTTTTCATGTGTACATGAACTTAACATGAAGCCAACCTTTGCATTTTCTCTCGTTGTAAATGAGTGATGATCTATGTACATAAAAAGTACATTCCTTTCTACAGGGGCACGGAAATGGTTTTCACTATCTTCCTGATGCCTATACTGTATCTGTACATACATGCCTGATGGCACATTGGAATGCGTGTAAGCCGCTCCCTGAGAAACCGTGAATCAAATCCATTATGTGATGTAATGCAAGACTAGGATTACCTGATGTTTTTTGCAACAGGAAGATCTACGAAGTAATTTATTGATCTAATTTGCATTAGACAATACAAGAGGAAATCTAAATGTATATATCTGCTGGGTGGATCCATAATCTGTTTTGCAAAGAAAAAGAAATTGGCCTTTTTTTTGTTAGCTTGGTTACCTTGATTGATGAAAAAAGTTTGCACAGTTATGACTTACGGTGCTTGCTCTATGTTAGGTTCTGTAGGGGGACGAAGACCTCCCGTGAGACCTCCCGTTCAGCAGCAGCCACTGCCTCGTCTAGAACGGGATGAGAAGAGTAATTACCTGCCTCAGACGCACAGCACAGGTCAGATCACACTAGTTATCACTACCGAAAACCAGATCTACTTCAGTTCGTTCTGATTCATCACATTAACATATTCAGTTAAAAATTCTGATTTTATCACAGGTAATTGCGGTAAGTGCCGGAAGGTGAAGGGACGTGGAGAACGGCAGAGACAGTACTGCCAGAAGGATTATGGTGAGCTAAAGATATTATTGGATGCATAATGAAAAGCAAAGCATAATGTTTTTAAATTGTAACCTATAAAATCACACACAGAAGTCCTTGAAGCAGTGCATCACTTGGTATGCCTCTGCCGTAAACCTTTTTGGTGCGTGCTTGAAGTATGACCCTGAACTTTGACCTGTTCCAGTTCTTGGGCATTTAATAAAGAGTAACTGGTAAAAGTTTGGTCCAAATCCATGCAGACGTTCAACCTGCAGAATATCTATAAAACTTTTCTAAGGTGACATCATGTGACCGTGGCCTTTGACCTATGACCTCAGTATCTGTACTAGTTCATGGGCCTTTAGTAGTGAGTAACTGGTGTGTGTTCAAAATGTGTCCAGATATTCAGCCTGCAGAGCACCCAAAATATTTTTTAATGTGACCTCATGTGACCTTGACCTTTGTAGTATGACCTTTGACACTTTACCAGTTCATGGGCCTTTAGTAGTGAGTAAATGGTGAGTAGTTTTTGCTCAAAACCTCTTAAGATTTGAGGGAGGCACTGCACGCAGACACGCAGATGCACGGTTAATTATATCATTATGATCATAACACTTTCAATAGTTTTCAAAGCATATCTTAAAAAGTAGTATTCTATAATTTTTTAAAATTGTATTGCTATAGGATTTTTTTCCTTTTAATTTTCTATTAAGGGGATACAAATTTTTGAAATGAACCAAGAGTGTGGAAAAATGTCATAAGTTTCCATTATTGTAAACAGAAATACAAATATGTGAAATAAGCAGCCTTGCGACAGCCAAAGATCCTCTTTTGTTGTTTACCCACACGTCGATAATATCGTTAATAAAATCTTTCTTTTTCTCCGCCAGTATTCAGGGCAAAGATCTTAGGGAAGGTCTATGTTGGTGAGGAGACACGGTATGATGTGCAAATCATCCATACATACCGCAACCGCTTCCGTCTGGAACGCCGGGAATACCTATGGGCCCCCAACCAGTGTGATTGCCCCACACTTGACGAAGGCTATCAGTATGTGCTGATGGTCAGGCGCCACATCAACCATGAACATACACTCGATCGCATTCTGCTGGAGGAGGACAGTTACGCTACACTTTACCGGCCACGTGAGGACAGCTTACTGCGCCCCCTGGAGGACGTTTGCAGTAACAGGGGGCCGAGAACTAACCACAGAGGGTAGATGACAAGGACTTGGACCCTGTATTTCTGAGTTCATTGTGCACTTGTTACATTCAATTCTACTCCCAAAAAACATAAAAGGCAAACTGTCGTCAGCTTTTAAAGGTGTCCATGGATAGTACAGGAATCCTTGGGAAGGCAAAGAGTCCATAAGTTCCGGAGTTGTACCAAAGCTACTCACTAAATGAAGCACTTTAGGTGGATGTAATACCCTACCTTAAAAATGCATATACCAAAGAAGAACATATTTTTGTATTATCAGAGTTAGCATTACAGACTTAACATTACATCTATATACACTCACTGTCCACTTTATTAGGAACACCCATACATTGTCCGCTTTTATTAGGAACACCTGCACGTTCATGCGGTTATTGAATCAGCCAATCATGCTGCAGAAGTGCAATGCAAAAAATTATGTAGGTACCAGACTATAGATTCAGTTAATGTTCATCAGCCATCAGAATGGGATCTCTGGAACTTATGTAATGGCATGGATAAGACTCGTTAAACCTTGAGGTGAATGGGCACCTCCTGTTGAGCTTGTTTTGGCAATTATGGACTAAGGCTCATCGAATCAGGGAAAATAATGACCTTCCCCAGTCTGTATTGTACTGCTGTCACTTGATTGGCTGATTGATAGCTGCGTTAATGAGCAGGCGTTCAGGTGTTCCTGCTATTGTGACCAGAGAGCGTATATAAAATATATTAGATATGTATCTCATTTCTCTCTCTGTTGTTTTTTCTACAAATATTTTAAAAAAATATATTTATAATATGATATGTAGAAATTATACCTACATTTATATGTGTTTTGCTTTTGATATACATTTTTACTCTCTGTGTATTTGCTGCCAGTGATGCAGAACGTTTATAGAATACCTCAAGCAGAAGACTGACTTGATTGTTGTCACTGAAATGAAGAGGAAAAAGTCGTTGAAGAGAGACGAACATTTCAGGTGGATCTCTGTAACCATCAGTAGATAATGATGCTTTCCTGAAACTAAACCGAAATCTCTTCCACTGTATAATCACACTCACTGATGATATTCGATCATAGTTTCCTCAGACCATCATTTATATTATTTATCCACAATACCGTCCACGATGCACATGTTCCACACACTCCACAATTAAGCTGATACTGTTTGAATTATTAGAAAAATGAATGCTCGAATGTATAGCCGTGTCAGTGAAACATGGGGATGGGGGGCAACACAGTTCAATAAAAACTTGCCGTGAGACTTGCTGTGTGTTCTATACTGCAATGAATAGCTTAACACAAGCATAACACTTAGCATTGCAATGAATATAGAAAGTAGTAATGTGCTTCTCTGCAACATTTATTTAATCCAACCTTTAGAGAGTACGTAGAGAGAAGTGTAATCCCTTCACTCGCGGGTATCTTTTTGCACAGCCGCCCAATTTGTTTTACAGGTAGGTGCTGAAACGTATTTACAGCCAGTTCAGCTCTACAAAAAACATCTGACCCTAGGCTAGTACATATGGGGCAGCTGTAGTCTAATGGTTGGAGAAGTGGCTTTGGGACAGAAAAGTCACTGGTTCGACTGGTTCACTGGAAACCAGCAGTAAAAATGTGTGGCGATGGGGTTAGTGAGCTGTACCTTCCCTTCCTCCACTTTCATAGCTGGTGCCATTGAGCAAGGCACCTAACCCCGAGCTGTTCTCTGGGCGCTCCAAGTGTGTGTGTGTATGCTCACTGTTTGCGTGTGTGTGCTCACTTTGAATGGGTTAAATGCAGAGGAAATAATTTCCCTTGCAGGATTAATACCATTTATCATAAATAAAACATATGCAAGTGCTTTTTTTAATATCCACTATAAGTGTGACATAGACCCAGTCCAAATAAGGTTCACTAATCAGCCATATCATTAACACCAACAAGACTACAACATTAACAAGACTTACTAGCCATGTACATTAATGTCCCCATGTACATAAATAAATCTTAAGCAATATTAACACTCTTGCCAGTTCCCTGGATGTCCTTCATTGGTCCACTTTGGTAAGTGCTTACCACTGCATACCAGGAACTCACCCACAAGGCCTGCAATTTTTGGCCAGTAATAGAGCCAGTTGTTTAGAAATCACAAGCTGGCCCTAATCAAAGACACTTATATGATTATGCTGCTCATGGAACTGACTGTTAACTTTCTGCCTAATACATCCCATTCCTTGGCAGGTGCCACTATAATTCATTAATTTTCTAAGCCGCTTATTCCAAATTAGGTTTGGATGGAGGCTGGCACTCATCTCAGCCACCTCTGGGCGAGGGCGGGGTACATCCTGGACAGGCCATCACAGGGCTAACACACACAACCATTCACACCTAGGGGATATTTGGAAAAGCCTATTAGCCTACTATGCATGTTTTTGGACTGGGGAGGAAACCGAAGTACCTGGAGGAACCCACGCAAGCACAGGGAGAACATGCAAACTCCACACAGAAACACCCTAGCCCTAGCCGCCTTCTTGCTGTGAGGCGGACGTGCTAACCAGTGTTAAACTGTTTCCCTGCCACTGCAATAAGATAATCAAATGTTATTCACTTAACACATCACTGGTGACAATGTTAATATTATGTCTGATTGGTGTAACCCAATTATTGTGATAATCATGAGCTGCGTGGTAATTTCTCCTAATACAACCCCTCCACCAAGTACAGCTTGGGGCTCTGACTGGACTGTGACTGCAACACACTGATGAAGGTGAAATGCAGTGTTATAGGCAATTGCATTCAGTCAGAATTCACTTCTTGAAAAAGCAATTCCTTGTAGGGATAAAGCAATGTAAGGGCAGTACAATGAGGGCTTTTCTTTTCTTTTTTCTCTCTGGCATGTTGCCCTCAAAAAGTATGAAAGATTCCAGCTGGCCTGAATTCCAAATATTAATTGACCACCTCTCTGGACTGAAGAAGGGTTAAACTAGCTAATGACATGTTTGTTCACATCTTTATTGGTGACTTGGAAGGCAACTTGGTTCTTACATACAGCTTGTGTGCCAAGTATGTGTCTCGAGTCTTCTGACAAGAGTATTCAGTACCATTAATAACAGCTTGATCTGAATTTGGCACAGATCTGTATCATGGATGTGACTGGTAGGATTGTTACATGTCTGCAATGGTCATATGGGCAAAACATAATGACAGCGTATAAAAAACTCTAGCAAAACTTATGGGTTTCTTTCTAAAGCACATCTAATAAAGATGGAAGGAAACGTTTTGGTAAAATAGCGACTGGGTATTTGTGGCACATGGTACAATGCTCGGCCAAAAAAAGCACACTCTAATATTTCCTTGGAGAGCCTTTAACCTTGATCTCTGCGAGTAATCTCCATGGCATTGTGCTCCAGTTGGTCTTGTCGAGGCTCAGCAACAATAATTTAATAATAATAAAATGAAGTCTGCTGTTGACCGGAATGTACTGAATGAGCAGATCATCACATCAATGGACTTTTTCTTTCCTGATGGAATGGCTATAAAAGGGGACTTAAATAATGAAAGAGTGGTTCAGGGAGCACGAGGAATCATTTTCACATATGTATTGACACCCCAGAGTCCTGA
This sequence comes from Porochilus rendahli, assembly GCA_039654305.1. NCBI lineage: Eukaryota > Metazoa > Chordata > Actinopteri > Siluriformes > Plotosidae > Porochilus > Porochilus rendahli. Next base: position 10,068,559 of record JBCNYG010000014.1, on the reverse strand, counting down.
TCTTAACCTTATTGAAAGTTTTCGCGATTTGCTAGAGAAAACTTGACTGGATTTGTCCCTCATCACTTCAAGAAGTCTGTGAAAAATGAACCTGACACTGGATGGAAATGAATGTTACGTTGCTTAAGTATGTTGAAACAATGCCATGAAGATTATGTGCTGAGAGCAAGGCTAAAAGCTCTCCAAGAAAATATTCGAATGTGCGACTTTTGTTTCTGGCTGGGCAGTGTATGTGTATTCATGTGAAAAACATGTAAATTATTATTTAGAAGAAGAGCAAACATATCTGGAAATATATTTGGAAGGCCAATTTAAATGTGTGTAAATTGTAGTTAAACCACTATAGGATTATATCCTCCTAAAAAGGCACTTCCTCTTCACTTTATTCCATGAATAACTGCACAGAAACAGCTTGTTACGTGTGGTTTCTTAGAAATATATTTACAAAAACAGCTTGTTTTCCATGACAGTGACATGAATGCTCCAAATTAAGCCAGTAATTAGGTTTAGGTTGGTCTAGTAAAATGATTACAGTTCAAAGCTTTCATTTACACTACAGCCAGAAACCGGATGGACCCATCCACTGCAGCATATGGCTGCCTTATGTGCCAGCAAGAGATCAGTGAGCAATAACAATGACAAGTAACAGGATGGCTTCTAATTCACAGAAATAGTTATAAATAGACATGTGTTTATACAGGGAACTGTACATAAAAGTTCTTTGAAACAGATTCTCATAGTATACAATCAACAATTATTCACTAAAGGTGAGGTGAGTATCGCTGAATAGTCGCCGAGATGGAATATCAATTTAGCGACATCCACCAAACCTTAACTTTTCTAGCGTACAGGAACATAAAAAGCTAAATCAAAATATTTTAATGTTGTTGTTTTTTTTACTTTTTTAAGTTCAAAAGTATAAGTGCTGTGTAAAGGTATGCTTTTAAATGTAAAGTTTAAATATATACTACACAGAAACGCCTAGGGGCAAGAAAAGAAAAGCAAAGACAAGATTTTTATGGTTAGTTTAAATTTTTTTGTATCAATTTTTAAAGCAGCCCTGCGATGGCCTGGCGAGCAGTCCAGGGTGTACTCTGCCCTCGCCCAGAGTCGGCTGAGATGGTCACCAACCTCCCCCGCAACCCTAATCAGGAATTAGCGCTTCAGAAAATGAATGAATGAATGAATTTTTAAAGCATGACCATAATGATGATGCCTGCTTTAAGTGACCTTGACAAACTGTGAGAGTTTATCAGTCATTTTGTTTCAAGCATTATCTATTCAGGATAATGTCAGTTATCCCCGAGATAGTAAACCAATCAGCTCCATTCCTGTGTAGCACATATACTAATTTCTAATAATCAGCAGTCCACTAGAGAACGTGTCTGAAGCTTACATGATTCCTATCTAAAAAAGGGACAGGTATCTTGTTCACTTTTATAATCTTTTTGGCAATATCGGCGACTGCTAGGTCGACGTAATCGTAAACATATAGATTGTTCCAGCTTCTTGAAATCCAGCTGGATTTATGTAGCATCATAATCTGTTCCTCAGTGCTCAGAGTCCTGGACTCACCCATTTCTTGATAAGATAAGGACTGTTTCTTAGCTGCACCCTGTAACACCGTGGGAGCTGGGAAAAGTTCACACGCTGACGCTCACGTGGCACTGGGAAGCTATTCGTCTTTTTATCCGTGAGCGTTGTGGCTGTTTGGGATCATGGCGGCAGCGGCACAGTGGGCCAAGGAGGAGCCACAGGTAGAGCAGAACGCAGGCCCAGCATGAAGAGAGCTTCACATAGAAGGTGGAGTAGCTGCCATGGGTGAAAGTGGTCTCCAACACTGCTGTCTCATAGCTACAGGAGGAGGTGAAGTGCACATAGATCGAGTATACTCACTTGCATTCAGGTCAAAATAACAACAATCACAACTCTTTCCCTTGCTAATCCAGATGATTAGTGTTAAGCTCTTTACAACTGACCTGAACCAATTGGTGAGGGTCATCATAACATACAGGGAGGCTAGAAAGAAAACAAAATGGAAGAAGAAGTAGCTGTAGGCCACACGATGACTCTCGTTATGGATCACTTTCTGGCACCCTTTGCTCTCTTCGTCAATTACAAACTCTTCCTTTGCTGAAAAGTTAGAAAAGAAATAGATCTATAGTAATTAATTAATTTCTTTTTAAAAAAATTTAATTTTTTTTATAGTGATGAGTGTTATGTTTGAAGTTCAGCTCTGTTCTTACCCTCCTCTTGTTCTGGGCAGCAGAAACAACATGAGGCTTTCTGTAAATCCAGACACAATTATTACTTATTATATTATTGTTATTATTATTATTATTATTATTATTATTATTATTATTATTATTATTATTAATAATAATAATAATAATAATAACAATAA
>JBCNYG010000014.1:10017113-10034956 GCA_039654305.1 Porochilus rendahli | reverse complement strand
TTGTGGTTTTTAATTTTTTCTTTGTTTGTCGGGTTGCTTTTCTCTCAGTGCAGGGTAATAAAATAGGAGAGAATACGGTGTTGGGTAGTGTGAATCAAAACAGCTGTCTGAGATGGTCTGAGCAAGTCACACATGGTACAGTTCCAAGTGCACACTATTGTGGTTAGATTGCAATGAATAAAAAGATTGTACGGTTTGACTGTGTGTCTAACCATAAATGGACACATGGACAAAACATTCCGAGCAGCGGGTTTTGCAAAATTGACATAACAGGGCATTTTGCAAATTCTCTGGACATGATGTCCAGAGTTTGTTTGACAAGTTTTTTGTGGGAACTCTCAAACCCCATCCTACATATCAAGATTAATTTATTTTAATAACTTGCTTATAGAAGGGAATAAGGTGAATGAGGTAAAATGAGGTAACCAAACACACAATCTTCATCTCGACATGTAAAAGTACACCATTTAGAAACCACAGCTTTAGAGAGCATTTCAATAACACATACATGTGTTATAATATATGTTTATATAAGTTTATAAATACTATTTAGAGCACGCCATTAACAACATCACGTGATCCCAGTACTATATGCCCCTTGTTTTCTATATTACTCCCTCCAAAGGAAAAAATTTTTTTTTTTGATTTATAATAGTTTTTTTTTTTTAAAGAATAACACAGGGTTCCTGTGTTGACATGAGGTCATGTACACCAGTAGGACGGAGGGTCGTATGTTACAGGTTTTTAAAAAAAAGAAAATGATATATGTATCTCAGTAAGGGATATTAGGGACCACCTATTGCAACCAAACTTGGGAACGTTCATCTATGGGTAGATAGCAGTTCAAAGTCATAATCGCTTAATATGGCGAGTACAATTACATAAGGAAAATTTAAGAAAATGCCTTGACGTTCCTAAAGCAACTCAATGGTTAGATGCTTTTTTCTCATCAATAGTGCTACACTTGCGCGGGAGCACCACTATAAACAAATGTACAGAATATTACCAAAAAGCTTTTCAGAGCCATGACAAAGGCGACTTGTATGGAAATATTTTAAAGAAATCCACACAGAGATTTTGTGCAATAACGAGAAAAGATCTAGACATCAGGGGCTTCACTTTTGGCCCATAAATCCTTACAGCTCTTTATATTTACACACGAGATCTAATTATATTATATACCATATGAATTCAAAGGATCAATTTCACTCTCCTGAATTTTTCTAATCATCCTAACAGGACTTTTAGTCCTGTGCTGCCTGCTGCCTGCAACACAATTTTATCTTGTTAGTTATACTACCAGCCTTAATCTGAACACGGATGCAGTGCCGTAATACTGAAGTCTTCATTTTAACGATATACTGGTTTCGTAGCATGTGGCCAGCAGCATGCTAACACTGAGAAACAGAGTAGATAAAACAGCTGGACAAACCTGCATAACTTTGGGCAGAATCGTTTTGTTGAAATGATCCTCAAGCGTTGGTGCGCTGAAGTCTCTCTTGAACAAGTCTTGGTCTTCGTCCTGACACAGAAAGACAGAAAATGTTGAGTCGATTGCAAGAAATGACATGTCCATTTCGGTGGTACATCACTGAGTGTTACTCACCATGAAGTAAGCTCCTCTGTGGTAGTATTTCTGAAGGAACTTGTATTTGCCCTTGGTGGCTTTGTTCGTGATCTGTTTCCCACTGACGCGGAGTTCAGCACGACGCTCCTCCTCTGAGAGATTGTGGAACCGCTCGATCTCTGCTTTCTCCTTCTCGATTCTAGAGATCATATGGGACATAATAATTTGTGTTTTAGACTTAGAACCACACAATAAAAACTTGAATTTTAATCCTAAAAATAAATAAATAAACCAAACAACTTACGCTTCTCGAGCCTCTCTGTCTCTTTTAATTCGCTTCAGTTCACGGACCTTCCAGGCCTCGTACTCCTCCTCCTCATTTTCTCCATCCGTGTCCAGGGCTTCCAGATTACGCCTGTTGGCCTCAAACTCCTTCTTTGCTTCCTCCTCAACAATTTTCAAGGTATAGCGACGCCTCTCCTCCGCCTGCTTCTTGGCTTCTATTTCCAGTTCCTTCTGTCTCTGCTCTTCAGCCTCACGCTCAGCCACAATCATCCTGTCCTTCCTGACACACACACACAGCATCTTAGCAGGTTACTTCTACCTAAGCAAGTAAAATAATAAATGAAAACAGTTACTGTGTCACATTTGGCTCCAGACTTCCCGAGACCCTAACAGGAGTAAGCATTGGAACAGGAGTTGGGCAAATGAGTGTGTGAGTTGAGGTACTGTTAGCCATTATTGACAAGCGACAACACTGACTATGAATTTACATGAGCAAATCTGTGTTTGTTGTTTCCTTAGCTTGATGCATTCCCATAATTTGACTCTTCAACGTCTTCGGACATTTTGTTTCTGCTGAATTTTTAACTTTTTATTGTCTGCTGAAGTATTAACTACTGTAGTATTTATCCAATCAAATCCACGAATTTAAATCCAAAAGTAATTTTTTCTCCAAGGTGATGTATATTACTGAGTAACAAAGCTTTGCACATCTAGCACATGTATTTACAAAATGCTGGATGTTCAGATTTAGCGATAGAAACGCTACTCACTTGGGAATGAAGTGAGGTTTTAATCTCGGCTCAGCTTCCTCCTCGCTGTCTGTGTACTCCTCATATTCAGACTCCGACTCAGAATCTTCTCCAGACTTCCCTTCTTCTTCTAAATCCATGACCTCCATCTCTTCATTCTTCCTCTCTTGTGCACGCTGCCTCATCATTGCTCGCCGCCGCTCGATTTCCTACAAGAATGGTTTAGGAGAGGTTATTTGATATATATTTATTAATAGATGGCATTAAAAAAAAAAGTTTATGAGGCCATCAGTAGGTGTGTGGTTTTTAAGATATGTATAAGATATTTTGTACCAGTAAAGAAATGTGGCCTTCTGTGCTGTAGAAAGATGAATATGACAGTGTAAACTTAGTAGTGGTATTATTATCTGTATTAAACTGAAAACTGGACAGAACGCATGCTGCCCCTTTTTCAAACAGTTAATACACATCTTTATTTTCAAACTGTTTACCTCATCATCCACTTCCTCCTCCTCTTCCTCATCTTCACTGCTCTCCTCCCGCTCTGGGTGCCAGGTTCCCTCATCTGATTCCTCAGCACTCTCAACAATCATCTCTGGTTCAGTAATTTGTCGGTGACGTGCAAGTCTAACAAAGAAATAAGAAAGAAAGCTGGTAACCCGGAATCAGAATGTACTCACCAACAGTAACTTGAAAGCTTCAGTATCTCTGGTTAACAGTGTCTGCCAAATGCCATAAATGTAAATGTAATTCCACTTGTAAATAGACTGCATTAAAACATACAGATCAGAAGAAATAAAAACACCTTTCTTCAACATCTTCTGACACCCGGTTCATGAGACGGCGAAGGCGAGGGTCTGATGCACCTTCCTCTTCCAATTCCACTTCAGGTTCTGCTTCCTTGCCTTTCTTAGCAAACTGGAAACCTACTTCTTCCTCATCAGACGACTCCATTGGAGCGTAATCTGGGCGCTTTCCTGACACATAGCGCTTCACCTTCACTTTTTCCATTGAAAGCTCACCTGTAAACGGTGTGAACAAGAGGTTACACAGACACTTCGTAACTAAGCCACAGCTACACTGTTACATACGAGGCACATACCTACCATGACAACACATATGGTACTGTTTGTGATGCAGCACAGAACGTACCAACTTTGACCAGGCCGGTATCGAGTACATAAGTGTGAAGGCCACCACTCTCCGGAGGGAGAGGCGAGGACATGAACAACTTTGTTGACGAGACTGGGCATACAACTGACTCATGAGCCTTACCCACGCATCTTTAATAAACTCTAAACCACTTCTGTCTGTGTCAATTCCAAGGCACGTAGCAATATTCTTTAGTTGTTCCTTGTTCAAACGGTCCAGGACTTCTAGGGAAGGGTTTGCTAAGAAGTCTGATACTTTAGGCTTGTGTCACACTTAACGGCTCAATACCCACAAACTTGGTAATCCTGGACGAGCCCCCAATTTGTTATGGCCTGGTGGTGGTTTTCAGAAGGGACGATCCAAGTCAGACACGGAAGTATTTTATAGTTTATTAAAGATGCGTGGGTAAGGCTCATGAATCAGTTGTATGCCCAGCCTCTGGGGCCGAAAACAAAAGGCATTATTCATATTGTAATGTGTATAATTTGTATGTACAAATAAAATTTGAATTTGAAAAAAAAAGAAAAAGATAATTCAATGCATTTAAAAAAATATGAAATGTACATTGTTAATCTTTATCATGACATTGCAATTGGAGATGAAACCTGTACATTAAATGAAGCACAAGAGAAATCATGATTAGAACTATTAAAGAATATTACAATTCACAAATTTTTGCTCCCAGTTTCTGTGACTAACTATTGCTGGATTTCTCCATAATGACATATGAATGATATAGCCAACATATTTCTCATCAAATTTATATAAATATGTAATGCTGCTTTGTGACAAAGTCAACTGTAAAAAGCACTATACAAATAAAACTGAATACAAAGAATGCACACTTTGCATTATTTTTACACATGCCACTTTACTTTTATAGAAAACTCTAATTGTCAGTGTGTTAAACACTTAACAATCAAAGCTTCAGAATGGAATAAAAGACATAGAAAACAATTATTCCCTATTGCTATTTGTAAAATTTTATCGAATTCTTATGATGCAATTGGTGACTTTCACCCTGAATTCCACGAATTCCCTGGTTATATGGGAATTACATAAGATTAATTAATAACATCCAGTGTGTGCTGTGCATCGGCTTGGGATTCGAATCAAGGACCTTCTTGCCATGAGACGGATGTGCTACCTATGACACCGCTGTGCAGCACCAGTCTAGAAACGTTGTCATGTTCTAGTTCAGAAACATATAGTATGTTTAAAACCTTTTTGATATAATAGATACCATAAAGATTTCATAGTTATCTTAGGCCATTCAAATTGAGATCTGCTTTATTGCTGCTGAAAATGTAATTCAATAATCCTCATTCTAAACAAGGTTATGGGTGTTTTTGTTATGAAATGAATGGTTCTTTTGTCTTAAAGCTAATTAGGAAAACAGGGTGTGTGTTTAAAATGGCCTTTTAACACGATTTAAAAGGCCTTATTTCCCCATTTGCAGGGGTATAAAGGCAAATGAGTTTTAAGTTTATTTCATACTCTATTGGATGGAATCGATCAAGGGCTACAATTTTACACCTCATCAATTTTGTGACACTGCTAGCGCCGACTCAATAATAAAGGGCAAAATGCCCCCTAAATAATAGCCCTGTTAAACAATTAACATGCCCTTATGCTAAAGGGTCTCACTAACAGTAAAACGCCGAATGACATGCAGCAAACAGCACACTAAAGGTTAACCCTAAAACTTCACGGCTAAACTAGCATAAACAGGCAGCACACATCACAAGATCCCGATATTTCGTTGTTTGTTGACAACTTTCTAGTGTTACATAAACATCTTCAACCACCAGACAATAAGGAGATAAAATAACAAAAGATAAAGCAACAACACATGCAAAGAAATTAAGATACAACAATGCTAGCAAGCGATTAGCATTAGCTTATAGTAGCTAGCCTTACATTTCTGATTTAGCACTAACCTTTGTCATTTCGCACAGGTACAGCTCCTGCTGTAGACTGAATCGGCGGTTGTTTCATATTTAGGACGTTTTGTGTAGACATATTGAACACAATTTCTGTTAATCTTCCTTTGTAGCAATCGCCCGTGGCAGAACTATACTAATAAAACACGGAATTGGCTTGTGGGGGAAAACCGACCCACAATCCACCAGGTCAGGGGCGGGGCTTCTGCTATCCACCAATCCACCAGGTTAGGCGTGAGGCTTGCTGAACGCATAGAAACATTGGCCATGACATCATCTCATATTCTTACCCGCCTACGTGACATCATCAATCCAATTCTCTTCTCATATATCTATTTTACATATTTACAGAGCTATAGCTATGTATATTGGAGGAAAATGGAGTACGACATAGAAATTCCACACAGAAACACCCAAGCTCGGGACTTGAACCATAATAATAATAATAATCACTACACCAACATGTCACCAAGTTTTGTGTTTATACATGTCTTATTTTTTTTATTTTTTGTTATCCTGCTGAATCCACCAGTCGGGAAGTGGACAAATCAAAAGAAAACTTTAGTAAAAGGAACAATGAAAGTGAGAGAGTGAACCAATCCGATCATGCCATTCCTGCGTAGTATATACTAAACAGTAATTGTATCCCCCGCAAAATGTATGGGATACTATGTTTTTACAGGCGGTCCGCAGCCGTTGTTAACGCTCTAGCAGTGCTGTTTTTTAATATATTTTTTTAACGACCCCTGCAGCATGCCCTACCAGCCTACTGAAACTGGGTCACCTTGACTTATTTTTAAAGGTCAGAGTGCATTTTTTGTTGGATCGGTTTCCTATTCATACTCAATTATACTTATCAAGGTCTTCAAACCTGTTAAAACTGGGTCTCCTTGACCTAATCTCAAGGTCACAGGCTATATGAAATATGCATATGGTCATGAAAAAAGTCAGGTTTGTAAAATTTAGCATACTATTGTTTGTTACTTACAGCAGATATGCCTGTTAACCTTGTAAAAACTAGGTCACCTTGACCTAGTTTTTAAGGTCACAGAGGTCAAAGTGAGTTAAGAAATGTACATGTACTCCGTGATATTGAAAACTTTATTGATTTGCTTTTATTTTATATTAAGCATTACTGAACAGCACATCCTCTCATTCTATTGAAACTGGGTCACCTTGACCTACTTTTCAGTGGAAGACAGGTCAGTTCATCATAAATTAACAGTCTAGACCAGTTGTCCACAACCCTGTTCCTGGAGATCTACCTTCCTGCAGGTTTTTTCCCCAACCAAAATCTAACACAGCTCTTTGACCTGTTCAAAAAATTTTCAGGGCAGTAATCAGGTACTCAGGTGTGCATAATTAAGGTTGGAGATAAAACCTGAAGGAAGATAGATCTCCAGGACCAGCATTAGGGACCACTGGTCTAGAGGGTGCATTTTTGTGTCAGATCAAACCTATTGAAACTGGGTTGCCTTGACCTAATGTAAAGGTCATAGGGGCCATATGAAATAAGCACATGGTCATGTAAAAAGTTAGACATGTCAAATGTAGCACAGGATTGTTTGTTATTTACACCAGATATGATTATGGACATAATTTTTCTTTTACCTGATTTCAAAGTCACAAGAAGCAAATTTAGGAAGAAAACATGATGATTCTAAGTGTGCCATTAACCACACAGGGGATACAACTAGTGTCCTGTGACAAGAACACATGTCAAGTTAAGTGATCATTACTCAAAATTTCAATTTATTTATGTAGCAGGCCTGTATCAGAAGAGATACCAAAGAATGATATACATTTTATTCATTCCTCTGTCAACAACAAAGCAATACATTCACAGCATCAAGGTATTCATAAAAAAAAAAACTTTATTAAATTAATTTATAAAAAGACATGACCTGCTCCATAAATATTATGGAACGAATGCTGAACCAATCACTGAGTGTTCACAACAGAAACATCAGATTAAAAAGTTTCTTGATCATTATATCTCCACATCTCTCTCCTTGAACAGCTGTAGCAGCTGTTCCTCAAGTGCAGCGTTGGTTCCTTGAAGGCCTTTTACTACCTGAGCAGCCCACACAAAATACTCCTGAACACGCTCCGCTGTCCAACCTGACAGTAACAACATGGTGACATTTACAATCATGAATAAAATGACAAAATATAAAAAGCAAGAATAAAAACGTCTTTACAGCAGGACATAACACACCGACAGGGGTGCAGCGGTTGAGGTCGCGTAGGTTGTAGAGTTTGTCAGCCAGTTTGACCAGTTTGGCTTGGTGGCTGCAGTGGTGCGCATGTTCCACCTGCAGCTGTTTCCTTTCATGTTTAGAAAGCGTTTTGTCATCCGTCACCTCCTGGACGATCCTCGCCACCTTATTTCCAAACACAGCTTCCAATTCTTCGAAAGAGGTGTCTGTATCTTCGACAGTGTCATGAAGCAAAGCTGCCTGAATGAAGAACGAAAAGAGCAGACTGCAGTCAGACACTTACATCATGATATGAACAGTCACATTATTGTGTTTGGGACATTATTGACTCACCTGCAAAACTTCAATATCTGTGATTCCACCTTCATGACTGAGGATCCTCGCCACTCCTGTGAAAAGGACTCAGAGTTCTTACACACACAAGGTGTCATTTTCAGATGGTGATTAATGGAACAATGCTGGATCAGTCTTAGTGGGTTTGGTACCTATGGGGTGGTTAATGTATGGGGTTGCATCAGGATCCTTGCGGCGCTGATTTCTGTGTTTCTCTGCAGCGAAGTTGATGGTGTCCAACAGGAGCGGAAGCTCTAAACTCATGTCTGTACTGTGGAAAGGGCGTTATATAAACATTAAAATATATTTTTACACCCCCCAAAACCCAATTAAGTGTTTATATAACCCCCTTACCGTTTTAAATGAAACACCACACCAAGCAGAGATGACTACACCACTTATTTCCTGCTCTGATTAAATGTTGTTTCCGGTTACAGAAACAGCAACTCCCATAGACAAGGGAAATACATAGAATGGACGCAACGAAGATTATCAATATGCTGTGCTGCGTCAACTCGACGCCATCTTGGACAATGTTCCTTCAGTATCAACAGCATGGAGGGAGACAAGAAGTAAGAAAAGGAAGAATGCTTTGTGGTAAGCTGTAACAATTACAGGAACCAACACGGCAGATCTGCAGGGAAAACACAGTTTTTCACTGTATGCATCATGTGCATGTGGCCGATTATAGTAGTCAATACTTACATGTACATACATTAATAAATGTAAACTCATTATTTAATTATAAGGGTTTATGATTGGGAACAATCACTTAGGAGTATGAAAATGCCTACTACATTGTACACATATTATAGCAGTATTTTCGTATATTTGTCATTTGTGTGTATACGTCTATGATATTATGTCCCATAATGACATGCCTGTGTCTAGAAACTATTTTAATTATTATTCATTCATTTTCTGAACCGCTTATTCCTAATTAGGGTTGTGGGGAGGCTGGCACCCATCTCAGCCGACACTGGGCGAGGGCAGAGCTCGCCAATTTCTTTTAATTTATTTTTCATACCAACAAGAACCATCCATAAACACACACATACACACACATACATATGTGTGTTTATAAAACACTTATAGCTTTATAAAAATATGTTGCAGTAACCTTTCAACAACAATAAAATATACAGCACTATTGGAATAAAAATGTTTGATTGTTGTGAAAAGCATGACTTAATCTGGGATAATTACATTGTTTCTCATTAATAAATAACATGTATTTATTCTGTACTATGCAGTTCATAACAATAAAGACAAACACACTGATACTATGATATCACGTAATGTGCCAAATAAACTTAAAGATCGCTTTCTAGTGGCAATAAAACGTTTTCTTTATGCTCACTTCTCCCCGTTTCTATAGCAAACAACCCACAAGAAACACGCTCCAAGATGGCGTCATGTTGGCCCCGAGTGAGCGATGCCCGATCCGTCTGTTTTTAGCAAGGCTATGGCAACTCCTTGAGCTTGAGTCCCATAGAGGCCTTCTTATCAAATCCCGCCTCGTTGAATATGATTGGTTAGCTGATTCTCACAAACAGAGCGTCGATTGGTCAGTTCGTTTATGTCAACAAGCGAATCTAGTTAGATGTATGTTTTTAATATAATATAATATAGTATAATATTACAGATATTACTTAACTTGTCAATTCCACGGCTTTTCTTGCTATATGGCGGGGAACTGCTGATGTAGATTGATTTAGATGTAATTAGTCAGTAGATCATGTAGATTTTATATCCTGTATACACAAGTGGGATTCATTTCTGCTTCTCTGAAATGTTTCATGACATGCATCATTTGTGTTATTACAGCATACAATTTATAATTTCATGACTTTCATGTAATACGCATCAGGACACAAGTTCTAACTGCTGCTGCCCTCCAGCCGATCAGGTCCAGGATGCAGGATTAATTTCCTGATTCACAGTCACACCATGTTGGTTCATTTAAGGACACTACAAGATCAATACAAGATCCTATAGTGTAAAGACACTGTTTAGGAACATTTAAGGAAGTAACACACCTGCACTGCATGTTAATGATGCGGTTTTTATCAGATGAGAGCAGAGTGAAACAATGCATATACTACACAGTAACATTAGAAAAAGCAGACTAATACAGAATTTTATGGATTATTTTCCGTGCCACTCCCATTTCCTCCCCAAACATGACAGGCCCTGCGAGTCTGACGTTCAGAGTGCACCGCATCTTTGTCTGTGGTCACCTGGGATGGACTTGAGTCTCCATGCAGCACTACTAGAGGATAAAGCGGATCGAAAAGAGAAAACGAAAGCTTGACAATGATGACACCACCTGCCCCAAGTGATGGAGACTGTGTGTCATTTTGATTTAAATACAATCCACTTGGGATAACCGAGTCTACTGAGCCAAGACATTGAGCTAATTCGATCGCACATTCCTGTGTAGTAATCATTATTCAAAAGTTCAGCTTATTTTTGTAGCAAGTCGTAACAGAGTAGCACCTCTGTTGAGAAGGTCAACAGAAAATTATACACATTTTATTTGTTCCTGTGTCAACAATTTAGCAATACATTTAACTGATGAACATGTTTATAATGGGCGGCACCGTGGTGTAGTGGTTAGCACGTCCGCCTCACAGCAAGAAGGTCCTGGATTCAATTCCCAGCTCTGACGCTTCCGTGTTCCGTTTGCACGTTCTCCGTGTGCTTGCGTGGGTTTGGTTTTCTCTCACATTCCAAAAACATGCACAGTAGGCTAATTGGCTGTTCCAGATCACCCCTAGGTGTGAGTGTGAATGGTTGTGTAACTGATGGCACTGTGATGGCCTGGTGAGCTGTCCAGGTTGTACCTCGCCCTCGCCCAGAGTCGGCTAAGATGGGCGTCAGCCTCCCCGCGACCCTAATTAGGAATAAGCGGTTCACAAAATGAATGAACAAACATGTTTATAATACAAAACAAACACATACAAAAAAACTATAATTTATAAAAAGACATGACCTGCTCCATAAATATTATGGAACGAATGCTGAACCAATCACTGAGTGTTCACAACAGAAACATCAGATTAAAAAGTTTCTTGATCATTATATCTCCACATCTCTCTCCTTGAACAGCTGTAGCAGCTGTTCCTCAAGTGCAGCGTTGGTTCCTTGAAGGCCTTTTACTACCTGAGCAGCCCACACAAAATACTCCTGAACACGCTCCGCTGTCCAACCTGACAGTAACAACATGGTGACATTTACAATCATGAATAAAATGACAAAATATAAAAAGCAAGAATAAAAACGTCTTTACAGCAGGACATAACACACCGACAGGGGTGCAGCGGTTGAGGTCGCGTAGGTTGTAGAGTTTGTCAGCCAGTTTGACCAGTTTGGCTTGGTGGCTGCAGTGGTGCGCATGTTCCACCTGCAGCTGTTTCCTTTCATGTTTAGAAAGCGTTTTGTCATCCGTCACCTCCTGGACGATCCTCGCCACCTTATTTCCAAACACAGCTTCCAATTCTTCGAAAGAGGTGTCTGTATCTTCGACAGTGTCATGAAGCAAAGCTGCCTGAATGAAGAACGAAAAGAGCAGACTGCAGTCAGACACTTACATCATGATATGAACAGTCACATTATTGTGTTTGGGACATTATTGACTCACCTGCAAAACTTCAATATCTGTGATTCCACCTTCATGACTGAGGATCCTCGCCACTCCTGTGAAAAGGACTCAGAGTTCTTACACACACAAGGTGTCATTTTCAGATGGTGATTAATGGAACAATGCTGGATCAGTCTTAGTGGGTTTGGTACCTATGGGGTGGTTAATGTATGGGGTTGCATCAGGATCCTTGCGGCGCTGATTTCTGTGTTTCTCTGCAGCGAAGTTGATGGTGTCCAACAGGAGCGGAAGCTCTAAACTCATGTCTGTACTGTGGAAAGGGCGTTAAATAATCATTAAAATTTTTACACCCCCCAAAACCCAATCAGGTGTTTATATGACCTCCTACCGTTTTAAATGAAACACCACACCAAGCACAGATGACTACACCACTTATTTCCTGCTCTGATTGAATGTTGTTTCCGGTAACAGAAACAGCACAAATATTCAACTCTTTGGGGCTCCCAATACCAAGTTTGCACCCCTGTCAACTTTCAACACAGGAGTACAAACTCTGAAGACAAGAAGCCACTTTAGGCTCATGAGGCAATTGGAACAGTAGTGTATTTAATACCATATCCATTTGTTTGCCTTCAATAAAAAGATATATAATATGAAACAAGCCTACCTCCTGTCGTTTTATTTCAAAATATTAATTCATATTAATTAATTAACAAAATCCAAGATTATTGGATTATTGTGGTACATGTATAAAAATCCATTGTTCAGGAGATCTACAGCAGTTGTGATTGACAGGGGACAGAATAAAAATGAAATTTAAGGACTGAAAAACAAAATTGAACATAAATCACACAGTTATGATGGTTGGTGCATGCTAGGTTGAGGTAAGTATAGACATATTACACAGGCCTGGTACCTAACAAACACACCCACCCCGATATAAAATTAAAAGCAGTTATTTAATATGAATGCCCCTATCAAAATTTCTGAAGCCAAAAATCACTGCAAGCAATACCGGGCGATACCGATCAGCGACCAACTGATAGCAAAGAAGGAGACCTATGTAAAGCCTTCTATTTGCATCATTTTTTTATTATGTCATGATCATTCCGGTATCCTGTCATAATAAGATAAAATAAGAGTTTAGATAGAAATAACACTTCAAATGAAGTGAAGAATACCTTTGTGATGTATGTGAGAGATTCCGATGAAAAGACTCCCTGAGATAATTGTATTCTTTTGGACTATGTAGGTGGATAGTGGAGACACACTTCCTCTGGTCTTTTGTGTATTTATGGCCTTTTTTAGACAGGAGGTGTACTGGAGGATCTGAAATTCAAATCAAAATAGACTAATTAAGTCCACACAAAATACTAACTAACAAATATAGGAAGGTGATTTCAACTTAATCCAATGTGTGCCAAATTTCAGTTTCATTTTACCTGAGTATAAATCAAGCCTTTTTTTAAGCTCTTTGTTTATAAGGTTGTTCTCCCGCAGAAGGTTCAGAAGACTATGCACCATATTCTTTGCTCTCCGTTCGCGATCCTTTGCATTCCTCTTCTCTCTTTCCAAACACTCCACCCTTTTCAAGGCTTCACCGAGTCTGTCTTTTAGATCACTAGGAGATGTAGGCAGTGTATAGGGGTGGTCCTAGTAAACACAAAAATCAAGCATGTCTATGTCCTATTAGTCAGTCGGTTAGTCAGTCACTGCATAGAATGTACAATGTGCTATCTGGTGGCATTACAACAAAGTTTGATATATAGAATTAGGCCCAAAGATCCACTTAATATCTCTACTGATAGGTGTCCGAGGCTGGTATTTCGATTTTGCAATACTGTATTACCCCCCCAAAGGAAAATTACTGCTTCTGCATTTAACCCATCCAAAGTGAGCACACACACACACACGCAAAAACAGTAAACACACACACATACACAGCAGTGGGCTGCCACACATTGGGCCACCCGGAGAGCAGTTGGAGGTTAGGTGCCTTGCTCAAGGGCACTTCAGCCATGAATGTGGAGGAAGGGAAGGTGCAGCTCACTCCACATTATTGAACTCACAAAATTAGGCACAGGCAGACGTTCAACCTTTTGGACAGGCAGGGAAGAGTCCACTGACGGGCACTCTTGTGCCTTCACCAAAGACAAGTTTGTGCTGGATGTCACTGGCTAATGTAAAAGACAAAAAACATAAAGAACACACTAAGTTAAGTATCTCACTGTATAACACAAAATAAATCACATCACTGATTCCTTCACATCCACAAACATAAACAAAACACCTTCTTAATATAGCGTGACTAGCTGATGCACCTACTGTTTGGCAATGAGCTGGAAACCTGAAGACCGAAGGAAAGGCTCCATCTCGGATTCTGACAGTCTGGCCTGTCCTGTCAAAGTCCTCTGGTCTGAAGTGCTCACTGCAGACTCTAGAAGACTCAGTGGCAGTGAAACCTTCTCTTCTCAGAGCTTCCTCCCACTGCTTCCTGATGCTGTTTTCTTTTGGAAACCTACAGAGAGTGAAAACAGTTAGCTAACAACAAACAACCCTAAATAAGATTAGCACATGAACATATTTTTAAATACAGAACCCCAGTTTTCACACTACAGCCAGGACAGCCTCCATTTAAAACAGGTTTGGTTTTTGTTTTTAAAGTTTGAGCTTCTTTGTTTATGACGCCATCAAACTTTAAGTGTTCTGTAGGCTATAATGATGGCCACAAACTTCCAAAAACAACTGTGCAAGCTTACTTATGAAAGGTAATTCCTAGGGATCTGATTCTGAGCGTACAACGGTTTGTACAACCCCATGCAGCACACGAATTAGGCATCTCAATCGAGTCTTGGCGCGTTCCAAAACAATGCCACTAGCAATATGGCGGCGGCGACGCGTATCTCATGAGTGCTGGGGGAAATGGGCGGAGCAAGTACATATCTGGGTATTTGGAGTGTAGGCTTCTTTCATTCTTTGTTAATGAATTATTTTTTACTTATCTTTACTTATTGGACAGTACTTGGTGAGAAGCCTATTTTACTTGGGCCGTGACTGATGACGTTTCACAAGTCCGAAAACAAGAAAGTAGACAAGCATTCAGCGTGACTCTTCTGCCCACCTGCTTTACAAGTCCCGCCTTCTGCACTACGATTGGTTAGCAGATTCTCACAATTCATGCCAACCAACCAAGCGAATGCAGAAGGATACAAACATTTCTTACATTTTATGTATTTATCTCCTTTTTGCAGTCTTTTAATTGTTTAAGAGTAATTACATTATATGTATTAACTTTCTCTTAGCATATGGCGAGGAACCGCTAATGTCGATGTGTGCATCCATGTAATTTGTCCGTGGAGAAACACCTTGTTTTTAATATCCTGTACTTCCGCAATCAAGGAAACAAGGTGTGTATTAGGCAATTGTGAGTATATTTCCCTCTTATTTATATTTTATAGCATTTGTATAGAATGACTATAAATAATGTGTGTTATAAAAACGTAAGACTTCTTATTTCTGTGCTGTCATGTAATTAGAAACAGGCTACAAGCTCTAGCTAACAGGGCTGTTTTCAGTCACACTATATGTTGGTATTAAAAACATAAAACAGTACTGTTCGTACAGCTGTTAAAGAGACATCATGTGGTCTACATGTACTTATTAGAAACAATGAAAGAAATAACATGTCTTCATTGAGTGAGTTCCTGCTTCATGCATGATGTGATTTTTAGATCAGACTGAAACCCAGCAGGATTTCACATGGCTCACACTGGCAGGAAAGATGCTCCTGAACTTCCGGATTTTGCTTTGCTTAAAAGACTTGCCAAAGATCAGCTCATCTTTTTCCTGGAGCAGGTACAAGGCTTTGTGCATTCAGTGTGTAGTGCACAGGCTACTCTCAGGTGTTTCACTGTCGGAAAAGGTGACAATTGTCTTTTTTTAAAACCCATCAGCTCCCAGGAAGAAAGGACTTGTTTATTGATGCAGATCTGATGAGCCCACTTGACCGAATAGCGAATGTCACTACTCTCAAGGTAGGAATTGTATGTGTTTGATATTTAATAGGTACATGACCAAAAAAAAAAAAAAAAGAAAAAAAAATCTATTTTTGTGTCAATATATAGATGGAACATTTAGTTTTAAAATGAACCAAGTTACTGGTCATACTTTGTACATAAGAGGGTCACAGCAACTTTGGTCCTGAGGAAACTAGAAATGTTGCATGTTAGTAAAAATAAAGTACCCATATTTATCCATCAGACACTTTTACGCAATGAAAACAGTGATGGAGGGTGGCATGGTAGTGTAGTGGTTAGTATGTCTGCCTCACAGCAAGAAGATCTTTGATTCAAGTCCCTGGCTTGGTGAGCTGGGCATTTAAGTATTTGTTAACCTCTGGTGTCGTCTAACACAGATATTCAAAATTGTAAAAAAAATGTATAGGTCAAAAAAGTGGGAAAGCATATTATCCCCCTTTAAAGTCATCCAGCTGTTTGTATATTCTTCTGTGATAAAGAACCCATCATGTTTCCTCTTTTCTCTCATTTCTATAGCAACATGAAGTGGACAAACTCTATAAAGTTGAGCACAAACCAATCATCAGTGTTTCAGATCAGTAAGTGTGGTACAGGTCCTCTGCCACTCCTTATAAAAACGTAACACCATTGTGGACTCTGCAGTTTTTTTTTTTCTTTTTTCTTTTTAGGCTGTGCTTCCTGGTACGTCCTCGAATCCAGACGGTGAAGTGGATCGCAGGTTAGTGCTGTGTAATTCTCTATTCCATATCTTCATACATGCTACATGTTGTGTCCAGAACAGTACATTTATTAACTGTCTATTCTTATAGATATCGTAAACTCTGACAAAGCAAATGGAAGATTCAGAAGATATAAAATTATCTTTACACCACAGAAGGTAAGCTGTTTGTATCAGTATGTCCGCCGCTTGGCAGGGGAGGTTTTGTATTCACCAGTGTCTGTTTGCCTATTAGAACGCTAAAACTATGGAAGCAATTTTCAACAAACTTGGTAGAGGGAAGGGGTATGGGCCTGGCAAGAACCCATAATTTTTTTTTAGCATGACCTCCAGCCATTTATTAAAAGCTTTTTAAAGGATTTGTTCCTGTTAGCATTATTACACAAAAACGTCTGATTTAATGATCATCCAATGCACACTAGGGGGAGACATTTCATCATAACTTTTCCAAGTTATAATAATCTATTTATGCCTGACACGCTGCACTCTTTTTTGCACAATTGTTCACTGTTTTTGTCTGTTTCTTGTTGTTTCTTGGATAAATTTATTGTCTATAAATATCAGTATATTGTCTTGAATGGAATGTTTTGTTTGCACTTGTTGTAGTTTTATGCGTGTGACACAGTTTTGGAGGAGCAGGGTGTCTATGGTGGTAGGTGCTCCATATTTTTTACATAAACTTTAGCTTCAATGATCGCGGGCTTCTTTGATTCCCAGCAAATACTTTTGAAATATTTTTGCAGATGTGACGTCTGACGAATGGGCTTTCTACCTCCTTCCTCTCGATGACGACATCATCACTCTGGAACTGCCTGAGTTCTTCAGAGATTATTTTCTGGTAATGTACTGTGGGAGTATCGTGTGTGTTTATTTATTTTTGTGTTTGTGCTTCATGGACATCATGTCCAGTTGGGCAGGTCCCATGTTTCCCATGTGAGGCACTGTCCCATATTTTCAGTATTTCCACTGCTACCCATTTCCACTACTGGGTGAAGAGAGGCACCCTTGCCCAAGTGACTTAGCATGGTGGGTGTCTAACTGGGATTCAAACCAACAACCTCTCATTCATGTGCCCAACTCCCTAAATCACTACCTACAACTTTTATTAAATCAAATTCTTTAAACATTTTTATTCATCAGTGGCTTAAGCAAAACATTCATTTCTGAAACGCTTATTCCTAATTAGGGTCGCGGGGAGGCTGGCGCCCATCTCAGCCGACTCTGGGCGAGGGCGGG
>JBCNYG010000014.1:9976253-9986365 GCA_039654305.1 Porochilus rendahli | reverse complement strand
GTTAATCACACTTCAGTGAAATCAAACTGTCCCCTTAGGTAGGAACACTAACTGACAATCAATTTCACATGCTGTTGTGCAAATGGAAAAGAAACAGGTGGAAATTATTGGCTATTGGCACGACACCCCAATAAAGCAGTGGTTCCGCAGGTGGTGATCACAGACTACTTGTTTTCTGGCTGTTGTTTTGGTCACTTTTGAATGCTGGCGGTGCTTTCACTCTAGTGGTAGCATGAGACGGAGTCTACAACCCACATAAGTGGCTAAGGTTGTGCAGGTTTGCTGTGTCTGTCAGCCTTGAGTCCCGAGCATGGAGGTGCTACCAGGAGACAGGCCAGTACATCAGGAGACGTGGAGAAGGCTGTGGGAGGGCAACAACACAGCAGCAGGACCGCTACCTCCGCCTGCTGCTGCCTACAACATCATCCAGCATGACCGGTTTGGCAGTGGGTCAGTAATGGTGTGGGGTGGCATTTCTCTGGGGGGCCGCACAGCCCTCCATGTGCTCACCAGAGGTCGCCTGACTGCAATTAGGTACCGAGATGAGATCCTCAGACCCCTTGTGATACCGGGGTACTGGGTTCCTACTAATGTAAGACTATGCTAGAGATCATGAGGATGGAGTGTGTCTGCAGTTCCTGCAAGACGAAGGCATGGATGCTATGGACTGGCCGCCCGTTCCCCAGACCTGAATCCAACTAAGCACATCTGGGACATCATGTCTCGCTTTATCCACCAACCCCACATTGCACCATAGACTGTCCCGGAGCTGGGAGAAGATCTCTCAGGAGACCACCCCACCTCATCAGGAGCATGCCCAGGCATTGTAGGAAGGTCATACAGGCACATGGAGGCTACACACACTACTGAGCCTCATTTTGACTTGTTTTATGGACATTACATCAAAGTTGGATCAGCATGTAGTGTGTAATTTTGAGTTTGACTCCAAATCCAGACCTCCGTGGGTTAATAAATTTGATTTCCATTGATCATTTTTGTGTGATTTTGTTGTCAGCACATTAAACTATGTAAATAACAAAGTGTTTAATAAGAATTTATCTAGGATGTTATTTTTGTGTTCCCTTAATTATTATATATATATGTATGTGTGTGTGACTTATAAGAGTCCCGTGTTAGTATTTCCATTAATATTTTTATTAGTTTATATATATTTTTAAACATCCAAACATGCTCCAACAACATGACCATTTATTCTCATACTTTCTGTTTCTGTTCCGTCCAGGTGGAAAACTAGCCTGTATGTGAACAGGAGTCCTCAAGTGTCTGTCAAGATTCCAGACTGTAGTTTAAAAGCTCAGCCTTTACCTGGCGACACTCTGAGCTCTATTTCCTGGGCCTTGCAGGGGAAACAGCTGCCTGACCAGCATGCCACACAGGTTGGATTGGTCTTCCTTCCTTATTTACACACAAACATAAAGTCTGTTCCATAGGGGAAAGTAGACCAGTAATATTTGGAATGGCTCAGTTCATACAGCTTGAAAAAAAGAGAGTTGGGCCTTGAGTTGTGTAGCATTCTAGAGAAAGCCCTCTAGAGTTGATTAGATTAACATTATGGCATCATTGATTTGCCTAAAACTCTAAACACTTGGATTTATACAGAACAGATAAGGGATGCAGCATTTTACCTTTTTCATTTATAAGCATGATGATTTGTGAGATGTAAATTTAAAGTGAGGCTTTCTAAAAAATAAATAAACAAACAATCAGGATGTGATTATCCCTTTTAATTGACACCCAATAAAGCCATTATTGGGTAGAAATTGTTTCATGCCATTTTTTTAAAGAAAATTACCTGCCTATAAAATTCAGTTTGGAATTGAATTAAAATTGGTCTGTGCTCTCTGTTTGGAAGGAACAGCATTACTGTCTTGCAATCATGTGACAGTGGCCAGTCATGGACATCTCTGAGCTCTTGTATATCACTGCAGTTTGGAGCCAATTTTTATCATGTGTCCGTTGTTTTATACTGACCACCCATAACATGATGTGACAGATAATGTGAATATTGATTGGCATACACTACACAGAAATGGTTTCTTCTGTGTTTGTGTAGTGTTTAAATTAACCTCTGAATGAGAATGAACTCCCATTAGCTCCATTAGCTATCAAAGCACACCATTCACCTAAACAGTCTGTCATGGTTAAAATATATCAATATAAACTACAAATATCCTTTTTAAACTGTTTTCCCTTTGTTTCTTTGTACTTTATTCTACAATTTCGATTTAATATATGACCTTTCCGGAGCTGGTTTTCTCATGTGTCCATGTGTCAAACAACACTCACTTTGCCAAGAGTGGGATGTATTAGGCAGAAAGTGAACAGTCAGTTCTTAATGTTAAAGTGTTGGAAGGAGGAAAAATTAGTCAGCATAAGGATCCATGTGACTTTGACAAGGGCCACATTCTGATGACTAAACAACTGGGTCTGTTCATCTACAAATTGACCACACTTTTGGGATATTTCTGGTAGGCAGTAGTACATAGTAAGTACCAAAGATAGACCAAGGAAATGCAGCTTGTGAACTAGGAAGAGTGTTATGGGTGCCCAGTCTCATTGATGTCCATGGGGAGTATAGGCTGTGTCTGGTTTGAACTTGCAGAAGAGCTACTGTATCTCAAACTGCTGAAACTGTTAATGTTGGCTATGATAGAAAGCTTGTTGCAGCTTACTGCATATGATGGTGTCTAACTTCAGACCAGTCAGGTGGTGTTAATGTTATGGCTGATAGGTGTATGTCTGTATACTTAAGTTTGCATAGAAATAATTTGCATATATATATAGGCATTGAACTTAATAATTTTGAAGCGTTTCGATTTTAAAATGCTTCGATTATGCTGGAAAGGATTTTTCAGTGGGGTGGAGGAATTAAAAATGATTATCCCAGCTTCAGATGTAAAATGAATCCTCTCTGGAGAATGAAGTTAGTTCTGAATTCATATGGGATTTATTAGCTAAACAATCAAATGCTGGATGTTCTGTTTATATGCTTTCCAGTAACAAAATAAATACCTTCAGTATAGACAATTATTCAAATCCAGTCTCCTCTGTGTAATTATTAATTAATGCTCAGTCATGCTTATAACTCATGTATTAAGAAGGTTTCACAGGTGAATTAATTAATAAAGTGAAACATTTTGGTTGTTTGTGCACATATGTTTGCTGATGTACAGGTTTTGCTGAAGCGTAGTAACATGTGGACTGTGGAACAAATGGGTGCAATGATGGCGAGTGCGTTGGAGAAGGTAAGAAAGGACAGCTTGCACCGATGATAAAATGTGCTGTAATGACCTCAATTTTGTTCCACATTAGCAGGTGGTAGAAAAATACTGAGAGGACAGCAATTTTCTGCTCTAGAAAAGAAACTTCCAGAAATATGCATGCTAGCTATTTTAAGACTCGCTGAATCAGGATGAATGCAGGAATCTGTGCTATAATTTCATTCTGGTTTCAAGCTTGTTTTTGACTGTATGTGTGTGTGTGTAGATGAGTTTACCACGGTGGCTGGTTCAGAATGAGGCAGGGCTCTTTTGGAGAGCTCAGGGAAACGGTACGCAAGCTCTGCAGTGTCTGCGCCAGGCCTTGCACTATGCTCCACCTCAGCATAAAAATGTACCACTAGTCAACCTGGCCAACCTGCTGCTCCTCTATGGCCTGCACCATGAAGCCCAGGAGCTCCTGCAGCAGGCCATGGAGATCAACGCCTCAGAGGTACACCATATACCATATTTTCATTTTGTTATTTACACAAGTGCTTAGAAGTAGTTTTCATGCTCAGTAAGTGAAGCTGTAGGTGTCGTTGGCTATTCCATCATTTACAATGTTCCAGATTGCTGTTATTCCACAGTTTAGATGATTGGAGTCATTGTTTCCTGATGTATCTGGATCCGCATCCAAAACCAATCAGTATTTCTCTCAGTTGTGAGAGATGCCCTAAAAAATCCTCAAGTACTCTGCAGTTCTAGTACAAGTTTTCCTAAACTGAAATATAGTGTAGTGGTTAGCACGTCCTCCTCACAGCAAGAAGGTCCTGGGTTCGAGTACCAGGCTTGGGCATTTCAGTGCATGGTCTTCCCATGCTGGCAGTGGTTTCATTCGGGTAGTTGTATAAAATGTGTGTTTTCCTCACACGGCCCAAATTTCAAATTTTCCCTAGATGTGAAGGTGAATGGTCCAGGAAACGTCCAGTTTCTGCTAAGATAGGCTCCAGCCTTCCTTCAACCCTAGTAGTAGGATTAAGCAGTTTGGCAAACTAGAAGTCAGAATGCCTCCCAATCACAAACATATGAATACAGATGTATCTGGTTACATACTTTCACCTTTCACCCCCTTCTAACGTCTTCATGGCCGAACTGACCTTGAGCAAGGCATCTAACCCCCAACAGCTCTCCGGCACCACAGTGTGGCTGCCCACTGCTCTGAGTGCACATGCTCACTGTTTTGTATGTATATGTGTGTGTGTATGTGTATATAAATATATAAAAAAAAATATATATATATATAATTTGTGTGTATGTAAAATGCTTTTTCTTTTTGCCTAGTGACAGTAAACTATGGGCAGAGAAACAAAATGTTTCCATTAGAGTGGAACCATTGACATGTTATTTCCAAAATGGTCTTTCAGTTTCTATTTTTTTCTACATTTACATTACGTCTTCTAACATACAATAAAGCTTAACATACAAAACTGCTGAACTGTTAATTTGCAGGATTCCACCACAAATCCAAGTGCATTCACTTACTACTTAAAGACTGTTTTTTTTTTTTAAATTATGAACTCTGCTGACTGTCCAGTTTCCTCCGTTGTTTTACTGACTTTCCTGTTGACTCCTTGCTTTAAGCCTCACACTCTGCTGAGCATGGTGAGTGTGCAGCTCTCTCGGGGGAACCTGACCGGTGCATTGACCCTCTTCCGGCACACCCTGTCTCTGAGTGGCAGCTGCAGCCAGTGCCGTGTTAGCCTGCCTCTGATGCGCTGTCTGCAATTCTACCCTTTTCTCTACAAGCTCCATCACCAGGCCTGTCAACGTGAGTTCTGCTGCTATTAGTTGCTGCTCGGATTTTCTTCATTCTGGAGGAAATTATAATCACATTGCTGAGAAATGGGCAATAATGGGTGTTTATGGGTTATTTATCATTAAAATCGACATATTACATGTACTTATGTCTGTAGTGTTTTAGTGTTTTTAGTCCTGCTCTACTCGAAGAGGAAGGTTATCTTAATCTTTTACTCTAGACAACCACCATGTTGCACCATCTTGCAGTCTCTTTGCTCTAATCCCTCGTGTTTCACCCTCGGTTGTGTTGTGGGTCGAAGTCTTTTAATAGCTCAGTCTCTGTAATCTCTCATCTGTTTTTAGCTCTCTCTCCACTGCATTTTCTATTCTTGGATTGCCTTCTCTTCCACCTCCCACTCCATCTTTTTTTTCTCTCTCTCTCTGCTTCCCCTGTAGTTCGGCACTCTTTTCCCCTGACGCAGTTCCGCATCAAGCCAAAGGGCTTTGAAGTGGAGAAATCTCACACTCAATAATTCAACAGGCTGAAAATAGCACAAACTTTATTTAGGGGCTGCTTTACTCTGCAGAGAAAAATGAATTCATTGTCCTCTTCAAATTTGGGGGGCGGGCGACCTACACGCAGTGTTAGTGATTCAGGTATTAATACACTGCTGTAGAGTTCAGTGCATTTGCATTTTATCCCGACTTTCACCTCTCCCAGCGGGAGTCTTTTTTGCATCTGTCAACAGCACAAACAGGCTAATTTTAACATGAAATGAACTATGTTTTGAAAATAATTTCTGTACTTCAGCTGGCATGGATAACATTATAGTGCGCTTAAAACTTAGTAGCGTTATATGAAAAACTGCATTTAAATTTTTGAATCATTTCAGCTGTAAGGCATCACCATAGCAATTAAGAAACCTTAATTTTCCATCCTGCAGTGGCTCTGCCAAATTTTACACATGGGTGCTCAGAATATCAAGTTACTAAACACTGATATTCAAGAAGTTTAGCTTACTCATTTCCTGGTATAAGATAACATCAGACAAACTTTTTAAAAAGCCTCACAGCCACAGCTACTACTGGAAAAACAGTAGAACTGTTATTTGCAAACTCACTCCACTTCCATGGAGTATATACTTATAAATATTGGTAAACCTAAGGATCACCTTAGGAGCATTGATTTCTTATCAATTGTTGTATTACATTCTTACTATATGGTCTTCATGTAAACTGGCTGCCAGGCAAAGGGAAGAAATCCACAACGATTTTTAAACCAAATAAAACATGCTACCTTTTAAGCTGTTATCTTAGCTGTGCACTACAGACATTAGTAATGAAACAGTAATGAAGTTAGTATGTGAATATGCAATTTGGTATGCAGTAAGTATTTGGTACTTATGCAGATGGCTCAGGCTGTGAACGAGGAGAGGATGTTGAGGTGGAGGACTGGGAATCCGAGGAAAGGCAAGAAACAGGAAGCACGGATGCCATGCCTGGATCTGCATTAAAGGACTCACTCCTATTTGAAAGTCAGTACTTGCTTTCCTCCATTTTAGAGTCATTATGAAACCATTATTGAACCTCATATCACTGTCTTGCACCTCTGCAGAAGTAGTGGTGGACAGTAATGGCTCCGGAGAGGTGGGTCAGCAGGAGCGAGCGGAAGATAAGAAACGAGGGCCCGAAGGAGAAGAGCAGTGGCAGTTACATGAGGAACTTATGGGAGCGTTTGAGGGGGCACTGGATGTGAGCGGGAAGCATGGGGACCTCCGAGGTATCCGTGTTTTGAAAAACAACAGGGTGATGGGGAGCCATAACGATGGTGCTTGCTTTGGGAACTGCGAGGATGATGAGGGAGCAGAATGGGTAAGATCTAGGGTGTTGGAAATAAATTCAATCTTATGCTTTTATGGCTTCAAGGATGCCTTTTTTGTCTTAAGGTTTGTAAAACTCTTTCAGCTAAATTCCCCCAATAATTGAATAGTTTATGGTTCTGGATTTTTAGATTACATTCCAGGTGAAGCGAATGCGAAAGCCCAAAGCAGAGGTTTCTGAGAGCTGGGTAGATGAAGAGGATTCCTCTCTGAGTGACTCCTCAGCAGCACCTTCCCCCCTGGAGATCAGCGGCCCGACCATCCCTTCCCCTGGACCCTCAGGTGTGTGTTCCTTTTGTCCATATTCAGTGTTCTGTACACAGCCCGCAACTTTCTAAGGGACATGAGTGTATATGTTTTGCAGGACGGTGGAAGGATTACAGCAGTCTGGGCTGGCCAGGACCTGAGGAGTGTCAGCGCACACGCCGGGTAGACCTCACTACTGTGGCAAGCACCTGGCTGGCTGTGTCTGCCAAAAATATAGAGTATGCTTATTTATTGAGTTTACTCTATACATTCACACCTTTTAGTGTGTCTACACAGAAAATCTTGCCCTAATCTTTCCCCGATAATTTTGGTGAGATGCCTGTGTTATGGGAGAGCAGACAGAAGTGCATCTGTTTACAAGTCTCCCAGAATGTAAATTTTGCCAGCACACCCTTTGTCTCTGTGTTAAAAGCAGTAAGAGAATGTCTGGATCAGCTGTTCATGTGAAAGAAACTTATATCTCACAACAATACCTTGTCCTGAGCAGGAATTATCAGTGTGTGAATGGGAATTAACACATTTTTTATTTTAGTGAGGGAAATTACAAGGCTTGCCTGATAACAACACCTTAGTGTGGCGCTACACTGCATGATTTTGTTTTTTTTTTTTAAAAATGTGCCGAATGCTTAAGGAACTTCAGCACTCAGTGTATAATTGGACCGAAGTGGTTTACCGGCTCTTGAATATTTTTGGAATCTCCAAAAACATTTGTATGTCTGTCTGCTTGAATTTGTTACGTGAGAAAAGTCAGCCAATACGGTGGTTTGATTATTCAGGACGTGACTTTGGCATTAATTATACTTGTGTGAATGTATTTGCTTTATTCCTCATCTTGAAAAAAATTATGAACATGATTCATGAGCTATAATTCATGATTTATCTTATTGCAGACTTGAAGCCAGTATGTTCCACTTCTGCTCCAAAAGCTATACTTCCCATTCCAAATAGTGTTATAAATATTTTTATAATCTTATACACAGCTTACTACGGCAGTGTGCAGATTGGGACAATCGCAGGAGTTAGCAGTTTGTGAAAGTTATATGGTATTAACACACTCGGCTGGTCAAAACTCTGTTGTGTATGACTGGCTTCATACTATGAGGTATACTTTTTAATAACGAGTGAAGGTATGTGTTCTTCTGATGCCATAACTACGTAAAGGTGGAATCATTAATTGTAGTCTTCTATTCTAATATGCTTCATGTCAAATTCTGTGAGCATCTCTTCCTGGTCTGCTAGCTGTCTGTTCTGTCTATATGCTGAAAAATAACCCAGGGTTTGCCCTGGCTCTGTGCTTGGATGTGGAAACAAACAAGGTGGTTCAGAATGAGCCACACAGCTCTACTACATCCAATCAACAATTGTGCTCATGCACATATTGCACCCTGTTGCTGATTGGATGAAGGGAAGATGTAGCATTGTTAGTTAGTTTTGTTGTCTTGGAGGTGTGCGTCCATGAATTTGATGGTTGGGGCTTGTGCAGGAGCAATGAACGGAACTATGTCTTTCTTTGGCACTTAAGTTCAGAGTTCAAACTCTCCCTTTAACTCAAGTGATGTACATATGCCAATTTGCTTATCATATGTGTCTTATTTTCTCTCTTGTAGCATTACAGAACATATAGACTTTGCCACTCCACTACAAGAACCTGCTGTAGAACCAGTATGTAATGCTAATCTGCCTGCCAGCATGCACACGCTAGACCATCTTATGGGAGTGGCTAACCGTGGTAGCATCCACTATACAGGAGAGAGTCAGCTCAAAGAGGTGTGTTTGTCTGTGTGCATGTGTGTATGTGTTTTAGGCTACTTCAGGTGGTCTGATACTTGCAGTCTATCATTCATTTACTGTGTGTCTTCCTCAGGTACTGCAAAATTTGGGAAAGGATAGGTTTCTTCCCCAGTCCTTTGAGCAGGTGGGAACCCGCTTGGCCAAAGTCTTGGAAAAGGTACGGTTAGGGTTGGCTAGTGTCAGAATTGGCTTTTCAGTATATAAGCAAAATTATGTGTATATTTTGGATCAGTTAATCAATATATTGATGCACTTAATGTAGTAGTTTAGCCAAAATTAAATTTATGCTAATCACTAGGCTCCAAATATCTTATAGTCTGGGATGGACGGATGATAAATCTATCACCTAGTCCACCAGTCAAGTAGAAGGAACCTCTGCGTGCTGCCCGTTTGTATGTTTTCATAGCAAAATTAATTGATGAGGCTACAACATGGTTGCTAACGTGATTTAATAATGTATGGCTAATAAATTGCACTAAATACACTGAAGGAAATTATATGAATTTCAGGTTGAATAAACGACTGTGCTGTTATAGTTCTTATCCTCAAAAAAGAAATTGTCCTTGCATATTAAAAATATTGAGTCTATTAAACATCCTAATTTGTGTGTGATGCAGCAGGTAGTGTAGTTCAGGAATGTACGGTATAATTTCAGTAAACAAGGTGCACTACATTTAATTGACATTGTTTGATTTGTTCTTGTTTTGCTGGTACACAAAAAATACAAAACTATTGGACATGTAATCTGCTTGTCCTGGGTGTTTTGGTACTGATTTGTACACTCCAGTCTCTGGAGCTTCCAGTTGTAGCTGCTATATGTTTGACGTACTGTGCTTATGTGGGTTTAATTTTGTGTGGTGGCTTTGGCTTTGTCCATTAGAACCAGACCTCATGGGTTCTCTCCAGCATGGCAGCACTGTATTGGAGAGTGAAGGGTCAGGGGAAGAAGGCCATTGACTGTCTACGTCAGGCTCTAAACTGCGCTCCTCACAATATGAAGGTACCTGGGATCTAATTACTAGTTAACATTAACTTAATATAGCCTCTGCTCTAACAAACCATGCTATCAATTACAATTATGACTTAAAGGAGAAGACACTATATTCAAATCAGTCTGTGTGCAGAATTTATTATATTATATACCCTATTATATAAC
>JBCNYG010000014.1:9923762-9933891 GCA_039654305.1 Porochilus rendahli | reverse complement strand
CGAGCTGGGAATCGAACCCAGGACCTTCTTGCTGTGAGGCAGACGTGCTAACCACTACGCCACCATAGCGTAAATATCACACCACACTTTCACGGCTTGTTTTTCCCAACTTTGATTAGCATATGTGATGAGTTTGCTTTGAGTATTTTTAAAATAATCATGATCAGTTGGCTATTATAACAAAACAAAATCTGTTATCCACACAAGGATAATTATCTGATATGCAAAGCTGTTTAAAAATACTGCATACATTTCCTGATGATGAACTTTATATTAAATTAATTATATGCTGGAGATTATTCACTGTTTCAGTATCATAGTCTGTCTAGTCACAGTTTTAATGCCTCAGAAAGCATTAATCCAGAAGAAAGCTTCACGAAACATATCACTTTTTTCAAACAATAACCTGCTCTTTTTTTAATGCATCTATTGATTTGCTTCTTGCAAATGAAATCGACTCTTGCAACACGACTCTGTCCATTTAATTTTCAAGGCACAACTTCCAGGCCAAACCCGCCTTTGAAACTCAACTTTGATTGACGTCAGCAGAAGCCAATTAGCGATCGAGATCATCATCACGCCACAAAAAAAGAGCGCTTATGCGGAAGTCAACGATGTGAAGTCTGTTGGATAAATCCCCAATGATATGTACGTAGTGCACTAAGTAGGGCACGAAAGGTATTAGTTTTGTATACTACATAGGTTACATATATTGTGAGTAGCACGGTATTTTGGATTCAGCCTCTCAGTTAAGCCGAACGCTTTGCTAGTTTTGGTGCGTGGGGAAGGGAGATTAGCTAAAAGCTGAAGTTTTTTAGAGCTAAGCAGTCGAGCCGGTTGCAATTATGGAGGCAGCAGATATTTTGAAGCAGATAAAAGTGCCCTTTTTTTGGGTAGGAGCTGTGACAGTGGCCTGGGTGTCCATGTGCACTCTGTACCGACTCCTGAACGGTGTCCGGGTGTGGGTCCTAGGCAACGGGAACCTACTAAAAGCCTCCAAACTCGGCAAATGGGCAGGTAAGTAAACAGGTGTGTCGATACACTACACCCAGTACAGGAAGTATAGTAGGTGAAGCATTATTTTGACGTCATACTCTGCCTGGTTTGGAGTCATCCACCAACTTTAAAGTGATTTCTGTCTTAAGCATCCAAAAAACAAACAAACAAACAAAAAACCCTAATAAATTAATTTAAATAAGTAAAACCTCCCTTACTTTGGTTTGTTGTGATTAAATGTTGGAATAAATTGAACTTGACTCAGTATCTTCTGGTGGGATCCTGTGAAAGTGGCAACCATTTTCTGCACTAAATTTCCTAAATTTCATTATTGATGAAAAAAGAATGATTGTTCTAATTCTATCAGACAGACTTTCAGCAGGATCCTGATCTCCTCCCACCAGAATTTACCAGAACTCCTTATGTGGAAGTTCAAAGGTCTGCTCCAAGGTTGAGTGCTGCTCTTGTGTAATGATCATTAATGCTCTTTGCTTACTCTTCTTGTGTTGTGTTCTGTTCTGAAAAAAAAAGCTGCACACACCTCAACTTTACTGACAGCATGCTTAAAATCATACAGAACCTCGGTTACTTTTTTACTCGGTGACTAATATTGTGAAAGTTACTTAATCATTGTATAATAAGGACCTTTATTTTTTTACTTTTTTATGGTGTCATTATTTCCTATCGTTATTAGCATTACAAATGTGCATTTGAACTGTTTTGCAGGTTGATTGAGGCTCATTCAACAGATGGTCACTGGAATTTAATGACCCAGACCAAAGTTCATACTGGGATTTTGGCCTAACTTAAGCCAAGTATTTATTCGAAGGATAAAAAACGTGGTGTAGGGGTTAGGGTGCTGGGCTCATGATTGAATGGTCATGAGTTCGAATCCCTGTTAGACCACCACTGTGCTTAGATCTCTGGGAAAGATCTTAACCACAGGTGTGCCTTTGTCCACCCAGCAGTATGAATATGCAAATGGTTACCAGTAAAAAAAAAAAAAACTTCACCAATGATTTCCTGGATTATTACGGGGGGATAGGCTGTCCGGGAACCTTAAAAGTTTGGCATTCGCTAAAGTCCGGGGTCCCTACCCTTTCCCGGACATTTACCATGATCTATTCGTCAGTCGCCATTATTCAGCAGCACACCTGGACTTTTACAATACTCATCTGGCACTCAATACACAATATTGTGTTTCCATAAACTTAAGCACAGCACATTGTTTTATCACATTCATTTTAAATGTGGGTTCCGGCTTGTTGTCACTGTCCTCACTTTCACTTTCTCTTAGCTCTTCCATCACTGATGCCACTATTTGTTCATCGGACATTATTTCTTGCCCCTCTGATGCTTAATTTTTGTCCATCCACTCAGGCGCAAACGGGCCGGACTTTGATCATCAATTCCCGGACTTGTACGCGCATTTTCCTGCCAGTACAAAGTAATGCCCAGCACCGGATTTTGTAAAGGAAATCCGAAATCCAGGAAATAGGGGTACAGGAAAATCAAGGGTGAAGTGTACTGGGAAGATAACCTGCAATGGACTAGCGTCTCATCCAGGAAGAGATGAACTCTGAGTTGCCTCACGGTACAGGGCCTGGGGATAAGTTTCGGCCTAATGAGCCAGTAGGCTTGGGTGTAAAAGCCCAGCAGACTTAACATACCTAAAAATGTGGGTCCCAATAGCTTCTTTTTTGTTTTCTAAAATTTCTTATTTGTCATATTTGATTGAACATCCCATGAGTTCTTTTTGAAGAAAGTGATACAAGTCTGTTTAGGGATAAGTTTTATATGAAGGGAAAAACACAGCAGCCATCAACTCCTCCTACACTGTAAAAAATAGAGGGACATTAATAATTAATTTCTGTCCCTCAAAGTACAATCTATTATAATGTACTTGTATAAAGGTTGTATAAAGGTAACTGTACTGTACTAAATTAAGGATAAAAACATACATGTATTTTCTCAAGCAATATATAAATTGTACTACCAAGTACTTTAGGGGTACTACCACAGTTGCAAGCTGCTATACCCATAAAGGTAAAATTATGCACCTTATTTTCTGCACTCAGAGAGTGCAAGGTAACCCTCCACTATGGGATCTTCATCTACTTCTATTATTTTCTGCTAAGTATTATTTTCATGGTTACTTTCCTAGTCCTATATATTTCAACATTCCAGATCATCAGATCCAGAGTGCCACTTGTATGAAGACCAAATTTTGATTTGTGATCTTATAGAGAAGTTTTTCTGGAGTCATTGTGGTCTTTACTTGTGGAATTGAACACAAAATTGTTACAATTGCCCCTACCCTTCAAGGGTACAGAATCCTTAAAAAAAAATAAAATAAAATCCATGAAAATGTAATGGAGTGATACTTAGGCTGTACTTTTCCCTTCCAACAAAAATGATCAAAATCTGTTCATAACTTTGCATGTAGGTGAAAATAGACAAACACATTAACAAACAAGCCAACACAGACAAAAATATAACTTTCCTGTCAGAGGCAAAAAAACCAGCTACCAAGCAAGTGGCAACTCTGAATTGGCCCTAGATGTGAACATGCTTGTGGTTGTATCTGGACCAAAAAGTATACCCCTGCAGCCATCTCAAGGCATGAAGCCTGCAGTCCGAAGAGCCTTGCCCTTACCTAATTGTTTTTATTTGTGCTTTCTGTGTATGCAGTTAAGTTGGTAAAAGAAATAAAAAGAGAATGTAATACAGCAGTTGAGTCTCGTGAAAAAACGAAAATTAACTCGAGTAAAATGACCAAGCTTCGATAAAGTTGCACTGGGTTGCTTGTGGAAAGAAGCTTCCTTCATACGGCTATATACTGATAAAAACGGAAAGTTAGTAGGCTAGGTGGCCAAATGAGAACTTTTCGGAGTATTTAAAGCTAGCCTCTGATACGCCATCCTGGACTTTACACACATGATTGTTGAAAGTCTACATGTCTTTGGGTGAATACAATTATCACCACTCTGCACACATTCAGAAGGTTTTCGTTAAGGGCCTGGCGTGTATACTCCCAATTCATACACAACAGAACCATGACCAGCTTAAAGCTGCTACTTAAAAGGAACAAATGAATATTGTGACATAAGAGCTTCTCAGAGTTGTTACGAGTATGATAATGTTTCCACGTACCTAATCAGCTTACAGATTATAATGACAGAATGATTTTTCCAATGGATATATTTTTATTACCGTTTGTACTTTAGAGCAGAGGTCTTTAATTATTACTATTTTTTTTTTTACAGTAAGCTTTTAATAACCTGGTGGGAATGATGCTGTCACTTTTTTTTTTTTGACACTTTTAGTTGGTTTTGCCACCAAATTATAATATTGTAAAAAGGTTCAATATTGTAGGCTTAAAGTGTCACACTCTAATCGGCTAATTAATCCAAAACACCTGCAGAAAACCATCATTGACACCCTCCACAAGGAGGGAAAGCCTCAAAAGGAAATTGCAAAAGAAGTTGGATGTTCTCAAAGTGCTGCCTCAAAGCACATTAACAGGAAGCTAAGTGGGAAAAATGTGGGGAAAAAGGTGCACAAGCAGCAGGGATGAGTGCAGCCTGGAGAGGATTGACAGGAAAAGGCCATTCAAAAGTGTGGGAGAGCTTTTGGATGTGGTCTTCAAATGTCGTATTCCTCTTGTCAAGCCGCTCCTGAACATCAAACAACGTCAGAAGCTCCTTACCCGGGCTAAAGAAAAAAGAACCTGTCTGTTGCTCAATGGTCCAAAGTCCTCTTTTCTGATGAGAGCAAATTTTTTCTTACAAAATTTAGTCTGAACGAATAATGGAGATGCACACGATCCAAGATGCTTAAAGTCCAGTGTGACCATGTCATCTGCTGGTGTTGGACCACAGTGCTTTATTAAGTCCAGAGTCAACGCAGTCGTCTACCAGGACATTTTAGAGCACTTCATGCTTCCTTTATGAAGATGCCTTTATGGAGATGCTGACTTGATTTTCCAGTAGGACTTGGCACCTGCCCACACTGCCAAAAGTACCAATACGTGGTCCAGTGACTGTTGGATTACTGTGCTGGATTGGCCAGCAAACTCGCCTGACCTGAACCCCATAGATAATCTACAGGTCATTGCCAAGGGAAAGAAGAGACATGAGACCAAACAAAAAGAGACCAAAAAGAGCTGAAGGCCGCTATTGAAGCATCCTGGTCTTCCTCAGCAGTGCCACAGGCTGATCGCATCCATGCCACACCGCACTGAGGCAGTAATTCATGCAAAAGGGGCCCAAACAAAGTACTGAGTACATATGAATAATTATACTTTTCAGAGGGCTGACATTTCTGTATTTAAAATGCTTTTTTAAATTAATTTCATGTAATAATTTTCAAGTAATTTTCAGAGATTGTGGATCTGGGGCTTTCATAAGCTGTAAGCCATAATCATCAACATTATAACAAAGGCGTGAAATATTTCACTTGTATTTGTCACAACACAATAAAATTACAATTTGTTTAATGAGTCTATATAATGTATTAGTTTCACCTTTTAAGTTGAATGACTGAAATAAACGAACTTTTGCACGATATTCACATTTTTCGAGTTTCACCTATATCTTTGGTGATATAAAACGCCTCCACATCTGTAGTTGCTTTCCACCTGTTTCCCCTTGTATGATGTGCAGGGTGGCCTTACCCTTAGCATGCGCATCTAACGCATTGCCAAGCTAGTCCTGTTACTACCTTTACTCACATCAGATTTTAGAAAAAGTTTACAGTAGTTTGTGATGTTGAACTTTGCATAAATGAACCATTTTGAAATTATTAAGGAGGTACTGCCAGTTTTCGAAATGACACACACCGACTTCTTGCTTCTGCGTGTTGGTATTCAGTGGGCAGGATGGGGCTTTTTTCTATTGGATGGCATGTACCGGGAAGCCTTTCATTGAACGAACAGGAAAAAATTCTGTGTCGGGATACTAGTGTCACTGAAGATAAAAAAATATTCTATGCGTTTCAGATTATTTTCAGCTTTAAAGTGAATCGCACTATTCATTTACACATCATCCTAAACCACCAAATAATCGATTAATTGCTCAGCTGTCCAGAGTGAGTAGACTCTCCCGTCATTAGTACAAGATTTTGGTGGGAAATTAATTCAAATGCGGATGGAAGTAAACACTGTGATGTTGCACCCTAGGTTGTCCAAACAATGCCACAACAAGTGCACACTGTAATCAAAGCCAGACATGGTCCTATGATATATTAGTGTGTGCTACTTTCTTGTTTGTGAGGCAGTGGGATTCAGCTGTTCAAATGTTAGGTATGTTATTTAAATATGTGCAGTAATCAGTAGTTTTTCGGGCTTTTTCTTAACACTTTCCTAAAACAGGTTGTGATTTCCGTCATTACAGGGAAATGTAAAAATTGTGGAGCTCATGCCTGTGCTTTGGTCCACAGCCTTCACTTTGAGAACTATGCTGTACCTGAGGTTTGCACTGAGACTCGCTGGGATGGATTGAAATCTGCAGGAACATTTAATTGCAAAACCTTTTATTTAAAAAGTGCCAGTATTGATTATCCTTACAGTATAGTTTGTGTGTAATGTAATGCGTTTAAGCGATACAGAGGTTATTGTAACATAAATGACCAAAAAAAGCACATACTTTTATCCCGTGAATTACTAGCAGGGCCTGAAACAATGCAGAACAACCTTTTTTTTTTTTTTTTTTTTTTTTTTTTTTTCTCACTGGAAGTGATGTGAACTCTTTGGGCGGGGTTATCCAGCGCAAGTTAAACAAGCTTTGAGCGATTTTTATTTTAGGTGATAAAACTTTGTTAGGTGATAGAATTTCGTAGGAACAGCTTCCAGTTTTAGAAGTAAAAGCTTAGGCTTTATGTCGTGGTTCTGCCTGGAGGTCACGGCAATAGAAAGTCAGCTTAAAGTGGTGTTTACAGAATTGTGAATTGTGTCAGCCTATGGCGTGTGTTGATGTTATCCGTGATTTCTGTGCTTGTTGTTTGTGCAACTGTATACTTTGCACTCTGCCGGTTTACACCAGGGCTGGAACTGCTAATGAAGAAGGCAACATGTCGCTGTGTATGCCTAGTAGTAATAGTAGTGTGGCAGCACTCGTGTGTGCTAGAGAAGAAGCAAGGTCTGTTGTTGCCTGACAGAACCGCTGCTGTCGTATATGATCGTTTTAAAGAACTAATAATACAAATTCACCACAGGTACCCTTTAAAGGTGTTCAAGCAGTAATATATTATTTTATGTTTATCTAATGTGCCTGATATGTGAATGGGCCGAAGAACTCAATAATAACCACGTTCCTTAGGTTAGATATCTTCCTTGTGTAATTGGACATCAGAGGTGATGACATGGGGGAAAAAAAATCAAACAGCAGATATATAGAGCTGTTGTATTTTACATAACAGACAAGGCACAAACAATGATTCTATGTAGAATATGCAAAAAGCCATCATTGCTCTATCGAGGAAACATCTGTACACAGTGTGACCTGATGATAAAACATACTGATATATGTAGTGCTACTGAGTTGTACTTAGAGACAAAATATGGTGTATAAAGTTTGATCACAATTCAAGACTTTTCAGCGTCGCTTTATTAACACCACGTGTGTATTGTACTTGGCGACCCCTGTCTGTAAATTTAAGTAGTACATATGAAAGTCAGTGAGCAGAAGGAGCAGGCAGTTAGCACAAAAAACCCCAAACAAGCAAGCAGAGCTATTCTTAGCTCTTTTCTGACAGTTTTCCTAGAAGTGTGAATTCCCTTTTCTGCTCATATTTTCACTTTTGTGAATGAAGGCGTCTGAAATTGTGAGCTGGGTTGATTGAAGGCAGTGATGTGATTGGCCATGTGGATCCTTGTGTGTGTTTTTGTATCTCTGGTGATGTACACCCTCAGTGCCATGTGTCCCAGCTCCCTGTTCCTGTACATCACCCCATTCAGATGAGCTGCTTTATTCTTCATCTGTCCTCCCAGTCATAAAACAATGTGTGCTTCTCCTGGCTCTTCCTGAATGAGTACACACACTTGCTCACTGCTCTTGCTTCTTTTCCTCTCCTCCTTGCTCTCAGTAATGCCATACTAAGTAATATGCACTAGACACAAACTTTACACTAGGCCTCAGACATTCTTCAAATGATGAGAATTTAAACATTTATCATATTTAACAACATTGAGGGCCACATAAAATCTTGGATAAACATGCATTTCTTTAAACCAAGCATGTGCATGTATCTGGGACATTAGTAGGAAGGCTATTTTAGGGGACATATACTATGGCAGTAGGTATTGGGGATATTCTGGAGCAATTTCTTAGGTCTCAGGATCTAGTTTATGAACTTGGAGGCAGTTCGGCCATCCTATATTTGGTACTCTTTTCGCAGCTTGCTATATACAGTGTATGACTAAAAATCCAAAAAGGCATCTCTTTTTGAAAAATGTGTGGCAAAATGGAAAAATGTGTGGCAGTGGTGCGTCACTTTGCACATTCAAGCACTTTGCTCACACCATTGATGAAGGTTGTTTGTTTAAAATGCCCTGTGGCTCTGTAAACATACTACTTTTTAGAATTTTACAGTATAGTAAGGTAACAGATAAAGAGAGAACAGAAAGGGGACCTAAGGTGGGTCCTTATGGTACACCATAGTTTACTTGTTTTAGATCAGAAATACAGCATTAAACTTGATTGAACATTTAAATTAAACAATTGAATTAAGGTGCTCTCGTTCATGTGGTGATACAGAAATATTTGTTTTTGCCTTTTTGTTGAGATCTTCCATCCTTTTTACATTTACAGGAATGTATTTTAAAGTCATGCATTTGTTTTAATTCCTGGTCCATTATGAAGTTCCTTTGCAAGATCTTATGCATGCTTCATTAATAGATTTTTAGGGACTGTTGCAGTATAACTGTACTGCGTACTAAAGCTCAGAAGACATACATACAGTTCTGTCCCCCCTGAAAATACCTTGCCTCGGGAAAACTTGAATGCATCTTGAGTTATTTTTAGAGTAGCTATTTTTAAACCCCTGCTTTTGAAGATCACCGTTGATGTGAAGTGAATAAAGCTGTTGAGAGAGGCACGTGGCATCCCATGCTATTTAAAGCAGAATGTTAGTGTGAGCCACGGCCCAGGGGACCCTTTGAAGCCTTGGCCACGGCATCCAATGAAGAGCTCCATTCATTACATAACACCGCATACATACAGGGACAGCAAAGAATGGCACCCCACACCTTCCACCCAAAGGTTTTGGAGAGGGAAGTACTGCAGAGACGGAATCCAAGTGGATGTAAAATGTTTACTTATGTATTTATATATTTTTTACCCTGCTGATGAGTCCATGTTTGGCACAGCACTGTCCTTTTGTAAAATGAGTTGGTCTGTTCATGCATCACTGGGCTGTGAGGACATTGGGTGCAAAAATAGATTCATTCAGTATTGCATTTCTTGTTGAATTGTAATGGTTGAGCAATGAATACACACTGTTGTTGCCTCGCCTGGTACAACTTCATTCCTCCTAACAGTCCCTGTCAGTCAGTATGCACAGCATGTGTTGCTGCAGTTGCAGTAAGGCCTGAGCAAATGCACCGGGATACCCGTTTGCAGCAGATGCAGGAAGCGATACCCTGGCTGCACTGTAGCCTACGTTCTGTGCACAGGTGAAAGATGTGCAGCATGTGATGCCGAGCCTTGTTGATATTCCAGCGCCGCAGCCATTCCAGACAAGGCTGCAGTGCCTGCCTGGTATTTTTAATCTCCTGTTCTTTTTTTAGCCCTCAGACTATTTTGTGGCGGCGGTAGCAGCAGCGATGTACACTAAGAGAGGGCTCCTCACTGTTCAGAGATCAAGCTGAAAGATTCCTTTTTTTATTGTAGACAGAAGGGAAGGATTTCACTCATCTGATAATTTGTTTCAAGCAACAATTTTTTTTTATTATATTGAGCTGAGATAGGAGCCTTTTTCCCTCAGTGGTCGTGATTCAGGGTCTGTTTGCTCTTTAATTGTAATAACAGCATACAATCTGAGGATGTTCTGGTACACTGTGTGTGTGTGTGTGTGTGTGTGTGTGTGTGTGTGTGTGTGTGTGTGTGTGTGTGTGTGTGTGTATATATA
Source organism: Porochilus rendahli (assembly GCA_039654305.1). NCBI lineage: Eukaryota > Metazoa > Chordata > Actinopteri > Siluriformes > Plotosidae > Porochilus > Porochilus rendahli. Next base: position 9,923,769 of record JBCNYG010000014.1, on the reverse strand, counting down.
TATGTGT
>JBCNYG010000014.1:9861936-9872221 GCA_039654305.1 Porochilus rendahli | reverse complement strand
GCCCGAGCTGGGAATCGAACCCAGGACCTTCTTGCTGTGAGGCGGACGTGCTAACCACTACGCCACTGTGCCGCCCGGTTTTCAATAATTAAAACTGGGATTTATTTTAAATTTTGGACAAAAGTAGATCAGGTTTCCAACTGATAGAAGAAAATCCCGTATTATATCAGCCAAGAGATTATTTAGGAAATCTGAGTTGAACTAATAATTTCAAGAAAAGTAAATTACTCACAGTTCAAATAAAAGTTCCTTGAGTTAACTGAATAGATTACTGCATAGCCTATATATATATTTCCAGCCATATTCTCCTTTTTTGCTCCCCTCAGCATGTTTTTCTCTCTAGCCCTGGGTTAATACTGGGGCACAATGTCTGTGATCTCCATGATTAAAAAAAGCACTCACTAAAAAATCACAAAAGAATTACGCAGGAACATAATTTAGAATTAATCTAACCTCTAGATCTAGGTAACTTCTAGTATTTAGGGTTAACCTGTTAAGAGAAAATTGTTAAGAATTAAGAATTCTCTCTGCACTTGTCTGCCGAACCAAAGGGAGGATTACGAACAAGTTATTGCAAAGATAATGGGACATGAAGGAAATTTTAACGTTTTGATGCCTTACCAGTAGATCTAGTTGAAACCCAAAGTTTATAAAATATGTTGAACGACAGTCACGAGTTTTGTTTGACCTATGCAGCCACTTCCAAAATCAAAAACCTAAACCAGGAATTGCTGTGATAGTGCACATGTGCATAAGAAATCTCCCTGACAGGACAGATGGAGCTTGGGATTTATTTATTTTTTAAACAATAGGATTATCACTTTTTATCTGTTCTAAATTCATAAGTAACAATAAAGTAGATACACAGAATGTACAGAACAGTTGTATAAGATTTACTTTACTGTTTTGATGAAACATGAACTGGAGTTAACACTCTGATTTAAAGGAGAAAAATAGGCTTATGACATCATATTGCTTTGATCTCTCTACAAAAGCAGTAAATTTTTTTGTTTTTCTTTATCAACTATTTGATTTTTATTCTATTTTTAAAGAAGTAAAAAAAACCATGTGCACAGTAAAGAATATCGAAAATCATCCTTTTCTTTTCTTTGGAAGTAGTAAATCCAAGTAAATGCTTCCTGTTATGAATCTTACAACACTTCGCAAACATAACAAAAAATAACTAAAGTGATTTTTTCAAAGCTCCTGCTGTCACAGCTTCAGGAATAGTGTAGCAAAGAAACAAAATAAAAAAGATGACATAATTCACTATTGTTTTCATATACATTTTGCCAAATTTTCTTATATATATTGATAGTTTTGGAGTAATAACCAAAACCTGACAGGAATTTACTGCCTTTTAAGCATCCAACTCTGAAGAAAATCAAATTTAAAGTCCAACAAAACATTTCATGATTTCTGACTTAATGCCCACTTTGTTGTTTTGGGTCACAAATATAGTTTGTCATGTGCAAACTGCAACGTCTTGAAGATGTTCAGGTCAGCACTACATTGTGAGAGTTTAATGCTATGCTAAAATCTAAAGAAGGTTTTTAAAAGAGGTTTATTTTTCTTTTGCACTTTTTAGGCTGTTTTTTCATTATTGTAAATGTGATGTTCCTTTAGTGTACTCGAGCATCTTTTGTAATCTGACTCTTATTTTGTCTCCAGCTGTTTTAGTGAAGAAAGCAATACAAATATTGGTATCCCTGGTCATATGCGGTGACCAAAATTTTCAAGCACTGTAATATGAAATGTAAATGTGACATTCTCCGTTATTGAAATTACACTGAAGGCTCATTGTTTGCTTCTTTACAAAGTTCCTCTCTCTCATTGCAGTGGTTCAACACAAGGGCACCCGCTCCTCTTTTTCATTAGCTTCCTTTATTATGCATCGGGTTTGCCAGTTGACATGTTATTCTGTGTAATGAAATCACAAGACCTCTCATGATTAGTTTCCTCACACCCCTGGGGAAGTAACAAAACAGGAAATACATTAATCTACATGCGTAAACACTGATGAAGTACCTCTCTTTACAACTAGCAGAGCACATTTCACACTGAGGTAATCTGAGCTCTAATCACCATTGGATGGCAAAAGCGTTCGTCTGCTTAGAATTCAGTGTGACTGCGGGGGTGCTTGTCAAGCTCCAGCTCACCAAAATGCATATGGAAATAAATACAGCGAGCTCTGCTATTTCTTTTGGATGCCACTTTTCTTTGTTGCACTTTTCATACAAGTATACACCTCACTTCAGGAAGACTTACTGTACACAACTTTATTTCGTGGTTGGAAGTAGAATATTATAATGTGGAAATGAGTGACAGAGGTATCCTGGGTTATCCATCTTCAAATTACTGCCGTTAAGTTCAGATAATGTCACTGAATGTCTAATCAGCTAATGGATTCCTAATCCATTTTTTAGGAGAGACTGTCACTGACTGTCTCACACAAACACACCAACACAATTCACTCATATTAATTTATTGGCAATATAGATAATTGATTATAAACCACGGTTTATAGCCACGTCTCCCCTTTTTTTTATTTTTCCCTATTTTACACCCCGGGGGTGGGCGTAAGTATGCACATGCCCCCTGCATGATATGCAATACTGCCAGACTCTTTATGAACTGCTGCACATGCACATTTGGAGGCAGCCTAATGCACCTGGAGGAAAATCGCTACCCACCCCTTTGTACAAATGAGCTCCAAGACCCGCATGGATTGGCTGGGGATTGCTGTGAGTGACAGGGGAGCATATGCCATTCCTCCCTCCTGTGACAACTTGGCCAATTAACTCTTTGGAGTCCATGATCTCCAGCTTGATGGTCACGCAACTTGTCGTTGCACCACTTGGAAGCCCGACAAGCAGGGATTCTTATTGTAGTGTAAAAACAAACAAACAAACAAACAAACAAACATTCACTGATTCTTGTGTTGTACTTGAAGAAGGGCATAACACATGCCCGATGTCTGAAGTAAAATTACCCTTCCTAATCAAATGATCCAAAGCATTTTATCCCTCTTACACCTTAGTGCTCTGGGAGTGATTACTCACCCACTCTCATTCATTTGCCAAACCGCTTAATCCTAACATGGTCATGGGAAGGCTGGTGCCTATCTCAGTTGGGTGAAGGCAGGTTACACCCTGAACAGCCTACACCCTGAATCACACACTCACTGTAACTCCTAGGGGCTAATTGGAACAGCTACAAGCATGAAGAGAACATGCAAACTCTACATGCCAAGCACAGGACTTGTTGTTAGGTGGACAGGCTAACCACTTCACCACCGTGCGGCCTGGTAGTGATTACATTTTTTATTTATTGATAAAAAAAATGTCACGTTTCATCTTACCGACAGTTACAAAGTGCTGACCCTTTGTAAACATCTCCTTATACTTTAAAAGACTTTACCATATTAAGGTTAATCCATTTTTTCCATGGTAAATACAGATATTTAAAAAATCTGTTTATTATAACATTATGTGCTGTGCTCACCATACAAGTCTTTATGAATAAGTTGTTACTATAGAAACAATAATGCATTAGAATAAGTGCAATACTTTATGCAGCTGTCATTTAAATTACAGTAAGTGCTAACGGCAGTGCTGCTGCAATAAAAATAATAAATGATCAACACCGGACCAAGATTTGAGAAATCCAACAAATCAGAAGTCTGATAATGGGTATTCACTGTCTGTGCCTTGTTTAGGACAGACTGTTTCATGATTTAAATCAGTTTACCGTCTGGAATGAAATGGAATATGATTATCTTTACTGTAGATCATTTCCCAAAGTGCAGGTTTCAGCCCACGGCATACTGCATGCTTTTGTCTTTGCCACAAGCATGTAGAGTGTAATTAACCTTATCAGTGTTAACAAACACCAAGATCTAAGAATAGGTTGGTGACTAAAGTGTTTAATATTAGCAGTGAATGCAGGAATGCAGGTGAATACCAGCACAATATCAGTCCAGATGCTGAATTCCCACTGGTTTCCCCCTTCTGTCAGATAAGGTTAGAAAATGAGAAAAATACACAAGCAGTAAGCCTATTAAAATATCTTTCATCCTCTTGTTTTGAAAATATCCTAAGATCCACTTCCTTTCCGAAGATGTTATGCTGTTTGATCAGATCAAGCAGTGTGACTGGATATGACACCGTTTGGCTAAGGTTGCATTTGCATGTTCCACATGAGCAAGGATATGACAGGAAGCTAATAAACAAAGCTAAAAGTCACTTTTGGCACCAATTGTTCATGATGAAGCTGCTCCCCCCAGATAGCACTAATCATGCCCTTTAGGTGAAGATATCTCTTCCGGTATGTTCCTGCAGTGTGGATGATTTGAATTGTAAATTTATGATCGCTGCTGCTTTGGGCAGCTCAAGTTTCAACTGCTTCATAATTTCGGCTTCTCGTTTTGTTGGATATGTGAGAAAATCTTGGACATTTCTACTCTGAACACTTTATGAAATTCTGGTGGGTTTAAAAAAAAAAAAAAAAGGAGCGAGCAAAGCATGTAGTCTCACTTTTGCATGCAATGCACACTAATACACCTTGTCAACAGTTTCCTAATGATGTCTGTTGAGCTACTGTGACCTTTGACTTGGCCTTATCTAACATGCAGCTCCAGCAGCTCCAAACACATGTAACACTGAGTGTAGTATAAGTACAAAATTTAATGCTATTCCAGTAAAAGGGTGTGTGTTTGGCACAGTATTTTTTTTACCCCCTGTTCTTATCTGTTAAAATAGAGAGAGAGACTTTAGCAATGTTTCAAGAGCTGTCCTGAAGTGCCTCTGCTCTGTGTCTCCTGGATTTGGGCCATACACTTCCTTCATAGGGTGTATCTCATAATCTACCTTATAAGTGAGCATATCTTTACAACAGTGCTTATCTTCTCTTATCATACTATAAATTATATATTCGCCAAAAATGGATTCTGAGGAAAGAATGTGTAAAAATGAATTATTAAGCCACGAGTGAACCATTGAGATTAACTTCTCTTATCATATTCACCACTTTTGAGAGAGGGCTAAAAGAATTATCCTTAGCTGGGATAAGCGTTAAAAAAAAAAAAAACCTGAAGAAAAGTGCCTGTGATTCTGATCAAGACATTTTATTTGCTATAGGCAATCTAAATTTCATAATATTACTTTTAAGGCACTGCAGAAATGGGATGTCACATTATTTAAAGAGCGTTTAGTTGGATTAGCAGATATTCCACCATGCCCTCCATGCCTCTCTTACTCCTCAAATTAAGTGTTAGGCTGACTCCTTTTCTGCTAAGGCGACAAGATAATCAAATGCATAGCAGGTAATTTAGTGACCAAATGACCTTTTTCTGGCCCTGATAATTAAAGAGGCAGATAAGGAAAGTGAGAGAGCGTGCAAAACTGAATAACATCACTATGCATGAAAATGGGCCTCTTCACAATGGCCTGTCAAAGGTTCATTTTTGCTTGGAAATGACTAATCAGGGCCCTAGACTCCCTTCGCTTCTCTACGAGCACTAAAGTTGGCAGGCGTGGCTGCAGGTTTGAGTGGTATCATATTGCCTCCAAAATTACTGACTCTGACAAGGATCCTGACAGCTATTTGATATGCACGAGCAGAACTGAGCAATAACGGTGCCTTTTTTTTACAGTCTAAACCTCCCCCTTGTTCTATAGGGAATGTGAATCGGTAATGAATGACTTCATACCGTAAAATACCATTCTCTCATATTTATGCAAATGACGAGTAGCAAGCATCATTATTTGCTAAGTTTACGAGTTTATTACTTCATCTGCCTTCATATTGTAGTAGATGGGAATAGTTTGTTGTCTGGAGAATGAAATATACATATTTTAGCCCAAAATTAAAATATGGATGTCACTAGTCTGTAGGAACACAGAATAATTCAATCAAAAAGTAGGGAAAATGGATACGGAGGCTTACAAAAAATGGCATTATGCAAGCATCAGCTCATTACACTAGCATTATATACCAAATTACTGTCAGTGTCAGTTATGTAATGAGAGTGTATCATGTGCTTCTTAAATCAGCTCTATCTTCGCAATCATTTTAGCTTACTTTATAAGAGCGTTTGTGACAAATCAGGATTTGCCTTCACTGAATATTTATTTCACACTCCCTCTCATGCGCCCTGACAGCCCTGCTATTCACTGTTTATCAACTTAAAGTCACACCCCTAAGGTGAAAATCACATCTGACTCAAATTACCGAAAGCCTGACTGTGCGAGTCTTCAGCGCTTATTGATGCTGATGCTGAGCTGCTTTCAGCTTTGAAATAGGATGGGCTCGTTTCATGCAATCGCTATCAGTGCACGCTTTGCAGTTGTAAATTGTGTAGCTCGCTTGAAGAAATCTGCCTGTTGCAGTATTGATTCGACTTGTGTTTTAATTTAAAGCCTATTTGGCTCCGAACTAGATTGTGTTAAGGCTGTGGAGCATTACCAAGCAGAAAAAGCTGTTTCTGAAATGAAAAACATTAGTATTGTTCATCTTTGAGCCATTTCATTTGCAGTCATTCTAATTCATTTCTCTTCTGGAGTTCTACAATAGGCATCTGACTGATGTCGCTGTTCAAATGAATATAAAAAGATGCCATAATGTTAATTAATTTAATGCGCATCATTAAAAAAAATGCACTGAATCACTTTTAATGCGTGTTTGTTCTATCTTAGAATGGCAGAATTCTCACTAGAGACTTGGAAATGCTCTATAACAATTTTACTGCTCTATTTTAGCTACACTACCTTGCAAACTGTAAATCCCCTGGCCTGCTACAGATTAATGACTTGGCATAATAGACTACTGGATGCAAAGCCAGACCCCAAATGGGTATCCTGCAATATGTCGTTATCACCTTGACAATGAATCACGCTTTGTGTCATGTCAGATTACAACCCAAACATGCTGAATCTGTTTCTACATGTATCGTAGGCTAACATGGTTTCATCCTATTATGCGTCAGTAGTAAAATCCTGAGAACAAGCTTGATCTGGATGAAACGCTCTGTGTGAAGCCTGTAACCATCACAGCACTTCACAACCATGACTGCAGATCTGACTCGAGTGCTTTCTAGTTTTTTTTAACATGCCAAAAGCCGGGCCCACACACATACACACATCATGCTGGCACACACATGCACACACACACACACACACACACACACACCCACACACACACACACACACACACACACGCACACTTACACACTTGAGTGGATGCCAGCTCTTCAGCCACCCACCCATCTACTTTTACCCTAACATCTCGACTCCACTCTTGTTCACAACTCCAGCCATATCTGATCTCCCCCCCTCTCATTCTCTCTCGTTCTCTCTCTCTCTCTGTCTCTCTCTCTCTTTCGCTCTCTCTCTGTCTCTCACTCCTGATTCCTCTCTCATCCTTGACTATTAGCCAGAAATCCTTTCACTCTTTAACATCACAGTTGTAATCCTTTTATATCCATTGCTGTGAGCATAGCATTGCTCCTGAAGCTGTATATCTTTTTTCTTTTTTTTTGTGTGTGTGAGTGCATGAGAGTGCATTTGCTTTCTCTCACTGAAGTTACATTGTACACCCTGCAAGCGAGATGAAAATTATGTTTCTATGGCAACAAGTGCAGAAATTTTTGGAGGTCAGAGACAAATACAAGGAGGACAGACATTAGGGTATTAAAAAAGAATGACAAAAAGGCAGGTTGGCTCATGAATAAGACATGAACCATTATGAAATCACTCAGTAGGTATTCTTTTAATTTGCTATAACTAATTTGAAATATCTGGTATATAAGCTGGAAGGCAGAAACACAGAAATAGCAGAGGGATTTCTGGTCATCTGTGGCTCCACTGAGAGATTTTCCTTACTGTAGTGTCTGGGATGATTGATGCCACACTGTGCCTATAATCCCACATTTCGCTATCAGACATATCTCTATCTCTGTATAAGTGTGTGCGCAGAGCAGTAGCTATTAGTCCCACTCTGCTCAGCCTTATACCTAGACCCAATGGAGGCTGCGCCAGCTACATCAATATCAATGCTGAGCAGTGGCAATAACAAAAGCTCTTTTGACACCGGCATTAGTCTTCCAAATCACCCATCCTGCCCCTCAGCATAAGGGTGTAATGTTTGTGATTTCAGGACAGCACAATTTAACACTCACAGTTCACACAAGGCCACTGCCCACAGGACCGAACACGGCTGAACGACCTCCTCGAGCTATTAACGCATCGAGAAAAGTGAAAAATGAATTTGATTTAAAAAGAAATTAGGTAATCCACACAGGAAAAAAACAGCGAGTACAGGGCAGCACCTAATAATGAGCTGATGTGATTGGAATACATTTTTTAAAGCTGGTGCACAATTTATCTAATAGAAAATTCAAAGCCTCTATTTGAATCCGATTTTGTCTTAATGTTATTTTGAAGCTGGGTGTTTAAGAGGCAGGGTATTATCTGACTAGTGTAATCTCACAGCTGCTGATTGCAACAATTCAGCATTTGGAGGGAGCCTCCTACCACCATCTGAGATGAATCAACATGTATTGAGTCGCTCATCCTCTGCACGTCACACTAAATGCGTTGATTTGCGCTCAGTAACACCTGTTGTTGTCAGATCAGACGCAGAGATAGTGCAGAGCCTGTCACACTGTTTGCTGGCCTCCATTCTCCCGTAAACATACACTATATCTATATAATCCCTGTCTGGTTATTGCAAAGTTCCTGGTTGGGTTCCATTTGTGCCCCAGTGGTATCACATTTACAAATATACGCATAAAGATAAAATAGATTTCAAAGAAGGGATATTATGTTTTTTTCCCTCTTTTGACGCATAAATGTTGATACAGTGTTTAATAGCCATGATACATGATGACAGAGTGACAAATAACAAGGTCAGGGTATCTTTAAGTTTTCCTTCTGGCCTGTTTGAGCTGGCTGTAAAAACAAGGAACAAGGAAAACCAGATGATTTTTTGATTAACACCAGGCTTTTCTTATTACCCCCACATACTCTTTTCCGACAACAGGTCGCAGTAGGCCTCTGTAGCCTATGGAAAGGCTTCAGAAAGGCCAATTTCGACCAATCTGAGCAGAACAGGCAAAAATAAATGAAAGAAGGAAGCTGGCAAATGTACTTAAAATCAGTGTTTCAGGGGGAGCAGGGGAAGCAGCTTTCTGTAAAACCGCAGAGCTTTTTGGATAAAAGTTCTCTGATGGTGTCCAAAATGAAAAAAATTAAAAAAATCTAAAAATGGGTATAATATCTGACCTTTAATCATCGACAAAATGGCTGTCACAACACGCGAACGTATACAGTATATATGAAAGCTTCAAATAAATAATAATTATGAAAAATCAATTGATAAAACTTCTTACAATGGTCTGGCGTGCTGTTCAGCGTGTACCCTGCCTTCACCTAGTGTAGGCTGAGATAGGCTTCAGTCTCTCCACGAACCCAGTAGGATTAAATGGTTCAATAAATGAGCGAATGATGAGTGATAAGTAATAAAACCCGTACAACATTGAGAAAACAGCACATAAATTGTCTCAGTCCACTATAACTACACTTAACATAAACATTAACTGTAAAAAAAATGTATTGTGTGCTATTTTTGTCTTGATGAAAATATGATTGCACCCACCATGCCTGAACAAATTCAACCCAAGAAATATTTCAAATATTTCACAAATCACAAATTCTTAAATAGGAAGTTGCATCAAATACATTTTCTGAAAATCACGAGAAAAAAAAGCAAGTTCATAGTTACTGTCTTTAAAAAACCTCGAGAGAGAGAGAAAGAGAGAAAGAGAGAGAGAGAGAGACCCATTGTCTGAGAAGAAATCAGTACTTTCACCTAAGATCAGTTCACACACTTCTGAATGGTTAAGCGACTGAATGGCTAAATTATGAAATGACCCAAAAATCTATACTTGTATCCGGTATCCTCTATAAGCTCTAATACTCTAGTACTGATTTCAGCACTTTAGAGTACAAATTGAAATAATTTATTACAGTACAAGACCAATTGAAAAAAAATAAAAAAATAGGCAACAACAGCCATTATATAGGACAATGGAATGTCTAAGCACTGCTAGTATATAATTTATGCATAACAAGAATTCAGTAGCCCTGTGGTATAAAATGCTTTATCCAAAAACATGTCTATATATATATATATATATATATATATATAGACACCTATATGCTTTTTTTTTCTAGCTCCCTCCCAACGTGTGTCTTTCACCCCAAGAACAAACAAACACATAAATGAA
>JBCNYG010000014.1:9720660-9733804 GCA_039654305.1 Porochilus rendahli | reverse complement strand
ACACACACACACACACACACACACACACACACACACACACACACACACACACACACACACACACACACATACACACATGCGCGCAGTAAGTAGTCCATATATTATAATGCCAGACAGCCTGGAACGGGTTATGAAGTAACCCACCCATCCATTATCTGTTCCTCTTATCTGTCAAGGTCGTTGGGAAGCTGGAGCCAATCCCAGCTGACTTCCAGTGAGTGGTGGGGTATACCCTAAAGAGGTCTGTAATGTGGTGCTAACTCAGAGGTGAACAACCATTCACACTCACCTTCACAACTAAGGGCAATTTCTAGTTGTCAGTTGATCAAATATGCATATCTTTGGACTGTAGGAGAAAACTGAAGTACCCTGAGGGAACCAACGCAAGCACTGGGAGAACTCCACTCAGGAAGGTGCTTGGCGTTTGAGCCCAAAACATTGACACTGTCATCATCATTCGTGTAATCACTGTCACACAGGGATGTCCATCTGGAGCCAGTTAGCAATAGGGGCGTCAAGTTCACTAAGACCCTCCAGCCTGTTTGGAGGTCGTAGACTAGGACACTCAGATAGTATATGCTGCGGTGTCTGTATCAATCCACATTCACAGGCATCATCCTCACACACACCAATAGATTTGAGGTAGGTGAGTGTCTTTCCCCAGCCAGTGCAAATGCGTTTGAGCCGTACCCAGGCCTTGCGGGATAGCTGGTGGCCCCTAGGCTGGGAAAATGGAAAAAAGACAGTCTGCAGTCAGCAGGAACATTTTGATATATATATACATAGATAGTCAAATTATTTTTAAAAGGAGTTATGATGGTTTCATGCATGCATCTGAACATTGCCTGCAAGTAAAAACGCACAATAAAAAAAAAAGTCCTGCAGCACTCTCAGTTCTTTTAATGGAATTTGAAAAAAAAGCATGTCAATATAACGCACATATATATTACAGACTGAAATACATTCCTGATTTAGCCTCCGTGTTCCTTTTCTGTCTCTCCATTCCTTCTCTTTACTTCCTAATATTCCTGCACATCCATACACATTATCATCTTTTTTTGTTCTTGGGTTAAGTCTTGTATAAATTTTCTTCTCAGAGTCTCCTGTTAATGCTGAATCGCATTACGTTCACTCCAGCACTCTGCAATTTCTGTTATATCTAGGGTTTTTTTCTCATCAGAAGCTTAATGACTTTTTCAGCTGCTATATACGTCCTTGTATAACCTGCTTCTGCGAGTTTCTTCCTTTCTTTGTTTCCTTCCTTCTTTTTTGAAAGTTTTTTTTTGTTGTTGACATTATAATTCCTAATTGTTCTTGAGTTATTTAAAGCTGCATTTGGTCTAATCTTAAAGTTGTGAATAAATATAATTTAATTTAAATAATGTTAATGCAGTCAGCTGAGATGGGCACCAGCCTCCCTGCGACCCTAATTAGGATTAAGCAGCTTACAAAAATGAATGAATGAAAAATGTTAATGCATGTGTAAAATTTTGAAATTAATTTGTGCTCCAATTCTTTTTTTTATTTACTTTTTTTCTTTCCCCTTTTCTTCCCTAATTCTTTAGTTGTATCCAATTCCCACCCATCAACTTTTGCCTATCCTATCACACGACCACCATCGATCAGGGAGGGGCATAAGCAAGCACATGCCCCCTCAGTGACATGCGATGCTACCGCCGCCTCTTTTCAAACTGCTGCGCATGTGTATTTGGGGGCGGCCTAACACACTTGGAGGGAAAGCGATATCCGCCCCCTCGTACGAGTGAGCTCACAGTTGCCCATGACTGGCTGGTGATCGCTGTGAGTGACAGGGAGGTGAACGTATGCCATCCCTCCCTTCCGGGGGAGGTCGGCCAATTAGCTCCTATGGACTCCTGGTCACGGATGGCTGTGGAATCAATCCGGATTCGAACTTGCGATCTCCGGGTTGATAGTCGCGCACCTTTACTTAAATGACAAAAAGACATATATGTGTCAAATGTTGTTGAAATAATTGTGTGTAATTTTACATTTAAGTCAGCCTTTGGTAGCTCTCGTTCTTCACTGATTACTTACTCTGGTGTGATGTGTTAAGATATTGTTTCTTTGAGGTGTTAGTGCTTCCCCAGGGTGAAAGAAGCATTAGAGGATCGTGTCAGAATTGGCTAATATGTTGTTATGGTCGATAAGCATCTTGTGCACTTCAGAGTGGACATGTTTCAACCATTCCCCATGGCCTTGTCCTCTGTGCTGAGCTAACATGAGCCTGTGTGCAGACGTGACATTGACCTTAGATTCATAGATTGAACTTAATGAAGCCCTCGTGAGAGCCTTTCAGAGAATTTAGCAACATGTGTCTGACCTTTGAAGAAACATAATTTATGAAAAAATGATTCAAGTAATAATTACTAATGATACAAGGCCCAGTTGTTAAAGAACAATTCTACTCAAGTACAAGCTTTTGGGCCTTTAACCAATGCATAATTAGAAAGAATTTATATGACTAGACCCGCAAAAAAAACAATTTGGCCAAATTTCTTAGGTTTTAGGTTCAAATGAACACTACAACTGTGCCCTTCAGAATACTGGAGAACACTGGGGAAATGTCATGATATGTGAATTCTGGCTCTGTTTCTTTGTGTATTAAACCCCACTTGAATATGGTCTTTGACTATTAGCTCATTCCCACAGGATTATAAATTGTCTTGACTTAAAATTTTTATTACTTCTAGGTTTTTTTCTGGGTACTCCGGTTTCCACCCACAATCCAAAGACGTGCACATTAGGCTAATTGCCGCTAATTTATTTGCTGAACCGCTAAATCGTACTACAGCAATGGGTGAAGGCGGGATACACACTGACATGGTTCACCAAACCATTCAACACCTTTCGTAATTACTGCATCATTCCATGTTTCATAGGGTTTACGTAGCTATTATTATTCTCTTTATAACTATGGTAAGGGTAGCTGACTAGTTCAGTGGAGAACAGTAAGTTAGTCATTAAATAGTAGTTTAATACTGTAAATTCATTCAATAGGTATGAATTATCAAAATATTTAGTTTATTAGTTTTAATAGTTTTCTCAATATGCAGTTAAATAAAGTACAAATAAAGTAGAAAATACCAAAACATGGATAAGTACAGTAACTGGCCTTTATTATTTATTTATTTATTTATTCATTTACAGCACTGCTTCTGGCCAAGTTTGTGTTTCCACCATTTATCTAATTTAACCCAGTTTGGCTGTGCTTCTTGAAATGAGACACACTGAGCCCAGTCTATCCCTCTTTCTAAAATCATTTTTGTTAGCAGAATGAATAACAAATCTTCCATTTGCAGTGAATTGCATTGCTGAGATGATTTTTAGCACAGTGCAGGCTCATAAGCAATATGCAATATGTTTGTTCCATTTCAACTCATTTTCCATTAGCAGTTGTGTGTATAAAGAACCAAATGGGTTCAGCTGGAAGCTTGGGGCCTTTTGCTTAAAATTACGAACGCAACCTTTTTATTTTCTTTATCAATACTGAATTTAACTCACCCACTTAAATATGAAGTAGAATCCAAATATAAATCCTTATACAGAAGAAGAAGAAGAAGAATGTATACAACAAAGACAATTGAAATAAATAAATTAAATTAAATCTTAGAATAATAAACAGTGATTCTCTGGGGACCTATCTATTCGAAAGCAGGTCAAAACAGTGTTTAAACCGAAATACCTTCAGGGTTTATTTGTGTACAGCATAGACTGTCATATATGAATAGAAAGCATTTTCGGAATTAAAAGTGATACCAGTGGAAGTGTAGCGATCCTGCTGGCTGGTGTCAGTACAATTTTTAGCCGTTCCCATCTTCAGCCTTTCAAGAGGGTAACAGCCTCTGTGTCAGACTGTGGAAGGAATAGCAGAGTACCCAGAGGAAACCCACTCAAAAATGGGTTGAACACGCAAGATCCACACAGAAATGCTCTCGCCAAGTCCAGGACCTGAACCCAGGACCTTCTTGCTGTAAGACAGCTGTGCTAACTACCGTGTCACCGTGTCCCCCTCCACTATGCCACTGTGCTGCCCATATCTTTTCATCTGCCATGTGTAATTCAAACAGTGTCTAATCTGACACTAATTCTGTACCGAATTTAAAACGAATGTTTTCCCAAAGCTATTATATATAAAATGAATTTCTCTTCAAAAATCTAATTTAAAGGTGACCCTAGACTGACAGAGAAGGCTGAAAGAGACCAGTGTCAACTTGAGCAGCACATACTGTGTATTCATTCGCTTTAATTACTTATTATAACCACTACAATGCATGGTCATTTAGGCACTTATATCAACTTCCTGGACACTTGCACCAATGCTTTTCTATTTCTTTTAAAACAGTAAGAATTGTCCTATCTTCTCATCTATTTTAAGCTAGCAAACTTTATTTCAATATTAACCACATACAGCTACTGAAATTTGTTCTAAAGCTATGTGTTCATTAGTAAATGCACACATTAGCAATCACATTATGGTGGATAGCATATGTTAGATAATTAATCACCCAGTGCACAAGATAGTGCTTTTTGATAATTATAAAATCACCAGTCCTGAGATGGTCTGGCAAGCTGTTCAACGTATACCACGCCTTTCGCCCAGTGTCGGCTGAGATAGGCTCCAGCCTCCTAATGACCCTAATGGGATTAAGTGGTTTCAGCAAATGAGTGAGTCAGTGATAAAGACAACAGAGACACTTAAAAGGAAATAAGGGTTTAATCTTCAGAATTCATTCCAGGCTCCTACACTCTCAGCAAGCTAAGTCAGAGTGAGAGCCCCGAACAGAGAACAAAAGAGCATTTACAGATATCTAAACAGAGGTTTGTGACTACAACCTTGAAAAAGCCTGAAACACCTGGTGCAAGCAATCGTGTTACAAATATTTATCGGCTCCAGACAGACCAGGATGTTCAGAATGTTCTTCTATAACTAACAATAGAGCATGTTTTAAATTTCTCCATTACCATACATAATACTCCATTTTACACATCATATTCTGCTGTATTCATGTAATCGATGACTAGGTTAAACCAAACAGAACAGTTCATCTGTCTGCAATTCTCAGGTCACCTAAAAGACCTTCCTAGATGTATCTGCATTAGTTACACCATTTAATGTGTAGATTTAATAAAGAAAATTTGGATGTCTGAACATCACCATCCCAGAGAAGGGGTGTGTGACTAGCAGACATACAAAGCTGCCCTGAGCATCTACTGTTCATGCTTGAACTGGAGAAACTAATTAGTGTTCAGATAGTGGTTGAAAAGAAATGACTTCACCGCCATATTATAGTATAGATGTGGATATATAGAGTCGAGAGTGTTGTACAGTACCAAACAGCTGGAGAAAACTGATATGGGCTTTTTAATACATTAATAAATACATTAAAGTTCATCTTGCGAAAACTTGCGAAGGTTGATAAAGTTGGTGGTAAGTAGACTGGAGAGCACTAGAAACCCTTAAGAGTAATGAC
This sequence comes from Porochilus rendahli, assembly GCA_039654305.1. Lineage (NCBI taxonomy): Eukaryota > Metazoa > Chordata > Actinopteri > Siluriformes > Plotosidae > Porochilus > Porochilus rendahli. Next base: position 9,728,312 of record JBCNYG010000014.1, on the reverse strand, counting down.
TAGAGGTAAGATTCTCTTTAAGTGGAACAGCTCTCAGCAACCAGAATGCCAACAGTGAAGTCTAACAGGATCCCTCAAGACTATACTCTGCTAACCCATCAAACACTGAAAACACCCACAGTAGAGGGTTGGAACATCTTCAGTTCACAGTGGAATGAAGATTACCTGATGATGTGCCAGTGAATCATCTATGTCCAGTAAATAAAAAGCATATTTAGAGACCGCCTTAGTCAAGAGAATTGAGACTATTGGCATTAGAAATAAAACACCAGCTCAGTCATATGTACACATTTTTTATCACATTTGGAATGAAACTGAACATATTGTTTACATGTAAGTGATACGATGTGCGTCTGCATGAGTCCCAAATGTACAATCAGTAAAAGGAGATTATTCTGACCTGTATTGGAGGCATGCTCCAGAGAAAGAAAGAAAGAAAAAAAAGATAGAGATTACACTTTGCTCACTTTGACAATTAACATGTACTTTAGGCAATGATCAGGCTTTTTAAAGTAATGTGTTCTGGCTAGACGAATTAAAAAGAGAGTTGGGAAGCCACAGTCACAATATACATGTGAACAGGAGAAGAACCTCATAATACCTGTGAAGAATGGCCGTGAGAAAGTTATGATTGTGGTTTGCTTCACTGCCTCAGGGACTGGCAGCTTACAGTCTTTGATTCAGCGACCACTGCAAGAGTAATACAAAGGAATTGTGGGATTATGATTTTGTACCCAAGAAAAGATTAAAATGGCATGATTGGGGAGCAGGTGACTAAAAGCTGAGGTAGGTTCTGGAAGAGAATGTGCAATCTCCGTTCTGTGTCTCATGAGTGAAAACCTTCATACAGCAGTAGAAAAGAAAATAAGGATGGAGAATAAAGTTTAAAAACAGTGCAGCAGATGAAATGGTTAGAAAAGATGAGATGTTTACTTTGATTGTTATGTTTTGGTCTGGAGATAACTAGACAGAATATAATTTAATCTTGTTAATACAAACTGTACAGAATTTGAATGTGATCTAACAAAGTTACCATCCCATGAGGGGTTTTAGGCACTACTGTGTGTAACTATGAACTCTATCAGGAGAGCAGAAAATTGAAATAATTGATTATGAATAAATAAATATCAGCTCTATCAGTATGTGATTTACATGTTACTCACTCACTCACTCATTTGCCAAACTGCTTGCTCCTACTAGGGCCATGAGGAGGCTGGAGCCTATCTCAGATCAGGGCCTGAGTCATTATTATATTTGAATAAACTCCATGACATCAGTGATGGTTTGCATTAATTGCAAGTCAATTTGAAACGTCCAGTTAGCCTAATATGCCTGTCTTTGGACTGTGGGTGGAAACTGGAATACCCAGAGAAAACCCACGCAAGCATGGGAGAACATGCAATCTTCACACAGAAACGCCCGAACCTGGGAATCAAGCACACAAACTTTGTTGTGAAATGGATGTGCTAACCACTACACCCTAAATAGGTATGCAAGTTTTACAATTCATTATTCACTTGTGCAAGCAAGTGATATTTCAAGATTAATTACGGAGGCTACGTGGAATTGAAATCAACATTTAATTAAACTGCAAGAAAAGTCTCTTAATTCAATGATCTCTTTCATCGAAGTGTCGGCCAGATTATACTTTATTTTTCCTAGGTAATATGATGAGCTATTCTAGTGCCTGAGACCTAATCAAACAATCCTTTCGCCTCATACTCATATATGTTCCTCATACACTGTAGCAGTGAGGAAGAAGGTCACTGATTGCTTGAGAGCTACATATGATTCTCTTCTGATTTAATTCAGAGACTGAAGAACAGGTCAAGGGACTATATAAATAGAGAACATTCAATTTTTGTGGCTTAAATTCTGTAAGGATTTATCTGTTGATCTACACATGAGTGTGTTGGCATACCGAGCACTAGAGAAATAGGAGCGAATGGGCTTCTTAGAGCTTACACAGGCATTCTGGAGAAGAACAAATTCATTAATGCACCAAATTACTGAAAAGCTCTCAGAGACTTTCTTGCCATCTTCAGGGTACTTGATTTATTATTATTCCTTTTTTCTTTTTTCTTTTTTTACATGGTAGCAGAGCAATCCGGGCAGAGTAGTATTGTTACATTATATAACCTATTTTGGCTTAATGCTTGTGATACAGAATTCATCTGATATAGCTCATTAGAGATGCCGTTGCTTTGTTATATGTTGTATTCTTTCTTTATCTCTTTCCACAGAAAATTAAAGGGTAGATTTGCAAAAGATGTAATTTTCTCATCTGTCACTCTCACTCTCACTGAATGAACACAAATGGCATTAGCTCTAAGTTAGATTAGCAGATTCAGCTATTAGTGCACCAAATAAGAACAGGGAGGAAGGAAGCTGTAGTTTGTGTAAAGAGAAAGAAGGGGGTATGGAGGGAGAGAGAAACAGAGAGAGAGAGAGAGAGAGAGAGAGAGAGAGAGAGAGAGAATTAGGCTAAAAAATAAATGACGAATAAAAAAGAAACCTTGCATTGGAAAATCTCTTGCCTATCAAGAACACCACGGTGCACCAGGACAGGCAGGTTGGGTTCAGGCATGTTCGGGTTCTCTTCCTCTGTACAACTGCATCTCAGCATGGTGACAAACACCTTTTGACTTTTAGACACCGATTGTGTGAAAAGCCAGCTTGAAATTTCAGCTCACGGTGCGGCACAATTCAGTGGAGAATTGAAGTCTTATCCAGAGAACTCAGCTACATTTCTACCACATTACACACTCTCAAAAGAATTAGGTTTCCAGTTGAACTTTTGGCCTGTTCTGTAGACCAGGCAATGGGCAATGATAAAGCTCACAGATTGAAATAAAAAAGAAGGACTTTCATGCAAGGTGAAATGAACAGTTAATGGATTTTTCTTGCTGCCAAAAAAAAAAAAAAAAAGAAATCTCAATTTCATTGATGGCTCTGGGCTGCGTATGCAAATCAAGAGCTGGCATTTTGTTGGCCAGATTTTACCTCAACATAAACCTTCTCCTGGTTACATACAGCTTAAGGCAAGACACTAGAGAGAACTTGCCATTTCGATTGTTTAGTAATTATGTTTAAATTATATGTATAATGTGCCTCTTCTGAAACCTATCCAGAATAATTTTGCAATTATAAACTTGTACAACTCATTGCCATCACACATCATATTTTCTTGAAAAACTTCTTTCCTGAAGTACATCTCAATTACCACTTCCCCCGAGAACATCACAGACTAAAAACATTAAACATAAGTTCACCTTAATCTTCATCAACCTCCTCTTTCATAGCATGCCTAGACAAATACTCAGGATGCCAAGCCCGACACAATGGATTAATGCTACACTTAACCAAGGCAAGGTTTCTGATCAACACAAAACCACACTTTCATCAACCTGTTCATTTATAAAGGACTTAAGGAAAGGAGCAATTAATGTCATCACTCAGTGAGCTTAGAAAACACAACGATGCAGGGTCCATGTTGAAATTCATGGATGGAATCAACCAACACATAACGTGGCTTTATTTTCAGGGACTCTGTTCTGAGTTGCCAGTTTTGGAGTACCAAGTTTTACTGGGCTCCCTTCCTTAGCACAACAACAAACTCTAAATCAAAGCACTGAATAGGGGACATATCAAAGGAGCATCCATTATGCACATTAGTCTCCCCATCATGGTCACGTTTCCAGAAGTTGTCAGCTTCAAATGGATGCAAACATACAGCGCAAATACATTCTGAACTGGATATTAACCTGGATCCAAAACACTGTCATGCTCATTGACTCAGTTCAACAGGCTTTTAGTCATTTTAAAGCCAGCCAAACATGACTCAATATACTATATGTTTTATCTCAGATTTTCAGTTCATTTTGGCAGAATACAAATGTTTTCTAGCGAAACCACCCCAACTCACAGACTTAGTATCTGTTATTCCTCCTTTTTACTTCTTGTTTTGGTTCTGCGTGTTTGCCAGTAATATCCATGTGTGTCTGTTTACAATAATATACAAAATATAACATATCTCTGATCCACATATAAGCATTTACTTCTTTGGCTTTAAACTCCCATGCCATGAATCACAATCACATGCTTAACACGTTTTTCACTGCTTGTGTAGTTTTTTACTGAATTGTTGGTTCACTTGCATGGACAGTTCTGCGCTCTAGATGGAATGTGCACTATGGTTACTATGGAGTAAGCACATGGTTTCAGAACAAAATCTTAGCTGATGCCATTTTACCTCCAAGACAAAGCATTGTATTTCATGCATATTTGATATATCTGGTAAACAAATAGGCATCTTTAATCTTCCTGGCGAGCCCTAAAAGCAGATTAATGGCCAAAATTCGGTATATCAAGATTTAGACTTAGATTGCTCCACATCACTGGATTTATTCATTTTCTGCAACAAAACATAAAGCTATGGAAGAATACATCAAGGAAGCTCTCAGACAGTGGTACAGCTGACCATAATCCACCTCTACTGCTCTGCCAGAATTCTTCTTATTGAAAAGAAAGGCAGAGGACTGAATCCCTTCATAGATTACCAAAGATTAAAGCAGAAAACCATGAAATATCATTATCCTTTGCCTCTAGTCCTCTCAGCACCCGGACAACCACATAATGCAATGATTACACACAAAGCTTGATCTACGTATGCTGTACTTATAACCTCATTGGTATCAGATAGGGATACAAATGGAGACTGCCTTTAGCTCCACCTCTAGCCACAACAAGTATGTATAATGTCATATGAGATTTTTTTTACTCCAGTAGTTTTTCATGTTTTATGGACAGTTTGCTGTGTGATATAATGGAACAATTCTTAATTGGGGTGACACAGTATCTGCTTCAGAGCAAGAGGGTCCTGGGTTCAAGTCTCAGGATCAGTGAAGGTGTTTCTGTGTGGAGGTTGCATGTTCTCCCTCCGGTGATTGCTCAGGTTTCCTCTGGGTACTCCGCTTTCCTCATGCACATTAGGCTAAATAGCTGTTCTGAATTGTCTCTAGGTGTGAGTGGTACTGTGTGTTGGCCTGCATATACCTCACCTTCACCCACAGACGGCTGAGATAGACTTCAGTCTCCCCGAGACCCATGGTAGGATTAAGCAGTCTGGAAAAGAAATGAACAAATGAATTCTTAATTGTTCACAATTTGATAGATTTCACCTCAGCTGAATCCCATATCTATCATGTAATCATGGTATTTGAATGTCCACTGCCGGAGCTCCTTAGTGTTCTGGGGTTCATAGATTTCTATCAGCAATTCATGCATGGTTTCAACTCCATCATGTCACCACTCATGCCCCAGGGAGAAAAAGTCCTAAGGAACTCAAGGGAACTCAGCCAGAGAGAACATCTTTATCCAACTCATCTTGAAGATGGGCATAAGTGAGACAGAGGTGAGGGCAGTATTATCTCCATGCCTCTGCAATAAGCCTAAACCCCATTCTGTGGATTTTTTTCCTTCAATATAACTAAGACCTGCTGAAAGTAAGTAGGATATTGGCAACAGAGAACTCCTTTCTTGGTACTAGAAGAATGGATTCACTGGCTAAAGTGGGATGGACACTCTTTGACTGTTTTCATCAAGTACAAGACTCTGAAATATATATCTCAGGATAGCTAAGATGTTAAAATTCCTTTCAATCATGCTGGACTATTTTTTCACTAGATTTCATTTTTTCTTTGTTAACTCTGAGTCAAAGAACACTAACGTCAATTCTGGAATCAACGTTACACTCAACTTCTCTGAGAACATCTAGGCTTGTAATGCTCAAGTTCACCCGATTACTGGAGAATCTCTCTCTCTCTCTCTCTCTCTCTCTCTCTCTCACACACACACACACACACACACACACACACACTCCATTTACAGACCTTCAGCTCACACCATCACTGTGAAATACTGCCCAATGTTTATTTGCCTGACATACCTATATATCTCTATACCATATATCTTTGTTTATTGTGCACGTTTCTCTGGCTCAAAATCTTGCTTCTTTCCTCTGGTTTTGTGACTTAGGTTTTGCACCAGGGCAGCAATGGTTAGCATGTCCACCTCACAGCAACAAGGTCTTGGGTTTGAGTCCTTGGCTTGACAAGGTCGTTTCTGTGTGGAGTCTGCATGTGCTTGTGTAGGTTTTCTTTGGGAACTCTGGTTTCCTCCCGAAATACAAATACTAATTGGCTGTTCCAAATTGCCCCGAGGTGTGAATGGTTTTGTGTGTGTGTTGGCTCTGTTATGGTCTGGTGAGCTGTTCAGGGTGTACCCTGCCTTCACCCGATGTGGGCCGAGAAAGGCTTCAGCCACCCCAGATTTAGCGGTCCAGCAAATGAGTGAGTGAGTGAGTGAGATTTTGCACCATTTAAAATTAACTGGATAGGATGTAGGGGGATTTATTAGCAGAAATGGAACATAGTATCCATAAGTGTGTTCTCATTTGTGGATAATTACCTGTAACTATGAGTCATTGTGTTTTTGTAAGCTTTGAAACAGTCTTTTATATCTACACAGGGCGCAGGGCTGCTGCCATAGAGCCGCCATGGTGTGCCACTACAGTATCCCAAACAAACCCCTAGAGGATTTAAGAGGCTCTAATGCCTTCTGCATTTCATGTTTGTACAAGTGGCAGTGTGAATCAAGAAGATAAAGAAGAAGAAAGACGAGGAATCAGTGCTTGCTGGTGCTGGCCAACAAGTTCAAGATCCCAAATGTTGAAAAAAAGCAGCTAAGACAATCCTTATTATATAATCTATGTGTCATCAAGCAATAGAGTGGGAGTGTAAGTATTGTAAATGATGCTAAAGGTACCTACAGGAATCCATACTTTCTAACTGATTTGTTGATTGCCTGACCTTGTGAATGTTTTTGACAGTGATGTGCCATACATTTTATATTTGTCTCTGTGTTTATTAAATGAAGCCAACACATGCGTCCATCTCTCACATCTGACACTATAATTAGTAGGACATTATGTAGGAATTTACCAAAATTCTGATTCCAATTCTAATTGTTAGATTATTGGTGGATTAAAAAGGTTTCTTTTTTTTTTTTTTACCTTGATGAATCAATGAAACAATTTAACTCTTACAGAGAGTTATGTGAAAGTCGTTCTCTGAAAAGGGCATCTTCACACTGAGAAAAACATTTTAATTCCAAAATTTATAGTTTGCAGATGCAAATGCATGCATATTTAATTAAATTAACCCTCATTTACATAAATAAATGTCACCTTTTGAAAAAAGTCAAATACAAAAAGATTAAGAACACAGGCAATCATCTGACAAAGATTGATTGTAATATGTATTTTATTTAATCTTTCAGTCCTGGTGTCTTGCCTCAGTGTCTGCACTGGCTCCGGATCTTGACAATATGAAAAAAAAAAAGAGCGGTGTTTGTGATTAATTTTTCATTCATCATCAATTTAGGGGAAAAACCCATAACAAAACATACATTTTTATGCATCCTGCTATCTACCCTGGAAAACAATTGCAACAAAAAATACTGGTATTATTATTATGATTATGATGATGATGATGATGATTATTATTATTATTTTTATTATGATGATGATGATGATGATGATGATGATTATTATTATTATTATTATTATTATTATTATTATTATTATTATTATT